>CAMRHE010000269.1:2005000-2605000 GCA_947044405.1 Leptodactylus fallax
AAACAAAAAGGGAGGGGAGATGTCTGTTTTTCATGTTTTTACTTATTTATAGCTGCATCTCAATAAATTAGAATATCTTTGAAATGTTTATTTCAGTCATTAAATTAAAAAAGTGACCTCCTATATTTTCTAGATTCTTTACACACACAGTCTTCTATTTCAAGTGTTTTATTTCTGTAAATGTTGATTATGGATTACAGGTAATGAAAACCCAAATCTAAGAAAATTTGAATATTGTAAGTTCAGTTCAGTCTTGTAAATTCAGTGTCACCTGCCAAGGTTTCCTAAGCCTTTAAATGGTCCCTCAGTCTGGTTCAGTAGGACACACAATCATGGAAGACGCTGATTATGGATTGTATTACTGAATTACTGAAATGAATGAACGTTTCACAGATATTCTCATTTATTGAGATGCACCTGTATTTATTTATTTATTTATTTATTTAAGAACAGTGCTCCAAAAAAAAAAAAAAATGAAATAATTTTCCTTCTCCGTTATGGTAATTTGTACATAGGTGACACTTATTGTTGTGTCACCAATGTTGGGCCTGGAACCTGTGACGGGGCGTGTTAGTCGTGGGGTTGTTTTTTCACTTAATTTTTCTTTATTTATTTTTGTTACACATTGTGCCCCCCATAAGGTCATTATAGACCTTTGGTGGGAAGGCATTTTTACTTTTATTTATTTATTTTGCTGATTTCTTCTGTAACTAGAGCTGATACATACAACCCCACTTACAGGAGGAATTTGCCTCCTATGCTGTACTCCTCTAGGACCCAGATCAGCTTCACTTTTCTTCTATTACACTCTGCCTATGCCCTACGACATATATAATAGAGGTTCAGTAGTGATAGGCCTGGGAGCTGTCCTGGATCCCTGATGATGCTTGGGGATGACAATGATCAGTGGCAATATGGTGGCACACACACCACTGCCCTTTAGATGCCATAGTTCCAACTGACCACAACTTCTAAAGGGTTATCAGCCACAATTTGAGAGAGCTCAGCTCCTAAGTCTTCTCCATACACCCCTTTTGCCAAATTGACTTATAGTTACATCAGGATAGGTCATCAAAAATAGATCAGTGGACGCTGGTCACACAAAAGCCCCGCTGATCAGCAGTTTAAAAAGTCTACAGTATTCACACAAGTACCCTGACCACTCCACAGCATTTGTTTCATAGCAGACATGCAATGTCATTACAGCCTCATCCCTTTTACTTCCATGTAATGTAGAGAAAGGGTCATAGCATTCACATGAGTCCCTTCAAACAGCTGATCTGACGGGGTCCCGGGTGTCAGAACCCCACTGATCTCTTATTGATTGGTCATTAATAAAATAAAAAAAAAGACTTGGACAACCCCTTTAGCAGTAAAGAAGGTGTAAAATTGCAAAATACTCTTCCTTTTTATTTACAGAGCCACCTGCCAACAGTCTGCCAAATGTGTTCTGACGCCAATGAAACGTTTCCAGGAACCAGCATCATGGTCTGTGTCGTGAAAATAAATGTTGTCACTAACATAAAAAATAAGCCGTTATTACACTGCCGTATAGTGTCCGTAAGCTGTACTACACTATCATTGCTGTTTTTTTATCCTCTGCAGATCCAATGTTTGAAGTCTTTCCATTGTCTTCTAGTTTTTCTCGCTTAGCGAGGAAAGAGCCAACTTTATTGTTATGTAAGTAAGATTGGAGCTGGAGACGTTGAAGGGTTCTATCATACCGCACTGCTTAAAGAGTTGGCAGTTGGAATCTTAGGGACCTAAGTTCAGAAGAAGTTGATGGGGAAGGAGATTCCTTGTTTTTCCTTTCCATGCTGGCGACACTGGTACTTATCGTGCGGAAGTTGTTCTGTCTTTTACGCTTGAGTTGTGAGCCTAATTTGATGAGGACTCCTCTAATGTATACTTTAGGTGAGTGCCACAGTACACGTGGATCCCAAACCAACCCAGGAGTCCTTTAATTCTGGTGGAATCATGGAGTGACATGCGGTAGAGTTTAGGATGGAACTGTTAAGTCTCCACTGGGAGGGAGAGGGAAATTTTTCCTTAAGTTCAATAATGATTGGAGCATGGTCTGACCACGTAATATCACCAATTTGTATGGACTGAGGAGTGAGAGTGGGGCCAGAGGTCAGGAAGAAGTCTACCGTTGAGTACGGTCGATGTGGTGGAGAAAAGAACATGTAGTCTGTCTCTTCCATGTTGACACCGCCATACATCTAAGAGATTTTCGCAGATTTCCTTGAACGAGTAGTGGAATCTAGAGTAGGGTCCATGACAAAATTAAAATCACCTCCAATTTGGAGAAGTCCCTTAGCTAAAGCTTTGATCTTAGGCAATAACATAGTTAGGAATTTAGAAGTATACATTATATATGGTGTAGACAACATTGTTAATTTCACATGTGATCCCAATATATCTATCGAGTGGGTCTTAAAATTGAGAAATGAGAGAAAAGGCCGCCATATCTTTAATGGCCACCATGACTCCTTTGCGTTTGGCAGGACAGTGGTGTGAAAATGTGCGGGAATCGCTTATGTGCAATTGTGGGAGATTTATCCACCCACAAATTAGTCTCCTACACCAGTAATACATCACAACCTAAATGCATTGTCTGTCTCCATAATAAGCTACGTTTATATGGACTGTTCAAGCCCTTGACATTCAATGAAGATATCTAAAGTACCATTGGTAAGTAAGAAAGGGGCTGCGGGTGGGGCAGAGTTCTCAGATGGAGTAGTGAGAATACAACACTTTACTAAAAGTAGGGCACGGTAATAACTGTAAGTAGGGATAAGCAAACAGAAAAAAACTGGTAATAACAAGTCGAAACACATTACAGCCATGGATTAGTGTAGGCATAGTGCGTAGCTCCGACATCTCCGGGGGAGGAGAAAAGAAAACAAGAGAACAGCCCTGTAAAGAAGTAAAACATTAATAACCACCTGGCGTAGGAGAGATGAGGAAAGGACCTAGAAAATACAGTTCAGGAGTCCCACTTAATGACTGTGCAGCAGAGGACTAGTCCACCGTATGCCATTCCTGGGCAAGTTGTATTGGGGAGCGTCTCTCTTTCGGCTCAATGGAAAGGACTGGAGGTGCGAGGTTCCAGGATTGCAGCAGGTGTAGTAGTTCCATTGCAGGAAATTACAAGTTTTGTTGGAAAGTCCCAGCGGTATCTGAGGTTGTGATCTCAAACAGGTTTTATTATAACTGCAAAGTCTCTCCTGGCTTGTAATGTAGCTGCAGAGAGAGCCGGATATAGTGTTATGTGTATACCGATCCGGGAGCGACTTTAGTTGTCTGGAGGTAAACATAATAAGTTCCTTGACATGGTAAAAATTATAATATGTTAACCCCTTCCTGCCCAGGCATTTTTAATTTTTTTTTCTTTTTTCGTTTTAGACTGCCTTCCCAACCCCATAACTTTTAAATTGTTCGATTTACAGACCCATTGAGGGTTTAATGTTTGTACTTTGTCATTGAATATTCTGTATGATATACTGGGAAGCTGGAAAAAAAATTCAGAATGGGGTGGAATTGGAGAAAAACTGTGTTTGTGCCACTTTTTTACGGGCTTTGTTTTTACACCATTTTCTGTACAGCCACAATGACATGTCACCTGTATTCTATGTTTCGCTACGATTCCAGGAATACCAAATTTATATAGTTTTGTTTACGTTTAACCCCTTTAAAAAAATCCATAATCCATATTCTGACACCTGTCACTTTTTTATATTTCCACGTACGGGATGCATAGGGAGTCTTTTTGTGTGTGGCCAGATGTCATTTTTAGTTATACCATTTTGGGGATTTTGGGCATTGTCTATTTCTTTAATCACTTTTTATTCAAATTTTTATGAGGCAAAACAGCGAAAAAACAGCGGTTCGGCTCTTTTGATTTTTTTTTCCCACTAGGGTATTCACCGTTTTGGAAAAATGTCTTTATACATTTGTAGACCGGGTGTTTTTTGACGAAGAGATACCTAATGCCTATGTGTTTCATTTTATTTAGGTACTTTTATATGTGTTCTAGTGAAAGGCGGGATGATCAGAATTTTTTATTCATTTTATATTTTTTATCTTTATACTATTTATTTTTTTGGCTATATTTATTAGGCCCCCCTAGAGGTCTTGAACCCCAGGAGGTCTGATCACTAATCCATTGCAAATTACCAGCACTTCTATTACATGTTGCATAGAGCATAATAGTATGGTGTGAAGGGGTTAGTCTGATAAAAGGAAATGTTTTGCTTTTTTTTTTTTTTTTTTTTTAATCTTGATCGCTTGTACAATATACTACAGTACAATAATTTGGTGTCTGCTGTTTCACTTCACTCTGGCGGAGTCTATCCTGAGCTTAGCTCAAATTTAGTTAATGGGTTATTGAAGGAGTAATATACCGGTGAGCAATCCTTAACCCCTTCCCGTTGGTGGCATTTTTGGATTTTCATTTTTGACTCCCTGCCTTCCAAACCGCATAACTTTTTTATTTTTCCGTTCACAGAGCCATAGGAGGGCTTAATATTTGCAGGACAAATTGTTCTTCATAATTATTATTATTATCATTATTATTATTATTCACCATTTATTATTCTTTACAATGTACAGGGAAGCTGGAGAAAAAAGAGAAAAAGTGCATTTGTGCCACTTTCTTACGGGCTTTTTTTTTTTGTGATTTGTACGGCCGCACGGGAGCTGGCCTGCAACTATAAAGGTATGGGGCTAGTGGGGACCGGATCTGGGGGCCATTTTTTACTTTGGGGGAGGGGGTCCTGGCTTGCAATGCTTATGACCAGAGTGAACTCTGATTGCGGGCATTGCTCCAGGTCTCCGCTATACATTACAGTACATTGCACAGAGCAGACGCCATCTTTAAAGACCCAGCATTCTCCGTACTATTACAGCGGATGTTGGGAAGGGATTAAAGGGGTTTTCCCTGATAGGGAGCCAACACCCGGCCCCCAGACCGATTAGATCTCTGGAGACGCTTCTGGCGTCCATTCTGTATACAATATGGGGCCGGAAGCAAAAAGCTCCATCCGCTGTAATACGGCCAGTCACCTTCACTGCAGTTCTGCTCTCACTGACTTCAATGGGAGCTGAGCTGCAGTGACGGTGCCTGGCCGACAGGCAACGAAAGGAGCTTTCCGCTTCCCGCCCTGTATTGTGTACAAGATGGGTGCCAGAAGTGGCTCCAGAGAGGTAATCGGTCTGGGGGCTGGGTGTTGGCCTTCTACCAATCAGATACTTATGGCCTATCCTCAGGATTAAATTAAGCCTGGACAACCCCTTTAAGGACACTGCTGATCAGCTACATACACCACAGCATTTAGACAAGAGCAGTGGCCTCTTCACTGAATATCAAGCAAAGCTCCTTACATTGTATAGTGGCTTTGTCTGGTATTGCACTTGAATGGGACTGAACTGCAAATGGGCCAAGTGATGAATGGACTTGACACCACATGGTGTGTGAAGTAGAAGCACTTTGAGATGCTGGTATGTGGAAGTCATTAGTGTTGTGCCCCCACTAATATAGTATTGACGACCTATCCTATGGAAAGTCAGTATTTTAATACTAGAAAACCCCTTTAAAGAGGAAACTGTCACCAAGTACAAAATGCTAAATGACATACATTATTAAGGATAGGTCATCAGTATCTGATCTGTGGAGATCCAACACCCCAACCCTGTACAGAAGCTGCTGCAGTGGATGGGGAGAGGAACCAAACTGCTCCTATTCAGTCAATAAAGCTGCTGTCCCCCGATGCCGCCACTATATAGTAGGTTGGGCTGCTGTTCCACTACTATTACCTGAATAGGAGCAGACAGCAACCACTCCCTGTCCACTGCATGAGCCTCTGGTGCCTGGTTCCTGCCAAAACAGCTGATCTGTGTGGGAGCTGGAAAAACATTTAAGGGCCCAATCAGACAGTGGAAAATGATAACGAATTGAGGAGAACTTCAGTCGGTTCCCCAGATGAATGGGACAAATCTGACCCAAAAGGAATCCTGGGAGATTCGCTTATATCTATCACTGCAGATATTGTGGCTTATAAGGTGAGTTCATTCACAAATAGCGGAAGCGGGAGGGCGGGCATTTAACAAATATTTTTATTGAAGTATCAAGTATGGAAGCAGATTGCAAACAAAAATACAAAAAAAAGCAATAGATGTCATAAAAAAACATTATATTCCTTCTGTACTTGGATCTACAGTAAGTGAATGTAAGCCTGTCTGGGATAAACACGTGGCTATACTAATATAAAATGGAAATAATACACAGGACGACTAGACGGATGGGGGGCGGTTGTGGTTACATTTTCTGTCGTGAGTCTTCTGTTTCTAGGTCAGGGTTTATTGTAAATGAAAAGCAGACAATGGAAGGAACAAAATGATAAGATATAATGATAAGAATCTTTCCTGTAAAGATTTATCACTTATGTTGACCTCATTCATCCAAGGATGTTAGAAGAAGAATTTCAGCAGCAGAAGACACACAATGGCTGGAGTCAGGACGACTTTATGGACACTGAGGCCACCGCTGGTGCAGATAAACTTAACATTGCTTGATAGTCCTTCAATAGTTGCGGACTGACTGCCAAGGTCACAGATGGATTTTGTTGCGCACCCCCGAATGGCTGTTGAAGACGAGATTAATCCTGCAAAGATACACATAAGAAGCATCACTTATCACTTAAATATTAGGCCTCATATGCAAGAAGAAGAATTTCTAACATAAACAATGGCCTTCTTGGTCATAGTGTAAGGTGGAGCCATCACCCTCCACTAGTCAGTCCATGGTGGGACACCTCTCCTTGGTCCTCATCTACAACGGGCTACGTGTTTTCTTTGTATGCTTCCTGGGTACAGTTTATTGGCATGTGTTAACTGTGCCTTGCATCTAGAGGAGTAACATGAAGCTCTTGGGTCCCAATGCAAAATCTGTACCTGGCCGCCCAACTATAAGGTATTGTTTATAACATTTGTCTCCGCATATTGAAAAGACACCTTAAGGGCGCCTAGGGTTCTTAGGCCTTGGTGCGACTGCAACCTCTCAAGTTATCCCTTGCTTGCACCTGTGAAGTATTTAGCTGTATATACTATATACAGGGGCTGACTGGTCATTTAGCGATCTCCAAGCAAAATTATGTCTGGGGGGTCATGTCCTCTCTTTGACGTCACCACCCCCAATTTGCAGATCAAAAAAATTCTGTTTATTGGCCCCCACACAGTATAACTCTCCCTTTATTTGCCTCCACAGTATATTACCCCTTTTATTGCCTCCATACAGTATATTGCCCTCTTCATTGGATCCAATATTATATTACTCCCATCTTTTGGCCCCCACACATAATATTGCCCCTTTTAACAAAATGAAGGTGAATGGTGAAAGAAGGTGAAAGAAAAGGAAAATTTAAATTGCATCAATATTTGGTGTGACCTTTGTCCTTTGGAGGAGGAATCTAGGAAGTGATGATAAGTCCACTACAGCAGGGGTCTCCAACCACCGGTCCGTGGACCGGGACCGGGCCATTGGGGTCTTTTGCCGGTCCGTGGGTCAGCAATCTGGCCACAGTGTTGTGGCTCCTAGTTCTATACTAAACATGATTCCCTCCCCCCTACGGTCTCTATAGTACACCAAACAGCGCTGTACACCAGGGCGTGCTGATAGGACTTCGGTGTACAGAGCTGTAGACCAGGTCACCGCCATTAGCTACGTAGCTGCCCGCGACGCCCCCCCCGCTCCCTACCCCACCCCCCCTTGCCGGGCCGTGGCAAAAAAAAAGGTTGGGAACCGCTGCCCTACAGAGCTCTGATCTCAACATCATCCAGTCTGCCTGGGGTGACATGAAGAGACAGAAGTATTGGAGCAAGCAACACCCACAGAAGATCTGTGCTTAGGCTAGGTTCACATCTGTATTGAAGTCTCTTTAGGAGATTCCGCCTAACATCGTGATGAACGACATATACAGTCATGGCCAAAAGTTTTGAGAATGACACAAATATTATATTTTCACATGATCTGCTGCCCTCTGGTTTTTATGTGTGTTTGTCAGATGTTTTTATCACATACAGAAATATAATTGCATTCATATTATGAGTAACAGAAGCTTATATTGACAGTTAGAATGAGTTAATGCAGCAAGTCAATATTTGCAGTGTTGACCCTTCTTCTTCAGGACCTCTGCAATTCTCCCTGGCATGCTCTCAATCAACTTCTGGACCAAATCCTGACTGATAGCAGTCCATTCTTGCAGAATCAATGCTTTAATTTTGTCTGAATTTGTTGGTTTTTGTTTGTCCACCCGTCTCTTGATGATTGACCACAAGTTCTCAATGGGATTAAGATCTGGGGAGTTTCCAGGCCATGGACCCAAAATCTCTATGTTTTGTTCCCTGAGCCATTTAGTTATCACCTTTGCTTTATGGCAAGGTGCTCCATCATGCTGGAAAAGGCATTGTTGAGCGCCAAACTGCTCTTGGACGGTTGGGAGAAGTTGCTCTTGGAGGACATTCTGGTACCATTCTTTATTCATGTGTTTTTAGGCAAGACTGTGAGAGAGCCGATTCCCTTGGCTGAGAAGCAACCCCACACATGAATGGTTTCAGGATGCTTTACAGTTGGCATGAGACAAGACTGGTGGTAGCGCTCACCTCTTCTTCTCCGAATAAGCTGTTTTCCAGATGTTCCAAACAATCGAAAAGAGGATTCATCAGAGAAAATGACTTTACCCCAGTCCTCAGCAGTCCACTCCCTGTACGTTTTGCAGAATATCAGTCTGTCCCTGATGTTTTTTCTGGAGAGAAGTGGCTTCTTTGCTGCCCTCCTTGAGACCAGGCCTTGCTCCAAGAGTCTCCGCCTCATAGTGCGTGCAGATGCACTCACACCTGCCTGCTGCCATTCCTCAGCAAGCTCTGCACTGCTGGTAGCCCGATCCCGCAGCTGAAACACTTTTAAGATACGGTCCTGCCGCTTGCTGGTCTTTCTTGGGCGCCCTGGAGCCTTTTTGGCACCAATGGAACCTCTCTCCTTGAAGTTCTTGATGATGCGATAGATTGTTGACTGAGGTGCAATCTTTCTAGCTGCAATACTCTTCCCAGTTAGGCCATTTTTGTGCAGTGCAATGATGACTGCACGTGTTTCTTTAGAAACATTGTTTCTGGTTAACAGAAGAGAAACAATGATGGCAAGCACCAGCCTCCTTTTAAAGTGTCCAGTGGTGTCATTCTTACTTAATCATGACAGATTGATCTCCAGCCCTGTCCTCATCAACACCCATACCTGTGTTAATGGAGCAATCACTGAAACGATGTTAGGTGGTCCTTTTAAGGCAGGGCTGCAATGATGTTGAAATGTGTTTTGGGGGATAAAGTTCATTTTCTAGGCAAACATTGACTTTGCAAGTAATTGCTGTTAAGCTGATCACTCTTTATAACATTCTAGAGTATATGCAAATTGCCATTAGAAAAACTGAAGCAGTAGACTTTGTAAAAATTAATATTTGTATCATTCTCAAAACTTTTGGCCATGACTGTATAAATGTATATCACAGTGAACTAATTTTACTTAAAGGGATTCTATCATTAAAAACATGTTTTAAAATAAAAACATGTAGAAATAGCCTTTAGAAACTCTATTCATCTCTTACCTTTATTTTGCAGGTCCACGCCGCCGTTTTTGAATTTTTTTGTTCTTTTTTCAATATGCTAATTGTGCTCAGAAAGCACAGGGGGCGTTCCCCCTGTACGTACAGCACAGCCTCATCACAGCCTCCAGCGCCGCCTCTCTCTTCACGTCCTGACGCGTCTCCTCCTCTTCAATCCTCCTCTTATACAAGACCACCACAAAATGGCTGATGGAATATGGACAGTCAGGCATTCCGTCGGCCATTTTGCAGTGGTCTCGTGTAAGAGGAGGCGCAAAGAGGAGGAGAGGCGTCAGGACGTGAAGAGAGAGGCGGCGCTGGAAACAGTGATGAGCCTGTGCTGTAAGCACAGGGGAAACGCCCCCTGTGCTTTCTGAGCACAATTAGCATATTGAAAAAAGAACAAAAAATTCAAAAACGACGGCGTGGACCTGCAAAATAAAGGTAGGAGATGAATAGCCTTTGTAAGGGCTATTCCTACGTGCTTTTAGATTAAAAACGTTTTTTTAATGATAGAATCCCTTTAAATAGATGTACACTATGCAAAGTTTTCATCTGAGCCGGAGTCTCCGTTGCAGAAACCACAAAAAATCAGCAGAGAAAAAAGTCCAGCACAGTATAAAACTGACAGAAACCTGACGGACACCCAGCGGACCCCATTATAATCTATGGGATCTGCAAGTGTCCGCGTGTTACCGATTTTTTAGACCCAAACGACGGAGAGACGAATGCTAGTGTGAACCTACAGTCAGGGCCGGTTTCAGACAAAGTGGGGCCCTGGGCAAAATTAAAAGCGGGGCCCCAAATGCTGATATGCAAACAACACCATCGTCTTCCAGTGGCAACCCCTATAATAACGCCTCCTTTCTGCCAACAAAAAAGTAATAAGCCCCATTTTACCACACACAATTCAAATGAGCACCTTTGTACCACCTAATAGATTTTTGCACCCAGTCATCAGTTATTATAGCGCCTCCTTATAAATAATATTACACCCTTATCAGTAATAGCTCCCTTATAAATGATAAATAGTGCCCTGTATCAGTAATATCCCCCCTTATCAGTAACAGACACCCCGTAAAAATAATACTGCTCCCTTATAAATAATAGCCCCCTCATAAATAATAGTTACCCTTATAAATAATAGTTCTCATTATCACTAATAGCCCCCTTTATAAATAAACCCACTTAACAATTATACCCCCCTTATGAAAAGTTCCCCTCTTATAAATAATAGCTCCCCCCTTATAATGGATGCCTTATATATAATAGTTCCCCCCTTATAAATAATAGGCCATCTTATAAATAATAGTTCCCCCTTATAATAGCCCCCCCAGTATAATGTTCCACAGTAGGCTCCACGCAGTATAATATGCTCCCCAGAGGGCCCCTAGTGTAACATGTAATAATGCCCCACAGTGGCGCCACGCAATATAATATGCTCTGCTGATGGCCCCCCCAGAATAATGCTCCACAGTGACCCCACTCAGTATAACATGCTCAAGAAATGGCCTCCACACAGTATAATATACTGCCCAGAGAGGTTTCCACAGCGGCCCAAAACAGTATAATATGCTCTCCAGAGCCCCCCCCAGTATAATGCTCCACAGTGGCCCCGCACAGTATAATATACTGGGGGGGCCCCTCTGGAGAGCATATTATACTGTGTGGGGCCATAGTGGAGCATTATACTGGGGGGGGGGGCTCTGGAGAGCATATTATACTGTGTGGGGCCACTGTGGAGCATTATACTAGGGAGGGGGCCCTCTGGAGAACATGTTATATTCTGTGGGGCCCCTATGGAGTATTATAAAGTGGGGGGCTCTGGAGAGCATGTTATATTCTGTGGGGCCACTTTGGAGCATTATACTGGGGGGACCCTCTGGAGAGCATATACTGTGTGGGGCCACTGTGGAGCATTATACTGGGGGGGCCCCTCTGGAGAGCATATACTGTGTGGGCCACTGTGGAGCATTATATTGGGGGGCCCCTCTGGAGAGCATAATGCTCCAAAGTGGCCCCACATAATATAACATTATCTCCAGAGCCCCCCCCGCACATTATAATTTTCCACAGAGGCCCCACAGAATTTAACATGCTATCCAGAGGGCCCCTTCCCCAGTATAATAATCCACAGTGGCCCCACACAGTATAATATGCTATCCAGAGGTGTCCCCCAGTATAATGTGCTATCCACAGGGGCCATACAGTGCTATCATTATATTCTGGGCTCTCTTCAGACCCCAGAGTATAATAATCGAAGGCCCGGGGGAGGTGAGGGAAAATAACAAACAGTTATACCTTGTCTACCTCTACTTCAAGAACTGGTGAAAGGCAATGGGCGGGTAATACATTTCTCTATTCTTTATTCACTTCATTTTGTTAATTGACAAAAATAAACTGTTAACCCATTTTTTAAAGCATTCTTACTGGGCAGCATTTTTCCACATATGCCTAAAACTTTTGCGCAGCTCAGTATGTGAGTGCTTTATAATTACTTATTATTTCCAGACCCCTAATACCGTGTTTCTCCAAAAATAAGACCTACCCCGAAAATAAGCCCTAGCTAGATTTTCCAGGTTTTTTAGAGTAGACTTGAAATATAAGCCCTACTCCAAAAATAAGCCCTAGCTAATTTAACTCCTTCCCGACATCTGTCGTGCGATTACAGCGGATGCCGGGTCCTTAAAGATGGCGGCCGCTCTGCTGCAGAGCGGCTACCATAGCTACCGTACCGGGTCTCCGCGGAGACCTGGAGTTAATGCCCGTGATCAGTTTCTACCCTGATCACGGGCATTGTTCAGCGTGACCCCCCTCCTTCCCACCAAAGTAGCACAACCCGTAGTTAATACCTGCGATCAGAATGGACTCTGACCGCGGGCATTGCTAAGTGCGACCTCCCTCCCGCAGTCCCCAGGGCCGGTCCCAACCGCCTATAGCTACAGTCCCTTCAAATCCACCTCCCCAAAGAAGAGAAGCTATCCCCGGGGCTGGTGTCCACCGGCCCGTACCTTTCATGTTGCAGGTCAGCTCCTGTGCGGCGAGATCGCGGGAGCCGACCTGTTCCATTGACAGCCGGGAGCCTTATGGCTCCCAGACCTGTCATAGGGATATTACTATTGAGGTCCACAGGTCCATACACATTAGGTATCCCTGTGTCCGAAAACGCCCACTCTACAAACTTATAAAAATATTTTACCTCTATGGTGAATGCCGTAGGGGGGAAAAAAAAAATCTAAAGTGCCGAACTGCTGTTTTTTCGCTGTTTCACCTCTGATAAAAGTTGAAATAAAAAGCGATCAAATCTGTGATTGTTGTTCATGGAAAAAATTAAGACCTACCCTGAAAATAAGCCCTAGCCCTTTTTTCGGAGCAAAAAATAATATAAGACCCTGTCTTATTTTCGGAGAAACACAGTAGGCATATCAGAGAACATTTTATTGAGCATAAAAGTGTTCATTAGATCATTGCTAATCAGAAAACTTATCCAAAATAGGGGTGAGAAAAAATTAACTGGAAGACCCCTTTACATTAGACAACAATCCCTCCTGACCTCCTCATTCACATGCAAGCTTGGCTAGTACATGTGTTCTGGGAGAATAAACCTGTTTTGGCTTTATTTTACTTGCTGTTCCTTGTATCACTGTGATTTACATGCAGTGAATCTGTGGACACACTACATTTCCCATGATTCATCTGCCTGCTCTCACTTGCTGCTCACAGGGGGGGAGTGAGTATTCAAACGAAACTTCACAGCAACATGCGACCTCAGATGTGGGAGTGATTTATTACCTGTGATTTCATTGGAGGGAAAGGGAGGGCACACAGAGAAAGTGAGAGCAGGCAGATGAATCAAGGGAAATGTAGTTTGTCCACAAATTCAGTGCTTGTAAATAACAGTGATACAAGGAGCAGTAAGTAAAATTAAGTCAAGCAAAGGCTGCACAAGGGAACAGTGAGGATTTAGCACTGCGTTGGATGTATTTGCAGATCATTTTTGGAAGCTGGATAACCCCTTTAAAGCCTGACTTGCAGATGTCTGAGGCCTCCATATACATCAGTAGGTCAGGCACTCAACCAAAATATAAAGATTTGGCCAACATACAGTATAGTACATCCAATGTGTATGGCCAAAATTAGTCAATTCTTCAATTTAATTAAAAAAAAACAAACTACTTGTCAGGAGAATTATCTATCACTTATCAATGAGGCTCAATGGCCGGTCATGGCTGAAATAAAGTAAACAGTTTATCTCACTTATTAATAAGGAGACAACACATGTTTGATATGTCAAGGACATAAAAATCCCCGTGCTGTCTGTGGGAGACCGCCCTCAGCGCTGATTTATAGCTAAACTCTCCTGAAAGCGACTCAAATGTTTGCGGTTATAATTGTGGTAAACAGAAATACGTAGCAGAAGTTGCGAGATCTACAGGATGTGCACGTTTTGCAAAACAGGATGTTTCTGGTTCCTTCGATTAAGACTCCTGCAAGATTTCTATAGCAGACATAGCTTATGTGTACACATTTACCTCCATGTATATAGGTCAGAATTTAACAAACTGGTCCATAAATGGTTGATTATAGGATTACAATGTTCAACATAATAAAATTCTTCCAACGCTATTTTTGGTACCTGATGTTTTTGTTGTCTGGAGAAGACACATATTCTCGTCCCCTGTGCATTGTATAGTATCTGACGTGTAGCACCAGGTAGAGTCAGCAGATATGCAGGATCGGCAGACCAGTCCATTGGGCTTGTAACTTTGTGATGGTACTAGAACCGGACAGGAGAAAGAAGGAAACAAAAAGACAATGTTTCATAACTTGTACACCACAATGGTTACCCTGTATGATCCCATGAAGAATGTTTCATCATCCAGCCTTCTCTTTGTTAATGGGGTTAGCAAATGTTAAAAACACAGCCAACTAATATGAAACAAAATATAAGCAGTATCCGCCTCTTCTTTTTCCCATTATTCCAGCACCCATTGTCTCCTGGTCTTTACTTACACATGACAAAAATGAGAGCGCTGTAGACAATCAGTGGCCGCAGTGGTCACTTAATCCTCCCAAGGATCCCTATTTTGGAGGGACAGTCTACTTTTGAATCAAGTCATTTTTCCTTAAAAGTCCCTCATTTAGATTTTGGGAAATAGATGTGCATTAGTAAACTTAACTATATCGTTCCAGAAACAATGGGACAATTTTATTAAGATTGGCATATTGTACGCTAGTCCTAATAAATAGCCTCACTGGAGCAGGGAAGAGGTTGTGGCCATTCTAGCTCTCGCCTCGACCCGTCCTGATCCCCTCTCCGTTTTGCCTACATTCACACATACACAAAGGGCTTGTGGCGCACCTTTGGTGCAAGAAAGGGCCTTGTGCCAAATGTGCACCTCAATATCATCCCTAATGATGATATCATCCCTAGCTATTTCGTCCCTAGCCTAGACCCAAACTTATAGAATATGTCAGAATTTGGTGCATTTTAGACCTTAAAATGTAGACAGGGTAGTCCAAAAGTATGCGTGTGGCCTGTTACTAAGGAGAAGGGGGCAAATCTGAGTGGGGCGGTGTCCAACATGGTGGCCATTTTGAAAGCCACTAGGAAGAGTTGCATGTGACATATGTATCTGATAGATACATACACATATATAATCATTCATCGTTTTCCAAGTATTTAGGTGTCTCCATACTCTTGGACCATCCTAGTGTCTCCATTTCCGCTGTCTCAGTTCAAGTATTCAGTCCCTCTCTGTTTTCAACAAGTGGCGATAACTGGCATGTCAATGAACAGGAGGCATCCCACAATAATTTCCCATCACTTGATCCATTTGACCAATTTTTGAGATCTAGTGTGGCTAAAAAACGTTGCTTTTAATCTACATTTCATGCCCCTCCCACATGCCACAGATTGTATCTAGGTGCTGGAAAGTTTCATCAATTGTAGATCTTAGCCACACCGGCTATTTCCTCGAATTACAGAACCTTACGGCTTGTCCTTCTTGTTGTGTTCTTTGGTGAAATTTCAACATTGAGGACTGTATTTCTCTAAGGCCCCACGTTGCGGAAAATCATCTTTTTTTTTTGTTGCAGATTTTGCTGCAGTTTTTTGAGCCAAAGCCAGAAGTGGATTGAGCAGAAGGGAGAAGTATAAGAAGCTTCCTAGATAGTTCCCATTCCTTTTGTAGCAATTCTTGGCTTTGGTTCAAAAATACGGAGCAAAATTTGCAACAAAAATGCTGCGTTTCTGCAACGTGGGGCCTCAGTCTATGGTAGTTTTATTTTAGCCTCCCTAACTTAATATAGTGAACACCTGAGCAATAGTGCCCCACATTACTGAAGGTCAAAGCTAGAGATGAGCAAATTTCTCAAAAGTTCGATACGGCAGTTCGATTCGAAGTTCCCCAAAAATTTGCTTCGATCCAAATTAGTTCACGCCGAATAAACAGCTATTTCCGGGCTGCAGAAAGCCAGGGTGGGCGGCAAAATGGCGGAAGCCCTTGGATGCTGCGGTCATGTCTCTCTCTCTCTCTTCAGCACGGACAATTTTTATTCATGTGGAAGGATCTGCTAACAAGCAAAGACATGCCAACCCAATCACATCACTAGAGAAGATCTTGTGACCGTCTGATGTCACAAAGGTCCTTACCAGAGACGTAGCTAGCGGGGATGGGGGGGGGGGGGGCAGAGGGTGGCGGCTGCCCTGGGCCCACTGATTTTTTGGGGCCCACCCCGGGGCTGCCATTAATACATCCTTTATTTCTAACTGGATCGGTGTCTGCAGACACTGATCTAGTTAAAACGTCATATCACAAGGCATTATGGGAAAGGAGCTGGGGAGCTCATGCGCCCTCTGTTGGATGTAACAGATCCTCAATTTGCTTTTGACTCACCGAGCCTTGAGACAGCAAAAGGGATTTTAGCTTAGCCTAGTTAAAACGTATCCTGAAACTTCACAGTATTGTAAACCGCAAGCTACATGTCCCCGAGATCACAGACCATGTCTTCTTCTCACACAGGCAGCGCGATGACGTCACAACATCGCGCCGCCCGCTCAGACACAGACATCCTGTGTATGGACCGGGAGGAAGCCGCAGCTCCATTCATCAGCATCGCAGGTGAGTAGGACTTTTTTTTTTCTTTTTTTAGCGCAGTTGTGGGTATATTAATAGTATAAGGGGTGGATAGGAGGGGGAATTATAAGTATAAAGGGAGGATTCATTAGGGGGCATTATGACGATGGGGGGGTCATTTATATAAGGGTTATTAGGGGGTATTATTAATACAAGGGGGAGGTTATTTATATAAGGGGTCATTAGGGGGGCATCATTTCTATTAGGAGGCATTATGAACATAAGGGGGTGGTCATTGATATAAGGGTCATTAGAGGTGCAGTATTTATGTCAGGGGGAATAATATGAGGGTCAATTAATTTAATGAAAGTGGCACTTGGGCTTTATTAGGACTAAGGCCCCACATAGTGAGCTGCAGCAAAAAAAGCGCTGCAGGAAAAACCGCAGCAGTAACTTTGTGGTTTTTCTCGCAGCACTTTTCACAGAAGGTCTGCAGAGGTTTCCCCTGTGGACTTTCTGTTTTCAATACACCTATATGGAAACCGCCGGTGTTTCCATAGGTATAATTGACATGCTGCAATTTCCAAAACCGAAACGGTTTTGGAAATCGTAGTGCGTCTGCTGCACATATTTTTCCGCAATGTGTGGATGGGATTTGCTAGAATGCCGTGTTTTTTTTCAGTGAGTTTTTGCCACATGGGGCCCCATCCCATCTCCACTTTGCAGTAAAATACACGCAGCAGATACGCTGCGATTTCCAAAACAGTTGCCGTTTTGGAAATCGCAGCATGTCAGTTAATCCTATGGAAACGCCAGCGGTTTCCCTATAGATATAATTGAAGCAGAAAGTCCACAGAGGAAACCTCTGCAAACATTCTGTGCAAAGTGCTGCAGGAAGAACTGCGATTCCCCACCGCGGTTTTTCCCACAGCTGTTTTTTGCTGCGGGACGACACGTGGGGCCTTAAGGCGTTTTCCAGCTCATTTTTATTGATGATCTATCCTCAGAATAAATCATCAATAAGAGATAAGTGATTCCCCACTGACCAGCTGTATGGGGGGCTATGGCGCCTGTTTATATCACACGCTGTCTGTATATAGTGACCGTGTGATGTCATTCCAGCCTTGTCACATAGACATGTATAGGACGAGGCTGTAGTTACATTACATGGCCGCTATGAGATGAATGACACTGTGTAAACAGAGAAGGGGTCACGGCGCTTACACAGGTACCACAGTTCATTCAAACAGCTGATCCTGGGGGTTCCGGGTATTGGAACCCCAATAATTTTTTTTCCCTTGTTTTTTTTTTTTTTTCTTTTTAATTAGGAAACACCTGGGACATTATTAATAAGGGGCACTATTTAAAGGGAGTGCACAGGGAAGTTATTAATTTAAAGATGCACTTGGGGGTATTATTCATTATGGGGGGGTATATTATATATTTTATAATTGGGGTAGCAGCAGGATGGGTGTGCAGGTGAGGACAATGTGGGTTGGATGCCTGGAAAAGTGAGGAGCCAAAGATGTCTGTGTTGCAAACTTTACAGAGTCTGGAAGAAGTGGTCATTGCTGTCCAGATAAAAGAGATGGGGAATGTGAACGATTAGTCAGAGACGTCACCGGTAAGTCACTAAATGTTACTGCCCTGTATTCAACTAAATTGTCTGCAGAGCCCTGTGTAGAGCCGCTATATACCACTATACGCTCACCGTATACTCATAGTATCGGTATACGAACATGTCCAAGTTGGGGGCCCACTTGGACATGTTCGCCTCCCCTGTGCTGAACCCCTAGCTATGCCTCTGGTCCTCTGGTCCTTACCAAATATTCGTTACTGCGAAGCATCAGAAAATCCGGAATCGTGTGAATCAAAGATTTCCTGAAATTCGGATCGAATTCACTTCTACAGAATCGATTCGCTCATCTCTAGTCGCAGCCATTATGTGAAATCTGAATTGTTCTGTGCCAATAAATGTGGAGCCCTAGAGTCAATGACCGATTACCTTTCCAAGGCAACATTTGTAGAAGGCAGAAATGGATGACTTACATGCAGGAATATTAGGCGTACAACCGTCAGTGTTACAACATGAAGTGACCATCCGGATATGTCCTAGCGGTATGCCCATACTGCCCTTGGAGCTACATTCACTTGAAGGGACGCATTTCCTGACCAAAGTTTCAGTCTTTATTCCAGCTATAAATAAAAATAAAGAATTTTTTAATAGCAAAAAAAACAAACAAACCTTAAGGCCCCACGTTGCGGAAACGCAGCTTTATTTGTTGCAGATTTTGCTGCAGTTTTCTGAGCCAAAGCCAGGAGTGGATTGAACAGAAGGTAGAAGTATAAGAAGCTTCCTAGATATCTACCATTTCTTTTGTAGACACTCTTGGCTTTAGCTCAAAAAAATGCAGCAAAATCTGCCACAAAAAATGTTGTGTTTCCGCAACGTGGGGCCTCAGCCTTAATGATTTCTCCACTTTGGACACACAGGGGGAGATTTATCAAGCAAAATGCTCCAGAAATGTGGTGTAATTTGTGCCAAGTGTTTTAGACACTTTTACGACTTAGACAAAGAAGGGGTGTTGCCTATCGGGAAAGAAACGTCGCCTAAGTTGCGACACTGTGAGCCCAATACATGGGACAATAATTTTTACACCAACTAATAATTTGTGTAAAGTTAGACTATACCGGAGTCTCAAACTTGGCCAGGCAAATGGGCCGCACATAGAAAAAATTTGAAGGACCACATTCCTGGGGTTATTGTTAATTAACCCCAGCAGTGGCTCCGTGCAGTTTCATGTCCCCCAGCAGTGGCCCCATATTGCTTAAAGAGAGTCTTTCATCTATTTCATGCTTTTTTAAACTACTGCCATAGTAATGTTGCTGCTGCAAATTCAAGTCCAGACATACCTATTTTTTGTAGATTATTCTTATTTATCTTTATGCAAATGCGACTCACGAAGCACAGGGAACGTTTGATTGCTTCCCGGAGTACAGCCGCATCATCATGAATAACGCCCATCCATCCTTGTAGTCCGGCCCCCTCAGCCTCTTCAGACCTGCGTCATCCACACTTCGTCACGGAGCTCTGCACTGAAATCCTGCGCATGCGCAGTATTCGCCACTGCTTCTGTCCATGGCTGAGCGTACTGAGCATGCGCGGGATTTCAACCTGCACCAAATAGTCATCTCTCCTAACCTTCATAAGCATTGATTTTCATTAAAGAGAACCTTTCCCCATTGTCCACCAACTCTTTGCAACCTTTTATAGGTGCAGCTCCTCTGAATCTGGTGCAGTTGGATTTTGTCTCTAGCCCCCACCATTCACCTCCTCTACCTCCACTGTAATGAGTTACCAGTCAGGGCTTCTGCCAATTGTTATTACATTTCATAGATTTATGAAATGTAACAACAATTATTACATTATAACAATTAGTACATTGCCTATAGAGGAAGGAGGATGTCTACAGATGAATTGCACGGCTGGGAGCAGTGCGGGGAGACTGCCAGAGACTTGTAGTCCTTTGTGTATTCTCCTCCTGCTGCTGTATACTCTGAACATCTGAACTCTATTCCCACTGCTGAATTTGGATGGTGCTGAATGATTCACTTACCTGCACATAAGCGTAATATGTATATGTGTGTAACGTGTGTATGTGTAGTGTGTGTGTGTGGTGTGTTTATCTGTGTAGTGAGTATACTGTATATGTGTAATGTGAATATGTGTGTAGTGTGTATATGTGTGTATCATGCATACAGTGGCATAACTAGGAATGGCTGGGCCCCAAGGTGAACATTTGAAATGCCCCCCCCCCTGAACCCCACCCCAGACTACCCCCCTTAACTCCCCTCCCCCCGCACAAACCGCATTCCTGCGCACACTATTATGCCCAATAGTGGCCCCTGCACACACTATTATGCCCCATAGTGGTCCCTGCACACACTATTATGCCCCATAGTGGCCCCTGCACACACTATTATACCCCATAGTGGCCCCTGCACACACTATTATGCCACATAGTGGCCCCTGCACACACTATTATGCCCCATAGTGGCCCCTGCACACACTATTATGCCCCATACTATCCCCTGCACACACTATTATACCCCATAATGGCCCCTGCACACACTATTATGCCCCATTGTGGACAACCCATGAACAATTATTATACTCTGGGGTCTTTTCACCTCCCCTGGGCCTCCGATTATTATACTCTGACCCCAGAGTATAATAATAGCAGTGTTGCCTATCCCCGCTTCTGCTCACAACCACCTCCACTTCCGCAGAAGGGGAAGCGCAGGCGGCCGTGAGCAGGATCGGGGATCGGTAAGTAAATAGGTCCGTTAGCTAGGTTAGGTAACGGCGCATTAAAAAAAAAAAAAAAAAAAAGCATTGTGGGCTCGCTGGGCCCTCTAATGTCCCGGACCCTATGGCAGCTGCTACCCCGGTATTTACGCCACTACTTGTATAGTGTTTTAATGTGTGTATCTGTGTAATGTGTATAAGTGTGTATGTGAGTATAGTGTATATGTGTGTGACATGTATATGTGTGTAGTATGTATATGTGTGCGGTATGTGTATGTATATGTATGTGTATGTGTGCGGTATGTGTATGTGTGCGGTATGTGTATGTATGTGTGCGGTATGTGTATGTGTGCGGTATGTGTATGTGTGCGGTATGTGTATGTGTAATGTGTATATGTATAATATGTATATGTTGTGGTAAAGTGCTGGACAGGGTGTATATCTCGTCTGGTTTCCTCAGCCAGGCAAGATAGTGGAAATCCAGGAGGATACATTTTGCCTTAGCAGAACATAGTCTGCTAGGGAGTTTCTTTAAATTACATGGGCTGGATTTCCTGGAGTGAAGGACAGTTTGGTAGTGGGAGTCTTCCAGTCCACACCCCTGGTCCACTACTGGGTTTTCCCTACCCCCAGGTGCTCTCAGCTGAGGCTTCCTGTCAATGAATACTGAGGAAGGAAGCCTGGCAAAAGGAGGGCTGACGAAGCGGCAGGCTGTGAGAGAGACAGAGCCCCCCTGAGTGGATGTTATACACCGTCTGCTTGCTGATAAATATTTGGGCCTGCACTAGATTAGTGAGGCACGCTGCTGTATAACTAGAGCCGCACAGGTTTAGGTTTTGTTTTGTTTTCTGGATCTTCTAAATAAAAGCACCTTTGGAGTTTGAAACCCACTGCCTGTGTGAACTCTGTCATTGTCGACCCCCACCGTGTGAGCTGTTCCCTACAATGTGTGTAATATGTGTATATGTGTGTAATGTGTATATGTATATGTGTGTAATGTGTATATGTGTTTGGCCATCACAACTGCACCGGTCTCTCCATTTTTCGGGTCAGCTGGGGGACCCAGGTTATGGAGGGCCATCCTGCTAAAACAGCAGTTACACACGTACACCGGCAGACAGATTGACTATAATGGGGTCCACTTGGCTTCCACTGGGTTTTCAAACTGAAAGCGGCGGAAAGAAAACTCCTCTGTTAGGCTACGGCCCCACGTTGCGGAAACGCAGCTTTTTTTTCGTTGCAGATTTTGCTGCGGTTTTCTGAGCCAAAGCCAGGAGTGGATTGAGCAGCAGGGAGAAGTATAAGAATCTTCCTATATATTCCCCATTCCTTTTGTAGCCATTCTTGGCTTTGGCTCAAAAAACCGCAACAAAATCTGGAACAAAAAAAGCTGTGTTTCCACAACGTGGGGCCGTAGCCTGATGGAGTTTTCTCTTTGCCAATTTTTGGCTTTTTCTGTGAAGGAGACTCCGGCTCTGAGGTGAGCTTAGCCTCATTTAGCTGGACAGGAAAACTTTGCATAATGAACATCTTTTTATGTAAAGTCAGTTCACAGTGATGTAGATTTATACATGTCATTCATCACAATTTACTATTGCTGTAGATCACAGTGTTATATTTTGCATATGATGGTTGATGTGCCCCACCTATGGGTTAACATTATCATAGCTGGAGCTGGGGCACTACATGGCTCAGCAATCTATCATGTAGCCAGCCAATAAAGTGCTGTGACGTCTGTGTGAAGTCACCATGAAATTGTAACTTTGGACATTTGGCACATGGAGCATCTGACCATAGAGGCAAAGGACAGCAGGTAATACACAGTAAATGTGAACACAACCCAATGTGTGCAGTTCAGTGTACAATACATAACGGTCAGTGATATAACATAGTGGGGGTTGTGAATTTTCACCACTATTTACACTTCTAAATACTGAAGCCCCACATTGTGAAACTGTTGCGCATTACATTACCTGCAAATTGGATTCTGGCTAATATCATCCATACATTGTAGAAAAAAAATCTGCAGCGGAAAATCACGGCATGTCAATTATACCTGAGGAAACGCTGGTATAAAAGGTATAAAAAGGGCAGAAAATCCACAGAGGAAAAAGCAATGAAAACTCTGCAGATAAAAACACATTGCATTTATGCTACTTTTTTTCTGTAGATTTTTTTTTCTTTTTTTGCTGCATTTCACTACGTGGAGCCTTAGCATTACTCTGAGACTCCACGTTGCGGAAAAGCTGCTTTTTTTGTTGCAGATTTTGCTGTCAGTTTTTTGAGTCAAAGCTAGGAGTGGATTGAGCTTAAAGGGGTTTTCTGGGAAAAAAGTGTTTTTTTTTTTTTTTTTTTTTTTTTAAAAAGGTCTGTTAGCGATGTTAATGGGTTAATAAGTGCGCCCAAATACCTTTAGCAGTGTTTTGAGTGATTTCTGGGTTTCTCTGGGAGCTCCTGGCATCTTCTGCATATTTTTACATGGTGTAGCTTCCTGCTGTCTTAGCTAATGCAGCATGGTACTTGTAGGCTGACTACACTATCTCCCTCTCACTACCTCCCCCTCCCTCTCTCACACCCCTCCCTGTCTCTATATCTATCCCCCCCACTACTAGCTCTCCCCAAATAACTCAGCCCACCCCAACAACCCATCATACTTATCTGTCTTCCTTCCAGACTTCCTCTTGTGAGACAGCTCCTCCCTCTTTACTCTGCCAGCGTGCACAATAGTCCAGGCACTGCTGTGTGCTCTGCAGCCTGCAATCCACCTCCCACACCTGCGCAGTAGAGGTGGATTGTCAGTTGTAGTGCATTACTGGGACTATTGCGCGCCAGCAGAGTCAGAAAAGAGGGAGGAGCCATCCCGCAGGATTAAGTCTGGAAGGAAGACAGGTAAGTATGATGGGGTGAAGGGGGAGGAGTATTAGTGACGTTCCGTTTCCAGACTCGGGGAAACGGAGCGTCACCGGATGACCAGAAAATGTCCCTGGGATATGGGTAAATATACATTTTTGATAAATTATGTAATTTAGAAAGTAGGCGGGGGAAGGGTGTTTAGATTGGTGTAGGAATTACATTTTATCCCGGACAACCCCATTAAGGTAGAAGTATAAGAACTTCCTATATATTTCCCAGTCCTTTTGTAGACACTCCTGAGTTGGGCTAAAAATAACGTAGCAAAATCTGCAACAAAAAAGGCAGCATTTCTGCAATTTGGGTCGTCAGCCCATGGGGTAGTTTTTAGGATAGGGGTGGATATGGATGTTGCAAGGTTTAACACATAATCCATTAAATGCACAGTAACCGGGATTTTATAAAAAACGTGGGGTTTTACAGTCCCTGCAAAACGCTGTGGAAAAATACGTGCAGCGGACACACGCTTTTTTGCTGCGGACTTTAGCCCAAAGCACTACAAAAGACTAAACCTGATCATATAACTCACCAGTAATTGCTTCGGTGTAAGCGGATCCACATACATAGCCTGAGGGACAAGTCACTCTTATGCCTGAACATGTCGAGCTGTAAGACAAACATTCCGTACAGGAGAGAGCGTAACCTAGGGAGATGTCACACAGTCAGCGCATGGATCACTTATTACACCGCTGGTCGCCAGATCAGCAACATCTGAGACAGATGTATAAAAGCTCATCTTACACCATGAACCTGGTGTAGACCTGTCCTAAAGGTAAGATACAGGATGCATTATTATTATTATTATTATTAACATAATTATGAATAAATCTATAAAAAAGAAAATAAAAAAAAAAGGAAAAGATGTGCCAAATAACTTACTTGTTGCTGCAAGAGCAGAGAGGAGAGTCAGGACTCCGAACACGGAGATCATTGTTCAGTTCTTGAAGACAGGTCGTACTGTGCAAAGGAAAGCTCGGCTGGGGTTCTCAGGTTATACATTTTTGGGATGGGACGTGGGAGGATCTTAGGAAATGATCATTTCAGTGAAATTAAAACATGAAATTATGAAACGAAACTTAACATCTTGAGGGCAGGTCCCTATTCTGGCCTTATAGACCCCAGGAAATAGATAAATATATATGTGAGTTTTTTATATTTTGTACAATTCACCTTGTGGCATAAACATCTTTATTCTGTGGGTCAGTGTGATTCCGAATACAGTATGCATAGTAATTTTTTTTTGTTAGAATTTACTTCCTTTGTGCAACTAAAGTTAATTTTTTTGGGGAAAACAAATTCCATCAATGAATTCCAAGAGCCATAACCTTATACTTTTTCCATCTATGTAGCTGTATGTGGGCTTGTTTTTGGAGGACAAGTTGTATTATTTACAGAGTAATTACTGGGCATCATATGAATTATTCTATATATATATATATATATATATATATATATACAGTACAGACCAAAAGTTTGGACACACCTTCTCATTCCAATAGTTTTCTGTATTTTCATGACTATAAAAATTGTAGACTCACATTGAAGGCATCAAAACTATGAATTAGCACATCTGGAATTATATACTTAACAAAAAAGTGTGAAACAACTGAAAATATGTCTTATATTCTAGGTTCTTCAAAGTAGCCACCTTTTGCTTTGATTACTGCTTTGCACACTCTTGGCATTCTCTTAATGAGCTTCAAGAGGTAGTCACCTGAAATGGTTTTCACTTCACAGCTGTGCCCTGTCAGGTTTAATAAGTGGGATTTCTTGCCTTAGAAATGGGGTTGGGACCATCAGTTGTGTTGTTCAGAAGTCAGGTGGATACACAGCTGATAGTCCTACTGAATGGGGAGTTAGAATTTGTATTATGGCAAGGAAAAAGCAGCTAAGTAAAGAAAAATGAGTGGCCATCATTACTTTAAGAAATAAAGGTCAGTCAGTCCGAAAAATTGGGAAAACTTTGAAAGTGTCCCCAAGTGCAGTGGCCAAAACCATCAAGCGCTACAAAGAAACTGGTTCACATGAGGACCGCCCCAGGAAAGGAAGACCAAGAGTCACCTCTGCTGCGGAGGATAAGTTCATCCGAGTCACCAGCCTCAGAAATCGCAGGTTAACAGCAGCTCAGATTAGAGACCAGGTCAATGCCACACAGAGTTCTAGCAGCAGACACATCTTTACAACAACTGTTAAGAGGAGGCCTTCATGGTAAAATAGCTGCTAGGAAACCACTGCTAAGGACAGGCAACAAGCACAAGAGACTTGTTTGGGCTAAAGAACACAAGGAATGGACATTAGACCTGTGGAAATCTGTGCTTTGGTCTGATGAGTCCAAATTTGAGATCTTTAGTTCCAACCACCGTGTCTTTGTGCGACGCAGAAAAGGTGACCGAATGGACTCTACATGCCTAGTTCCCACCGTGAAGCATGGAGGAGGAGGTGTGATGGTGTGGGGGGGCTTTGCTGGTGACACTGTTGGGGATTTATTCAAAATTGACGGAATACTGATCCAGCATGGTTACCACAGCATCTTGCAGCGGCATGCTATTCCATCCAGTTTGCGTTTAGTTGGACAATCATTTATTTTTCAACAGGACAATGACCCCAAACGCACCTCCAGACTGTGTAAGGGCTATCTGACCAAGAAGGAGAGTGATGGGGTGCTACGCCAGATGACCTGGCCTCCACAGTCACCAGACCTGAACCCAATCGAGATGGTTTGGGGTGAGCTGGACCGCAGAGTGAAGGCAAAAGGGCCAACAAGTGCTAAGCATCTCTGGGAACTCCTTCAAGACTGTTGGAAGACCATTTCAGGTGACTACCTCTTGAAGCTCATCAAGAGAATGCCAAGAGTGTGCAAAGCAGTAATCAAAGCAAAAGGTGGCTACTTTGAAGAACCTAGAATATAAGACATATTTTCAGTTGTTTCACACTTTTTTGTTAAGTATATAATTCCACATGTGTTAATTTATAGTTTTGATGCCTTCAGTGTGAATCTACAATTTTTATAGTCATGAAAATACAGAAAACTCCTGGAATGAGAAGGTGTGTCCAAACTTTTGGTCTGTACTGTGTATATATATATATATATATATATATATATATGTATGTAGAATAATTCATATGATGCCCAGTAATTACTCTGTAAATAATACAACTTGTCCTCCAAAAACAAGCCCACATATAGTTACATAGATGGAAAAAGTATAAGGTTATGGCTCTTGGAATTCATTGAAGGAATTTATTATTTTTTGGAGGGGGTGGCAAAAAAAATTGCAAATTATGACAGTGTTTTTTTTTTTTTTTAAGTTTTTATGGTGGGGGACATAGATTAATAGATAGATTGGACTATACATATATATATATATATATATATATATATATATATATATATATACAGTACAGACCAAAAGTTTGGACACACCTTCTCATTCCAAGAGTTTTCTGTATTTTCATGACTATAAAAATTGTAGATTCACACTGAAGGCATCAAAACTATGAATTAACACATGTGGAATTATATACTTAACAAAAAAGTGTGAAACAACTGAAAATGTGTCTTATATTCTAGGTTCTTCAAAGTAGCCACCTTTTGCTTTGATTACTGCTTTGCACACTCTTGGCATTCTCTTGATGGGCTTCAAGAGGTAGTCACCTGAAATGGTTTTCACTTCACAGCTGTGCCCTGTCAGGTTTAATAAGTGGGATTTCTTGCCTTATAAATGGGGTTGTGACCATCAGTTGTGTTGTTCAGATGTCAGGTGGGTACACAGCTGATAGTCCTACTGAATGGAGTGTTAGAATTTGTACTCCTTCAAGACTGTTGGAAGACCATTTCAGGTGACTACCTCTTGAAGCTCCTCAAGAGAATGCCAAGAGTGTGCAAAGCAGTAATCAAAGCAAAAGGTGGCTACTTTGAAGAACGTAGAATATAAGACATATTTTCATTTGTTTCACTTTTTTTTTGTTACGTATATAATTCCACATGTGTTAATTCATAGTTTTGATGCCTTCAGTGTGAATCTACAATTTTTATAGTCATGAAAATACAGAAAACTCTTGGAATGAGAAGGTGTGTCCAAACTTTTGGTCTGTACTGTATATATATATATATATATTGCATGGGGAGAGCTGAAAAAGCTGGAGACAACAGGGAAAGAAGACCAGAGTCCAGGAAAAGTATGAGTGGTTTGGTTTGTCCCTGCACCTCCAATCATTAGCCTGTATTCACACAACAATCCTGCAGTAATTTCACTGTATGTGAATGCGGATTTTCACTGACCATCATAATATAGGTCAAGTCCTATTTTTATCATTTTCACAGATCTCTAAATACATTCCAATGTATGAAGGATCCATGTAGTGGGCTCCAGCAAAAAAGCGCTGCGGGAAAAACCTCAGTGGAAACGCATGGTGGCCATTCTCGCAGTGCTTTTCACAGAAAGTCCGCAGAGGTTTCCTCTGTGGACTTTTTGCTTCAATTATACCTATAGGGAAACTGCCAACATTTCCGTAGATATAATTGTCGTGCTGTGATTTCCAAAACCTCAACTGCGCTTATTTTTCTACAATGTGTGGATGGGATTCGCTAGAAAAATTGCGGCGTTTATAGCACATGGGGCCCCAGCCTTAAAAAGCATTCCAAGTGTAAAAAGTCCCGGAGCAGATGGATTTTCAATTATATAATATAAAAAATTTAGAGACTCTCATACAGTTTATTACAATCCTCTCAACACAAAAAATTCCTTAAAGAAAGATTTATTACTGGCCCATAAAAAAATCCTGCCTAAAGAAGGGAAAGACAAGGTACAATGTAGAAATTATATTCCTATATCATTAATTTATGATGCCAAAGTAATAGCTAAGAGAATGTAGAAATGACATCACATCAATAGAACAAGTTGGCTTTACCATTGAAAGAGAGGTAGAGGACAACACCAGGACAACAAGAATTCCCGACATAACCCTCTACTCCAGGAAAGAAAATATCCCAATAGTTCTGCTCTCTATGGAAGAGTGAAGAAATCAGGCGATACCTTTTAGAGGCTAACTGCGTATATTTCATAGTAAGCTTTTGAGAGTGCTAGCTCTCTTCTTCAGACATGCTCTCTATGAATGCAGAGAAAGTATTTCATAGGGTCGATTGACTTTTTCTGAGACTCATCCTACAGAAATTTGGTTTCCCTGGGTGAATTCTACAAAAGGTTATGTAAAGAAACATCTACATAAATACAGAGAGATTCACTGAAAAGAGTCCCCAAATTTTTTTATAAAAACTCTCGCCAGATGAAGCTGAACACAACTTGCCATGTTCTCCTTGGTATGTGGAGCTTTAAACAAGTTTGGGGGGCGGGCCTAGCTGTGGACTGCAATGGCCGCATAGTCTCAGAGCTCTTGGTCTGAGTCTAACACAGCGACATCATAGGCGACGAGCCCGTGGCCTTTGGGCACAGAATTTTACAGCAAAAAGTGCCTTACCTTCGGGGATGCCGAGAAGGAAAAAGTCGGCGGTGAGACCGCATAAAATCTCGGATTTCTATTTCCCCCCATGGGGGGGGGGGGGAGGACCAGCATGGAGAAGGCCCGCACCTGGAAACAGAATCTAGGGCCTCGACTCCACCGCGCGACCCTCCGGAGGAAACAAGCGCGCTCTCCGCTCACAAGAGAGCGCTCTCAGTTCCATCCTTACCGCAGCTGCTGGACGGCGCGGCCGCGGAGCTACCTGGGCCTTCTCCCCGGCAGGCCGGGGCCTACAATGGAAGCGGGCCTCCGCAGGTCGGCGCTTCGGGATCTGCGGGCCTATCCGGCCTGGAGACACACCAGTCACCTACCGCCAGCCCGGCTAAGCAGAGACCAAGACTCCAGGATAGCGACTCCCAGGATGGCGAGGTGAGCAACAATGTGCAGCCTACCCCCCCACCCACTGATTTTTTTGCAGAAATCCCAGAGACAGAGAACCCACTCACTGAGGCCTCTATGAAATATATGCTCATGGCTTTCTGCAAATCATTAAAAACGGACATGTCTCTCATGGTAAAGCTGTTAGATAGAGATATTCAGGAACTGAAAAACCGTACAGTTCATGTTGAATCCAAAATGGCGGAATTTGCGACATCACACAATGCATTAATAGATGCTCACTATGAGATGGAGTCGGATGTGTCGTTTTTGAAAGCTAAAGTAGCAGACTTAGAGGATCGCTCAAGAAGAAATAATCTGAAATTTAGAGGGATTCCGGAGTCGGTCTCCGCGAATAATTTGACGACGTTCCTCCAAGATCTGATCCGCTTGCTCCTACCGAATCTTACAGAGATGGATTTAATTATTGATAGAGCTCATAGAGTCCCCAAGCCATCTCATCTAGATGAAGCAATACCCAGGGATGTTCTTGCTAAAATCCATTTTTATTGCACCAAAGATCTGGTTTTGATGACTTCCCGAAAGCTGGGGCACCTACCTGAACCATATCACAAAGTATCTATTTACTCGGATTTATCAGCCATGACACTGCAATTGCGGCGGCAATTCATCCCTATTACAGCAGCTTTACGCCAGCACCACATTTTATACAAGTGGGGATTTCCGGTCCGCGTGATCATTACCCGAGACAACATGGTGCATGTCATCAAAACTCTGGAAGAAGGAAAACGTCTGCTTCATAAATGGAACATTCCGATTGTCGAGATACCACCCAAACAACCACCTGGTCCTGTGTCGGATGGTTGGCATCAAGTGAGGGCCCAAAGACGTCCACGCAAAGGGCTACAAAGCTAAAGGCTCACCTTTTCTTGGATTTCGTATGTCCACTGTCGTTGAACTTATCCCCCCAGGATTACGACAGCCGCTGGTCCGCTGTACCATACTCTTTTTTTTTCTCTTTGTTTGGTGTTGCCACAAAGATTTACCCATTGGTTTTGTAATTTGCAGGGTTTGTTTCTTTTTTTATTACTGGTTCTGGCACATTGGGCGTAGTGAATATGAAGGGTGGAAACAGTTTCTCTTCAAGCCAACAGTGACACCTACTGGTATAAGTGGTTGTGGTAAGAATCTCAAAGCATTTCTAACTGTGTATCATGGTACTTAAGATTATGTCCATGAATGTCAGAGGTTTGATCTCCCCTCAGAAAAGAGCCAATTTATGGCGTGAGGCCCAAGGGCAGAACTGTGACATTCTTGCACTACAAGAGACACATCTTATAAGGGCAGACGCTTTTCGCATCAATCACCCAGCATACCCACATGTGTTTCATGCTCACTACTCCTCAAAACGTAGGGGCACATTGATTGGAATTAAGGACTTGGTAGCGTTTCAATTGTTATCTCAATACGCTGACCCGTGAGGGCGATTTGTTATAGTAGTATGCATTATTAACAATGTCACCTATACGCTGGTATCAGTCTATGCCCCAAATAGGAAACAGGTGGCATTTCTTGGGAGACTAGTGAGGGCGGTAGGAAAGAGGAAGAAGGGATGTTTAATATTAATGGGAGACTTCAATATGTCCCCGGACCCGCAAGTAGATACCACGTCTGGTATACTAACACGTCACCCCTCCTTATCACAGGCTATATGGCGCTATGAACTATTTGACATCTGGCGTATCTTGCATAATTCTGAAAGAGATTATACGTATCATTCCACGGTACATAATAGCTATTCACGAATAGACTTGTTCCTGGTTGAGCAATCTAGCATTCCCCTTGCTAAGCAGTCCGAGATATCTCAAATAACTTGGTCAGACCATGCAGCGATAACCCTGTCCATAGCTGAAAAATACAAATCTGCTAGAACATATCTGTGGAGGTGTAATGACTTTTTAATGTCACAGCCAAAGTTAAAAGCAACGATAGAGAATGACTTGAAGGAATTCTTTCAGATTAATGCCCCCTCTGCTCCTGGCCCTGAAATATTGTGGAATTCTCACAAGGCCTTTATTAGGGGAACGTTTATTCGCCTAGGGCATATCGAAAAGAAAAATAGGATGGCAGAAATAGATCGTCTGCTCCGTCAGATAAGAACCATAGACACCAGCAATAAACAATCTCCGTCTCCCTTACATGCAACGGAATTAATAGCTTTACGCCAGCAGTTAACTGCTTGCCTATTGCATAAATATGAGAAAAACCTGAAAAAGATTAGAGCCACATATTACTCTCAATCTAACAAGGCGGGCAAACTTCTAGCATCCAAGCTGAAACAAAAGCAGGCAAAATCCAGGATTCCATTTATGTATAGCAAGGATGGTACATACAAAATCTATGACCCTATTGGCATTGCTAACGCCTTTAAACATTTTTATGAAGGCCTTTACAACCTAGCAGACGACTCCTCGACAATACCCCCGACAACTCAGGATATTGAACGATTCCTCAAGGCGGCTCAACTACCTGCACTCACGGAGTCACAGCTGGACTCCTTGAACGCGCCTATTACCTCAGCAGAATTATTATCCATCATTAAATCACTGCCATCACATAAGTCTCCGGGCCCTGACGGCCTTACTAATGAATATTATAAATGCTTTTTCCCAGCCCTGATGAGCCCGCTGCTGTCGTTTCTGACGGCCGTGGTTGATTCTGGGGTCATCCCAAAAGAAAATCAAGAAACCCTGATAGTTACGTAGCCCCCAGAACTTCAGACCAATATCGCTATTGAACACAGATTTAAAAATCTATGCTAAATTAATAGCGAGCCGACTGGCAGTCTCTCTCCCAAGTTTGATAAATTATGATCAAGTGGGATTTGTTAAAGGGAGACAATCATATGATAATACCAGACGTATATTGAATATAATACACCATGTCGACTCTAGAAAGGAAAAGGCGGTGATCCTTGCATTGGACGCAGAGAAGGCGTTCGACCGCATTTGCTGGTCGTATGCCTTTTCGGTGCTTAGAGGTATGGGGTTTTCTGGAGCTATCTTGAGAGCGATTGAGGCTTTATACTCAGCACCTTCTGCGAAGGTGTTCACTAACGGAGTAGTCTCGGATCCATTCCGCATTACGAATGGGACCAGACAGGGGTGCCCCCTATCACTCCTGATATTTGTTCTTTCTATAGAACCTTTAGCCCAGATACTTAGACTAGATCCGAGAGTGGGAGGCATTGACATAGGAGGTAAATCTCACCTTATATCATTATATGCTGATGATATTATCCTCACTCTGTCTAATCCGCAACTATCTATTCCTCATCTTATGGACACTATTAGTACTTTTGGGCAATTATCATTTTATAAATTAAACATGGCCAAATCGCAGGCATTACCTTTCAATGTCCCTCCACCCTTGCTCCAGCATCTACAATCGACTTATGATTTTGATTGGAGGAAGGACAGTGTTCAGTATTTGGGGATACAGGTGACAACATCACTAGGAACCCTCTACAAAAGTAACTATATCCCAATGTTAAAAATATTGCAAGAAGAGACCGAACGAATGTCTAAAATGGATGTTTCTTGGATAGGACGGGTAGCGGCTTTTAAGATGCTGCTATTGCCTAGACTATTGTACTTGTTCCGTACGCTCCCAATATCCATTCCGGTTTCCTTTTTTGAGACAGCACAAAGGGTGATTTCAAAATATGTGTGGAATGGTAGGAGACCTAGAATCAATAAAAGCTTTTTATTTAAGCAACGAGAGGCAGGAGGGTTGGGAGTACCAGTGGTGAGGAATTACTATATAGCATCACTGGTCACTCAGTGTGCAAGGTGGAAGTCAATGGATACCTCGGTTCCATGGCTACATATAGAGCAGGCGTTTATATCTCCCCTAAAGTTAGAAGATGCGCTGTGGCTGCCCTTCTGGAACATTCCGGCTCCGAGATCCTTCTCCCCGGTTATGTGCGCTTTGCTAATGGCATGGAAGCTAATCCATGGGAAAGCAAACCCAGTGAAACATTTTCATATTGCAGAAATGCCTCTGTCATTGATGGCTTGGATGATTGATGGCATGGGGGTCTCAGGTTGGGAATTGAGGGGGATCACGCAGATTTCTCAACTATACTCTGACTCTAATCAGCCTATACCGTTTGTGGATCTTAGACAAAAATACGGAATCCACGTAGGCGATTTCCTTAAATATTTTCAGATATGGCACTTCATATCTAAACACCCTGTGACGACCCTGCCCCATAACGGTTCACTTTTTGCTTGGTTGTCGACCAATGTGAGGGGATTGCGATTTCTTTATGATAAAATGGATGGAATTTCGACTTTTACTAGATCCACTCCGTTCCGTTGTTGGGAGAGAGATTTAGGAATGGTCATTACTCCATACGACTGGCAACGAACGATTAAACTGATCCATCTGTCTTTAAAATGTAGCACCCACATAGAGACAGCAATGAAGGTCACTTTACGGTGGTATAGAACTCCATCTACTTTGCAGTTAGCGTATCCCTCCATGTCTGGAAATTGTTGGAGGGGATGTGGAGACAGAGGAACCCTTCTTCACATTCTGGGAACTTGCCCTATAATTCGAGGTTACTGGGATAGTGTCTTCGAAATGCTCTCTGAATTGTTTGATGTACGTCTCCCTCCTACTGCACATATGGCGATTTTGCTACTTGGCATTCCCGGAGAACTGAATAGGCATAAGCAACTTATTTGTAAAATTCTAACGATGGCTAAACTAATGTTGGTACAGATATGGAGGGCAACAGCCTCCCCGCCTATGTCAGCCCTGTTACTAGCCATTAACAACACATATTCTTATGAAAGGGTGATCGCAATGGGTAATTACTCGTTTCATAGATTCGAAATAATTTGGGATGCGTGGATACATTCTAGATTTGTCACGTAAAAAGAATTGAATGGTATTTGAAACCCAATAGAGGAAGTTGGGACAGAAATAAAGAGGGATATGAAGCTCGCCAACCCTGTCGAAAGGGGAACTGGGGAGGAATAGCCAATGTCGCGGGTACGAGTCAAACGTCCTCTGCACAATTAAACATCTCATGTAGAAGAGAAAACTGTTTACGGAGAATACACCCTAGAGGTAGATATCCACAGCCTAATATATGTGTCTATATGTTATTACTAATGTTCACTTTAAAAGTAATCTTTATATTTGGTTTTAAAGATATGCGGTTCTAAGAATATATCTTGAAACTGTATTACAATGTATATTAACTGTACATCGCAATATCTACTCATTTTGTTCTTTGTTTTTGTATTTTGAAAAATTGAATAAAAAATATTGAAACTAAACAAGTTTGGAGCTCCTGAACGTCTTTGACATGACACAGGCAATTTTTGCCCCTTTTGCAGTTCTTTGACATGTTGAATACGATCTCCCAGTCTCCTGATCTAGATGTCTCAGAAGTTTTGTAGGCGACGGCTCCAGTCAATGTTGAATGTCATTGATTATGTCCTGTGATATTTTCAGATGGCCACCGCCATGACAAGGAATCATTGATCCCATTGTTTCCAATGCCAGTACTATCTTGTGAATATCACTCTTTGCAGGTATGTTGTGAACACCATCTGACATCAATTAAACAAATGGATGACCCAATAGGCTCCCTCCATGAAGATGTGCTGCTCCATGCTGTACACTGCTATCCTGCTGTGATGATTCCACGTAAATATGGCTATAACTCAAAGCTGTATTTTGATCTCTGGGTATCGTATCTCCCTCCTAGTTCCATTTACTCACAATGTGCGCAGCTATAATCTTAGATGTATGTTATCAGTAGGGCAACCTTGTAACAATAGGGCTTTGTATCCATCCCAGAATGGCTCCATTGTATTCATACACAGCCCTGAGTGATCAAATAAACATGCATTGTTCAGCCTGGACTGGTAGATCAGACATGGTTGATAACATTGTATCATTTCACTTGGTCTCAGCTCCTTACAAAGGATCTGGACTTGAGAGCATTAATCAATCAGACTTGCCATCACCGGTGACCTCATTCTGGGTGGTGTAATCAAGGGTATAAAAGATGAGGTAAGAGGTCAGTGGGAGGAGATTGGGCTGAGACTACAAGGAGAATACTTTGATGAGACTACAGAGAGACTATTGGGATATACTGTGAGGAGCATGCAAGCTGGGATGCTGTGTTGATGCTGCTAGAAGCCTCCACTGGTTATTCACACATACCAGAGCATGTGTGAATGTTGGACTACAGAACCACATCAAGGAGATGTGTGGTAAAGTAATCATTTCACCTTTATTCCCTTTTATTTTATTGTACTGTATATTGTAACTAGTAACTGTTAATGCTTGTATATATCTACATATCTGTTCTGAACTGCATGTGTTAGATGATAATACCGACCCATTTAGGGGTTAATAAATATATAAAATTTAGAAAGCTTGTCTTGTATTTACCTTGTGAACCCAGCACTCACTGGCGGTGAGTGTGGTTTTTTATGAAAGAAGTCTCAGGTGTGGGCCAACGCGATGTTGGCGCACTGAGGATCTTTCACATTGGTGGCAGCGTAGTGGGATCTTAGGATAAACAGCGTATGTTGGTGACCTTTATCACTCAGACGCTTGGGATTGTAGTAATCCTATGAGACAAGCTCGGTATTAAAGCAAGCATTAAGATACAGTGAAAGTTTGATACAGTGCTGTTCCCCTCCCTTACTCTTTGTATTCTATCCTATCTTTTATTTGGCAAATACCAGTGGATGGCTAGTGGGCTCAGAAGCAGAGCTCAAGAATAGCTGAACCAGGCTTTTGGAGATCCTGAGCGTATGGCTGAAATGGAGGCAGCCACAGCCATGCAGAGAATCGAGCAGAGTCCTGATTTTGGGGCTAGGCCAGGAAGTGCGGCAAGCAGCCCGGTCCCAAGGATTACTTCACCAGGAGGGACCAGTAGCCCCAGCGTTGTCGGGGGAATGGCTTCATACTGGCAAATGGCCCTACAGCAAGTAGGCACCAGTGACCCTAACATATACCTGCAGGTGATGTACCGCTTTCAGGAAGATGCAGAACACGAACGTGAGGCAGCAGAACAAGAACGGCAGGCTGATCGTGAGGCAACAGAACGATAACGGCAGGCCGCAGAACGGCAGGCCGATTGTGAAGCTTCAGAATGAGAACGGCAGGCTGAGCGGCAGTATCAGCTTGAGCTCAAAAGAATGGAGCTCTCCCAGCAGACACCGTCTGTCACTGCACACACTCCAGAAGCCCAAGTACCAAGGCTCCGATCCGAGGACTTTCCAATCCTTGAAACAAACGGGGATTTGGACTCGTTCTTGCGGGCTTTTGAGAAAGTGTGTAAGCAGTATCAGCTACCACAGATGGATTGGGTCCGTTACCTGGCTCCCCGGTTGAGGGGAAAAGCCCTGGACACTTACGCCAATTTGCCAGTTGACCAGGACTATGAGTCCGTTAAAGCAGCGCTGATCCGGAGATACCAACTCACGCCGGAGCTGTACCGTCGCAGGTTCCGAGGCCTGCAGAAAAAGCCTTCAGAGAGCCATGAGGATACAGCGGCCCAGCTGCGCGTGTGGTTCCGGGGGGTGGACGGAGGGCAAGTCCGTCACTTCGCAAGAAAGCCTTGCAGACCTCATGCTTCAAGAGCAGTTCTTGACCATTTGTACCGAGGAAGTGCAAAAATATCTCCTGGACCGAGAGCCCAAGGACATTGAAAGAGCCGCAGCAATGGCGGATCGTTATGTTGCCAACCAGTTGCCGTGGACACCTGCCAGCGACGGCTGGAGGAGGGGTAAGACACAATCTGTCCCGGGGAATCCTGAACCAAGCTGGAGGTCACCACAGTCCTCTGCTTCCAGGTGGGGTAGGCCAAACTCTGTCCCGGGTGGTTCCTATACGTCCCCTGCCCCTCGAGCTCTGGGCTCCCCGGCGACCTCTCTCATACCCCAGGGAGAGATCAGGCGGTGCCATGCCTGTAATCAAACGGGACATTTACAACGAGACTGCCCCAACCGCCCTAGGAACCCCCCTGCTCCCCAAACTACAGCGGCCGGCCCATCTGTGTATCTGGTTGCGAGGGAGGGGCCCCAGCTTAATGCTAACCGTCAACAGGTCACTGTGGGGGACAAAGTGATGATGGGATTCCGGGACACTGGGGCAGATGTCACGCTGGTACAACCAGATTTGGTCCCCCCAGATAGTATTATTCCCGGGAAAACTCTGACCCTACGGGGTATTGGATTGGAACGTTTTACTGTACCCATGGCTTGTGTTCATTTAGACTGGGGTGCAGGGAAAGGAATGCGGGATGTGGGAGTGATGTCTGAGTTGCCTGCCAATGTACTGTTGGGGACAGATTTGGGGCCTATGATGTGCCAATATGGGGTGGGGGCCACCCCAGCTCCCTGTGATCAGCTGTCTGTCCTTGCTGATATGTCTGATATTGTACCTGTGGGACTACCTGCAGCGGGGGCTGATAATCCTCCCTCTGAAATGTCTCCTTATACATTCTGTGAAAATGCTAATTCTAATGTATCTAGGATTAATGTAGGTGTAAAGGAGCTGAGTGAGGACTGGGCTGTAGACCCGCCCACATCTGCGGGGGCCTCACCCCCCCAGTCTGTGTCTCTATGTCCGCCAGTCCTCCCTCCAGCTCAGTGTGATAGAACCAATGCTGTTAATGATATTGCAAATGTCTGCCTTGAAACTGTGGATGTTGTACCAGGTGGTTCGGTGTCTCTCTGGGCTCTCAGTGACGGTCTGGATGTAGGACGGACTGCTGGTATTGCGGTGGTTACCCGCAGTCAAAGTGCAAAGGGGTGGAAAGCCTTCCTGCCTCTGCACCGGTCCCTCCGTCGCTTGGACGCATTACTGAGACCCGGTGTGAATTAACAATTGCTAATGAATGTACTGTCAATGTAATTGCCAATGCTTGTTGTGAAAGTGTACAGGGTAGCTCTTCTGAGTCACTGGAAGCGACTTCTATTATTTCGCCCAGTGCATCCGATAAGCACCCAACTGCTGACCATGTGCCAGGTAGTCAGGTAGGCTATGGGGATCTCATGGCCGATCCAGGTGAGGGACGGACTGCTGGTAGTGCGGTGTTAGCCCGCAGCCAGAGTGCTACAAGGGTGGAGGGCGTTCCGACCATTGAACCGTTGCCTACACCACCTGGAGTCGGTGCTGAGACCGCCATGACTAGCCTCACTCCCTTGAAGCCGGAGGAGTCCGGCCGGTATGAGACATACACGTCTCTTCGGTCCAGTTCTATTCCAGGAGTGCCCATGGCCCAAGTGCAGATGGCATGGGGTACTGGAGGTGTGATCCAAGAAGGGGGTATGTCAAATGTATTACCTGTCAATGTATTGTGTGGGGAAGGTTTGGGGAAGCCTGATCTCAGTCATTTGCCCAAGGTATCACCATCACCCACCCAAGTACAGGAGGAACAGGGTGTAGGCCCAAAGGGGCAAGGCGTCTGGGAGGGAAGACAGGGTCCAAACATACCTGTGCCAGAACCAGAGGTGCCCCTAGGTTTGGAAGCAGAGGGGGAGGTGCAGAACCCCCTAGAACTCTCCCAACTAGCGGCTAGTGTGAGAGAGACCCTGAGAGACCGCCGGGATGGGGTCTCTGAACTGGTATCCCAAAGACTTGGGGTCATGAGTGTGGCTCCACAGGATGCCAGTACTCAGAAAGCGGACCCAGAACAGGTAGGAGGTAGCCAAGTGTACGTGGCTCAGGGCCTGAGCCTTAGAAGTGTCCCTAATCAGACTAGAGAGCCAGAAGGGTCCGGCAGCTATGTAACATGCACCTCTCTTTTGTCTCACTCCAGCCAAGAGTTCAGAGATGCTGTCCAAGCTGACCCTAGTCTGGCCATATTGAAGGCGCATGGCGCTCAACCACCCTCGGAGTCTGACAAGGCCTGAGTCTGCTGGGACCCCGGGGGAGGTTTGGAAGCCTTGGGGCCAGAGCCTGAGAAGCGGAAGCGCCAGAGGTGCTCTCAGAAGAGGGGCACAGGCCCCTACTTCCTACAAGCCCCATTTAAAAGGGGGAGGTGTGATGATTCCACGTAAATATGGCTATAACTCAAAGCTGTATTTTGATCTCTGGATATCGTATCTCCCTCCTAGTTCCATTTACTCACAATGTGCGCAGCTATAATCTTAGATGTATGTTATCAGTAGGGCAACCTTGTAACAATAGGGCTTTGTATCCATCCCAGAATGGCTCCATTGTATTCATACACAGCCCTGAGTGATCAAATAAACATGCATTGTTCAGCCTGGACTGGTAGATCAGACATGGTTGATAACATTGTATCATTTCACTTGGTCTCAGCTCCTCACAAAGGATCTGGACTTGAGAGCATTAATCAATCAGACTTGCTATCACCGGTGACCTCATTCTGGGTGGTGTAATCAAGTGTATAAAAGATGAGGTAAGAGGTCAGTGGGAGGAGATTGGGCTGAGACTACAAGGAGAATACTTTGATGAGACTACAGAGAGACTATTGGGATATACTGTGAGGAGCATGCAAGCTGGGATGCTGTGTTGATGCTGCTAGAAGCCTCCACTGGTTATTCACACATACCAGAGCATGTGTGAATGTTGGACTACAGAACCACATCAAGGAGATGTGTGGTAAAGTAATCATTTCACCTTTATTCCCTTTTATTTTATTGTACTGTATATTGTAACTAGTAACTGTTAATGCTTGTATATATCTACATATCTGTTCTGAACTGCATGTGTTAGATGTTAATACCGACCCATTTAGGGGTTAATAAATATATAAAATTTAGAAAGCTTGTCTTGTATTTATCTTGTGAACCCAGCACTCACTGGCGGTGAGTGTGGTTTTTTATGAAAGAAGTCTCAGGTGTGGGCCAACGCGGTGTTGGCGCACTGAGGATCTTTCACACCTGCTGAGAAGTAAAGAGACTAAGTAAGGGTGTACAGGGGATATACACCTGGAAGTCTCACATGGAGGGTAAAGTTTGCAATGACTGTCCGGAACCTACTTCATCACAGCTTGTTCAAAGCTCCATATGCTGAAGAGCACATTGCATGTTGATGAGTTCAGATTGTCCTAGCGAGAGTTATTAAAGAATATTTGGGACCTCTTTTGAGCAAATCTCCCTGTACTGTAGAATCACATAGGGAGCTTTCCACATAAAAAAACAAGGTAATGGTGCCCTTGTCTCCCTTATTATTTATTGTGGTGTCCTTTGTCTCCCTTATTATTTATTGTGGTGTCCTTTGTCTCCCTTATTATTTGTTGTGGTGTCCTTTGTCTCCCTTATTATTTGTTGTGGTGTCCTTTGTCTCCCTTATTTTTAGTTGTGGTGTCCTTTGTCTCCCTTACTATTTATTCTAATGATGGACGTTTTTTCCCAGATAAGAGGAAATAAAAACTTTTAGTTTAGTGCATAAAACAGCTGCGTACATGGATGACATGCTACTTATTCTTATGAACACTTACAGTATAACTTGTTGAAAGTAAAGTAAACTTCTCCAAATTGACTTTATCTGAATGAGCAGGCATGACCCAGGTATCACCTTTCAAAAATATCAGTATCAATTCATGACTTGATCTATATGTACTGAAATGAAACAAAAAAAAATTGGTTCTCCCATCAAATATTCTGATTCGGTAGAAAAAATATTAGTAAAAATTATATTAACCACGATTCTTTATTTACTGAATACTTTATCTATAAAAATGCCTCTAATATTTTTTTCTAAGATTAAGGCTAGGTTCACATCTGCGTTCGGATTTCCCAAAGTGGACCCCCCCAAATGGAAACCTAATCCGCTTAAAAAAGCGGTTACTATAATGGGGTCCGTGTGGTATCCACTCGGTTTCAGCCCGAAAAGTGCGAAAAATGCGGAGAGAAAAACGCTGCTTGCAGCGCTTTCCTCTCTGCATTTTTCATGCGGAGAGGGGAATGGACTCCCCATACGGAGAGCCAACGATGGTGTGAACCCAGCCTAAGAAAATCATCAAATTTATTTAGAGGTCAAAAGGTTATTATATATAACACTTTAATAAAAGTCAGGGAGCAGGGTGGGATAGGCCTGCCTGATATTGAATCATATCTCTATGTGCAAAGATTGGTAATTTCTAAAAACAGAAGTCAATAAAAAACTTTGAAACAATGTGATCTACAGTCATGGCCAAAAGTTTTGAGAATGACACAAATATTATATTTTCACATGATCTGCTGCCCTCTGGTTTTTATGTGTGTTTGTCAGATGTTTTTATCACATACAGAAATAGAATTGCATTCATATTATGAGTAACAGAAGCTTATACTGACAGTTAGAATGAGTTAATGCAGCAAGTCAATATTTGCAGTGTTGACCCTTCTTCTTCAGGACCTCTGCAATTCTCCCTGGCATGCTCTCAATCAACTTCTGGACCAAATCCTGACTGATAGCAGTCCATTCTTGCAGAATCAATGCTTTCATTTTGTCTGAATTTGTTGGTTTTTGTTTGTCCACCCGTCTCTTGATGATTGACCACAAGTTCTCAATGGGATTCAGATCTGGGGAGTTTCCAGGCCATGGACCCAAAATCTCTATGTTTTGTTCCCTGAGCCATTTAGTTATCACCTTTGCTTTATGGCAAGGTGCTCCATCATGCTGGAAAAGGCATTGTTGAGCGCCAAACTGCTCTTGGATGGTTGGGAGAAGTTGCTCTTGGAGGACATTCTGGTACCATTCTTTATTCATGGCTGTGTTTTTAGGCAAGACTGTGAGAGAGCCGATTCCCTTGGCTGAGAAGCAACCCCACACATGAATGGTTTCAGGATGCTTTACAGTTGGCATGAGACAAGACTGGTGGTAGCGCTCACCTCTTCTTCTCCGAATAAGCTGTTTTCCAGGTGTTCCAAACAATCGAAAAGGGGATTCATCAGAGAAAATGACTTTACCCCAGTCCTCAGCAGTCCACTCCCTGTACCTTTTGCAGAATATCAGTCTGTCCCTGATGTTTTTTCTGGAGAGAAGTGGCTTCTTTGCTGCCCTCCTTGAGACCAGGCCTTGCTCCAAGAGTCTCCGCCTCACAGTGCGTGCAGATGCACTCACACCTGCCTGCTGCCATTCCTCAGCAAGCTCTGCACTGCTGGTAGCCCGATCCCGCAGCTGAAACACTTTTAAGAGACGGTCCTGCTGCTTGCTGGTCTTTCTTGGGCGCCCTGGAGCCTTTTTGGCACCAATGGAACCTCTCTCCTTGAAGTTCTTGATGATGCGATAGATTGTTGACTGAGGTGCAATCTTTCTAGCTGCAATACTCTTCCCAGTTAGGCCATTTTTGTGCAGTGCAATGATGACTGCACGTGTTTCTTTAGAGATAACCATGGTTAACAGAAGAGAAACAATGATGGCAAGCACCAGCCTCCTTTTAAAGTGTCCAGTGGTGTCATTCTTACTTAATCATGACAGATTGATCTCCAGCCCTGTCCTCATCAACACCCACACCTGTGTTAATGGAGCAATCACTGAAACGATGTTAGGTGGTCCTTTTAAGGCAGGGCTGCAATGATGTTGAAATGTGTTTTGGGGGATAAAGTTCATTTTCTAGGCAAATATTGACTTTGCAAGTAATTGCTGTTAAGCTGATCACTCTTTATAACATTCTGGAGTATATGCAAATTGCCATTAGAAAAACTGAAGCAGTAGACTTTGTAAAAATTAATATTTGTATCATTCTCAAAACTTTTGGCCATGACTGTAGATCAGTTGTTTCAAACTCGATCAGGTAAATGGGTCACATATAGAAAAATTTTAAAGTTAACGGCTCGCATTCCTGTCAAATTTAATATGATACAAAGTTATTGTTAATCAATCGGTTATATGAAGTATTATAGCAATACTACATTAATATAATAATACCGCTAGGTTTAGTTCCCATGAAAATTTTGTGACCCAATAGAAATATAGTGACTCTGTCCTTATATACAGTCTGAGCCCAAATAGACATATATAGTGTCACTGCCCTTATATACAGTATGCTGTCCCCAGAGAACTATACTGCCTCCATAGACATATACAGTGGCTCTGCCCTTATATACTGTCTTTTAGCTTCCTATGAGACCTAAGAATATTCTACACTATGTTTTATAGTTAGGTTCCTAGGAGTTCTAAGAGTATTCTACACTATGTTTTATAGATAGGTTCCTAGGAGTCCTAAGAGTGTTCTACACTATGTTTTATAGATAGGTTCCTAGGAGCCCTAAGAGTGTTCTACACTATGTTTTATAGATAGGTTCCTAGGTGACCTAAGAGTATTCTACACTATGTTTTATAGATAGGTTCCTAGGAGTCCTAAGAGTGTTCTACACTATGTTTTATAGATAGGTTCCTAGGAGCCCTGACAGTGTTCTACACTATGTTTTATAGATAGGTTCCTAGGAGCCCTAAGAGTATTCTACACTATGTTTTACAGATAGGTTCCTAGGAGCTGTAAGAGTATTTTACACCATGTTTTAAGCCATTTTAAGGTATGGTTCATACCAAACTTGTTCGACCCAAAACTAATCTTGGACACGAGCCACCGAACCCAACACGAATCATAAGGGGTTCTCCCATTTCTAGAAGGTACCAATTCACAAGAGGTAAACACTGTTTGCTGGACTGGGTTGATATGATGGGTTCTGGTAACAGACTCTCTTTAATGCTGCTAAGGACATAATAATTAGATTTAGGAGAGAGAAATATTCTCCCAGTATTTCAGAAATGTAGATAGAAACTAGATGGACAATTGCTTGACATTTTAATAAATGCTTCTAAGGCAGCACGGTGGCTCAGTGTTTAGCACTGCAGCCTTGCAGCGCTAGAGTCCTGGGTTTGAATCCTGCCAGGGACAACATCTGCAAGGAGTTTGTATGTTTTCCCCGTGTTTGCGTGGGTTTCCTCTGGGTGTCCTGTTTCCTCCCACACTCCAAAGACATTCTGATAAGGAATGTAGATTGTGAGCCCTATATGGGACAGTGACTGACAATATCTGTAAAGCACTGCAGAATATGATGGCGCTATATAAGTAAGCATAATAATAAGGCCGGGGCCAACATAGTACCTGCAAAATGGATGGGATTCTGGCTAATCCCCTGCACACATTGCAGAAAAAAAATCTGCAGTGGAAAAGCTGCGTTTTCAAAAACACTTGCATTTTTGAAGATCACAGCATGTCAATTATATCTGTGGAAATGCTGGCGTTTTCCGTATAGGTGTAATAGGGACAGCGTGTCTGCAGAGGAAAACTCTGAGAGATCCCAATGAAAAACGCTGCTGAAAAAAACGCGATGTGTTTTCTTCTGCAGTGTGTTTTTTTTGCTGTGCCTGGCTGCATGGGGCCTTAGTCTAAATCAGGAATTCTTGGACAAATTGTACAAATCACATGAACTGGGACTCTTTTGTAGATTAATATGATCACTATAGATCTAAGTTACGATTCCTAGGCGGCAGACAGAGATGTGGTTTTATGTTTCTAGGCTCATATTGCAGTATGGTATATTATAATGCATGATATAATTATATATAAATATATGGTTTCATTTTAATGTTTGTTGTTTTATGATAATATTAGTAAGTATTGCTTCTTTATACTGATATCATATATTTCTGTTATATTTTTTAGCAGAGACTTTTTGGTTGTTATATGTATTAATGTTTGTAATATTTTGTTCTCGGTGATAGGTAACTCTTTCATACACCATGCTTCGACATGGGATTCCCTATCTATCTATCTACAGTCATGGCCAAAAGTTTTGAGAATGATACAAATATTAATTTTTACAAAGTCTACTGCTTCAGTTTTTCTAATGGCAATTTGCATATACTCCAGAATGTTATAAAGAGTGATCAGCTTAACAGCAATTACTTGCAAAGTCAATATTTGCCTAGAAAATGAACTTTATCCCCCAAAACACATTTCAACATCATTGCAGCCCTGCCTTAAAAGGACCACCTAACATCGTTTCAGTGATTGCTCCATTAACACAGGTGTGGGTGTTGATGAGGACAGGGCTGGAGATCAATCTGTCATGATTAAGTAAGAATGACACCACTGGACACTTTAAAAGGAGGCTGGTGCTTGCCATCATTGTTTCTCTTCTGTTAACCATGGTTATCTCTAAAGAAACACGTGCAGTCATCATTGCACTGCACAAAAATGGCCTAACTGGGAAGAGTATTGCAGCTAGAAAGATTGCACCTCAGTCAACAATCTATCGCATCATCAAGAACTTCAAGGAGAGAGGTTCCATTGGTGCCAAAAAGGCTCCAGGGCGCCCAAGAAAGACCAGCAAGCGGCAGGACCGTCTCTTAAAAGTGTTTCAGCTGCGGGATCGGGCTACCAGCAGTGCAGAGCTTGCTGAGGAATGGCAGCAGGCAGGTGTGACTGCATCTGCACGCACTGTGAGGCGGAGACTCTTGGAGCAAGGCCTGGTCTCAAGGAGGGCAGCAAAGAAGCCACTTCTCTCCAGAAAAAACATCAGGGACAGACTGATATTCTGCAAAAGGTACAGGGAGTGGACTGCTGAGGACTGGAGGAAAGTCATTTTCTGTGATGAATCCCCATTTCGATTGTTTGGAACATCTGGAAAACAGCTTATTCGGAGAAGAAGAGGTGAGCGCTACCACCAGTCTTGTCTCATGCCAACTGTAAAGCATCCTGAAACCATTCATGTGTGGGGTTGCTTCTCAGCCAAGGAAATCGGCTCTCTCACAGTCTTGCCTAAAACACAGCCATGAATACAGAATGGTACCAGAATGTCCTCCAAGAGCAACTTCTCCCAACCGTCCAAGAGCAGTTTGGCGCTCAACAATGCCTTTTCCAGCATGATGGCGCACCTTGCCATAAAGCAAAGGTGATAACTAAATGGCTCAGGGAACAAAACATAGAGATTTTGGGTCCATGGCCTGGAAACTCCCCAGATCTTAATCCCATTGAGAACTTGTGGTCAATCATCAAGAGACGGGTGGACAAACAAAAACCAACAAATTCAGACAAAATGAAAGCATTGATTCTGCAAGAATGGACTGCTATCAGTCAGGATTTGGTCCAGAAGTTGATTGAGAGCATGCCAGGGAGAATTGCAGAGGTCCTGAAGAAGAAGGGTCAACACTGCAAATATTGACTTGCTGCATTAACTCATTCTAACTGTCAATATAAGCTTCTGTTACTCATAATATGAATGCAATTCTATTTCTGTATGTGATAAAAACATCTGACAAACACACATAAAAACCAGAGGGCAGCAGATCATGTGAAAATAGAATATTTGTGTCATTCTCAAAACTTTTGGCCATGACTGTACATTACTTCTGTCCTTGGATATTTTTCATCCGGGGTTTATTTTAAGTGAAAAGCTGACAATGGAAGGAATGGTAAAGGTAAAGTAAAGGTTTGTCTTGTATTTTGCCCTTATTCATCCAAGGATGTTAGAAGAATTTCAGCAGCAGAAGACACACAATGGCTGGAGTCAGGATGATTTTATGGACACTGAGATCACCGCTGGTGCAGATGAATGTAACTTCGGTTGATGATCCTTCAACATTTTGGAACTGGCTGCCAAGATCACAAATGGATTTTGTTGCGCACCCTCTAACGGCTGATGAGGATGAGAATGATCCTACAAAGATATACATAAGAACGATCATTTAACATAATATTCGGCCTCATACATGAAGACTTTCTAACATAAACATTGGCCATGACTAATCACAATATAGAATTTATTAACCGCGATTGACCATTTTCTTCTGTTGTACAGTGTTCATACAGATTCAACACTGAGAAATTCATAAATTCAGGGTTTTTTTTGTGTTTTTTTTTTAACCCCTTCACGCATTCTCACATACCTGTACGTGGGAGAATGTGGTTAGTTACCGCATCCCCACGTACAGGTACGTGACGGTGATCGAGCGGGCTCAGAAGCAGAGACCTTGCAATCACCGCGGGAGTCTGGCTGTATTTGACAGCCAGGCTCCCGCTGCAACAGCGGGGACCAGTGATAACACCGATCCCCGCTGTTTAACCCTTAAGATGCCGCGGTCAATAGCGACCGCGGTATTTTAAGTGTTTGCTAGCGGAACTGAGTGCCGCAGGCGGCATCGGGAGAGGGTGTTAGCTGTAAGTGACAGCTAACACCCTGCTCCTTAACCTCCGATCGGTGCTCATCCGATCGAGGATTTTAACCCCTTGGATGCCGCGGTCAAACATGACCGCGGCATCCAAGGGGTTCACCATGTTGCCGCCCCCGGCACCCCCCGCGGCGAGATTAGACTATCGTTGGTTCAGGTGTCCTAGTGGGACATATAAAAAAAAGATAATATTTATTAACTTATTTGGATGGTATGACTATCTGTTTGAAAAGCAGAGCATTTCACATTTTGAAAATTGCGATTTTTTTTTCCAAATTTCCATCAAATTTCCTATTTTTTTATAAATAAATACAAAAATATTGATCAATGTTTACCACTAACATGAAGTACAATGTCTCACGAAAAAACAGTCTCAAAATCACTTGTGCAAGTTAAAGCGTCTTAAAGTTATTGCCATATAAAGTGACATATGTCAGTTTTGAAAAATGAGGCCTGGTCTTTAATGCACTTTTGGGCTCAGACCAGAAGGGGTTAATATATAAATGAGTCCCCAAAGGCAACTTGGGGTGTTCCGTCAAATTTAAGTACCCCAGCTATCTGAGGGAATGCCCCATACACATTTGATGATCGGCAGTTCCACCAAAATAGTTGAGTTTGGCCAACATACAGTACATCTAATGTGTATGGCCAGATTTAGTCAATGGTTCCCTTTCAGGTAAAAAGACTATTTTTGGTACCTGTTGTAGTTGTTGTCTGGAGAAGACACATATTCTCATCCCCTGTGCATTGTATAGTATGTGATGTGTAACACCAGGTAGAGTTAAATGATGCGCAGGATGGACAGACCACTCCATTGGGGTTAGAGCTTTGTGTTGGTTCTAGAGCTGAACAGGAGAAAGAAAAAGAGGACTGGTTTTCATAATATGCACACCACAATGTTTATCATGTATGATCCTATGAAAAAAACTTTCTTCATCCAGCCTTTCAATAACCATATTTAACCCTTACTGACATCCATCCACTATACATGCATGATCTATATCAGAACTTTCAAAATGGTACCCGAATCAGAGACCCTGTGGCAACGTCTGCAATTGGAGTCCCCTTGGAATTAACTCTTCAGAAGTCTCAATTAGATTCCACTAAAGAGTGTCAGCACATTGGCCGCACCGTATTTACTGTAATGAGGTCCAGGGGCAGCAATCCATTACAATGACATCCAAGAACCTATTGAAGGCCCCCATGGCTGTCATTACTTAACTTCAATTATATATAATAGAAGCCAATGGATTTTACAATATTCTGCTATACATTAGTATTGAAATATATTATATGGGTGATCAGATCCCTAAGGGTTCAAGTCACCTAGGGGGTCTAAAAAAAAAAAAAAAAAATCTAAAAATAAAAATACTTAACATTTTAAATTGTTCCCTTTACCTAGATCCCATATAAAAATAATTACACCAAAACTATAACCATATGTCATTTTCTTTTCACTTTCCCTCCCAAAACTACAACTTGCTCCACAAAAAAGACATCTTACATAGCTCTGTATATTGGGAAAAAAAGTTAAGAGTTTTTTTTTTTTTGTTTCATTTTCAAAGTTTCAAAGGTGTAAAACTCAGGAACAACTGATATTTTTTTACAATTCCGCCCTATTCAGATTTTTTTCTGGCTTCCCAGTGAATTGAATGAAATATTAAATGGTAGAATTGCAAATTACATTTTGCCCCACAAAAAACATAAGCCCTCATAAGGCTCTGTGAATAATAAAATAAAAAATGTTGTTTGAATGTCTTTTTTGGAAATGCTGCGGCAAAAAATGCTGCATTTTACAGTCACTGCAAAGTGGCTTCTAGCGATTTCCATCCACACATTGCAAAAAAATATCCGCAGCGGAAACGTTGCGATTTCCAAAAATGTTGCGGTTTTGGAAATTGCAGCATGTAAATTGTACCTACAGAAACACCGGCAGTTTCGCTATAGGTATAATGGAAGTAGAAAGTCTGCAAAGGAAGCATGTGCCTCTTTTTTGCAGTGCATTTTTGCTGCGGCCTGCTACGTGGGGCCTCAGCCTTAAAAAGCTTTTAAATAGCACTTTGTGGTATTTAAAAAAAAAAGTGAAATGTGAAAAACATACAAATTTTCCCTGCTTTTTTCGTTTACATGCAAAAATAAAAATGACAAAAAAATAAAGCTCTATATGTCACCGAAAAAAAAAAAATATAAAATTAGTTGAATAACTGAAACAAAAAAAAAATGCTATAGTCCTCAAAACTGCATGTACGAAAAAAAAAAACTGAAAATGTGAGCAGGGAAGTTGGCCCAGAATATTATTTTGTTCTCGCTCCTTTTTTGTTGCAGATTTGGCTGCAGGAGTGGATTGAGCAGAAAGGGGAAGTGTAAGAGTCTTCTTTATATTTCCCGTTCTTTTTGTAGTCCCTTCTGAGTTTGGCTCAAAAAACTGCAGCAAAATCTGCAACAAAAAAAGCTGTTTTTCCACAACGTGGAATCTTTCCCTATAATGTTGGTATAGTCAATGACCGATTTCCTTTCCCATTCTAGACATGTAGAAGAAGGTAGAAATTATTGACTTACATACAGGAAGAGTAGGAGTACAGTTGTCAGTGCTACAACATGAAGTGACCATCTTGACTTGTTCTACCTTTGTGTATATGTTGCCGCTGAAGTTACATTCACTTGAAGCTATGCATGTCCTGATCAATCTTGCAGTCCTTGCTCCACCCACTAATAAACAAACAAAATTTTATAGCAATTTACCAAAGAATAAAATATATTCTAAAAGGGCTTCACTACTTTGGACATATTTGATAGAAGGGTTTCCCTGAGGAGTTGGTGTTAAAGTATGAAGAATGTCTTGACATATTGGGGGAGAGTTATCAATCCCTCAATGGTAGTATTCTGGCATAGAGAGATAATATTGTGGCGCAGATTTGGCACGATGCCCTTTCAGTGCAAAAATAAGAGACTTTTTCTCAAAATGGCCTTTATTCTGCAAAATTACTAAAACATAAAAAAACATAAAAAATAGCAATGCCAGAACTGATGTTTTTTCTTAATCCCTCACATCAGAAAGCGTTAATAATATTTAGTCCATACGTTACAGGCAACAAAATGCTGACATTGAAAAGTGCATCTCATCCCGCAAAAAAAAAAAAGCAAGCTCTGATATAATTCCAGACCCCCCAGAAAGCCTCTGCCATCATCCAAGGAGTTAGTGGAAAATAAGTATTGGATTTTGTGTAGCCAATGAGCTCCGCACAGCTTGCTTCAGATACATGTCTCGAAAATTATTTGATGTCAGTACCATGGGATCACAATGCTCACTACAGCCTTTGATAAAATAATTGAGGAGTTTAATTTAAAAAATGGGGTCACTTCCCTGTTTCACTTTATTGGCACTTCAGGGGTTCTGCAAACATGTCATGGTGTCCAAAATCCGAACCATCTATAACTGCGCTCTAAAAAACAAACCGAGCTCCTTCCTCTCTGCATCTTGGTGTGTGCCCAAATATCAGTTTATGCCGACATATATGATATTTTTGTACCCAGGATAACCCAACTAACACTGTCATATACTGTATGTGGGTGTAAACTGCTGTTTGGGCAAACAGCCGGACACAGAAGGGAAGGAGCGCTATTTGGTTTCTGGAGCTGAGATTTATATAGATTGTTTTTAGACGCCATGACACGTTTACAGAGCCCTCCTAATAGTCCTAATTATCCTAATGGTGCTCCTCCTATTCTGCCCCCTGCCGTGTGTCCATACAGCAGTTTATGACCACATATGGGGTATTTCCATACTTGGAAGAAATTGCATAACAAATTGCATGGAGTGTATTTTCCCCTTGTATAACTGAAAAAAGTGGGGCAAAAGGAACATTTTATTGGCAAAATGTAATTTTTAATTTTCAAGACCCAATGTTAATAAATTTTATGAAACATCTGTAGGGTCAACACCTCGCTGTACTATTGATAAATTTCTTGAGGATTGGAGTTTTTGAAGTAGTGTCATTTAGGCCGGGGCCCCAAGAGACTTAAACGCCGTGATTTGGCCGTGTATGTGCATGTAATGTATATATGTGTATGTACATGTTATGTGTATGCGTGTCTAATGTGTATGTGCATGTAATGTGTGTATGTGTAATGTGTATGTGCATGTAATGTGTGTATGTGTATGTACATGTTATGTGTATGTGTATAATGTGTATGTGCATGTAATGTGTATATGTGTATGTACATGTTATGTGTATGCGAGTCTAATGTGTATGTGCATGTAATGTGTGTATGTGTATAATGTGTATGTGCATGTAATGTGTGTATGTGTATAATGTGTATGTACATGTTATGTGTATGTGTGTCTAATGTGTATGTGCATGTAATGTGTGTATGTGTCTAATGTGTATGTGCATGTAATGTGTGTATGTGTATAATGTGTATGTGCATGTAATGTGTGTATGTGTATAATGTGTATGTGCATGTAATGTGTGTATGTGTATAATGTGTATGTGCATGTAATGTGTGTATGTGTATAATGTGTATGTGCATGTAATGTGTGTATGTGTATAATGTGTATGTGCATGTAATGTGTGTATGTGTATAATGTGTATGTGCATGTAATGTGTGTATGTGTATAATGTGTATGTACATGTAATGTGTGTATGTGTATAATGTGTATGTGCATGTAATGTGTGTATGTGTATAATGTGTATGTGCATGTAATTAGAGATGAGCGAATCGAGGCTGACGAAGTGAAATTCGATCCAAATTTCTTCGATTCACATCAAATTCAGATTTCCTCATGCTTCGTGGTATCGAATCACATTTTAGATTAAGGGCACATCAGAATAGCCTTTAGAAAGGCTATTCTACTCCTACCTACGCCCCCTGCGATGTCCGCTCGTGTAGGACTAGAAAAAAGATGGCCACCGGACATGCGCAGAGCCGCTTGTGTCCTTAGTTTAAAATGTATATCCCCATATCCCCAGGCTCTCGGCTGCCAGGAAAATGGCTGTTTTTTAACATGATTTGCCGTTAATTAATTCAGATCGAATCAAATTGTTTTGGGAAATCCGGCGAAGCTGCCGAATCGAATTTTTGAGAAATTCACTCATCTCTACATGTAATGTGTATATGTGTGTAATGTGTTGAATGAGAATGTAATGCGTATATGTGTGTAATGTGTATGTGCATGTAATATGTGCATATGTGTGAATGTGCATGTATGTGTGTAATGTGTTTACCTTTGTATTACTTGTATATTGTATGTGATCTTGTTGGATCATCAGAAGTCTCATTTGCTAGACAAGAAAATATTGAATGAAATTCTAGCTTTAGACATTTGGCACACGGGGCATCTAACCAGGGACAGAGCAGGAACAGCAGAAATTGTATAGTAGATATGAACAAATGTGTGCAATACAGAATGCTCAGTGATATATCTTAGTGGGCGTTGTATATTTTGAACAGTATTCACATTTAGAAACACTTCTAGGATAGATCCATATCCAATGAAGTTGCTTTTAGGATAACGCTTAATACATTAAATATACAGCAGTTACAGAACTTCATAAAAAGGTGACGTTATGTAAATAAAATATTAAAATCGCTTCAAATCGCCACAAAAGACTAAACGTAATTCTATAACTTACCAATAGTGGTTTCTGCGTATGCGGATCCGCACTCATAGCCCAAGGAACAATTCACAATGTCGCCTGTACATAACGAGTTGTCAGACTGACACTTCGTACACAAGAGAGAGTCACCTAAAGAGACATCACACAGTCAGCGCATGGATCACTCATTACATTGTTGTTCGCCAGATCAGCGGCATCTGAGACAGAGGTATAAAAGAGCCTGTGCTAAAGTGACTTATGTCTTATGGCTATTAGGATTATTATTAATTATATGAATACATCCATAATAAATAAGGAAAAGCAAAAAGAAAAAGACAATTCACGTGCACCAAATAACTTACTTGTGGCTGCAAGAGCTGAGACGAGAATCAGAATCCTGATCAGGGAAGTCATTGCTCAGCTCTTAAAGACTGGTCTTATCATATTGTGTGATGGAAACCTTAGCTGGGATTTTCAATTTATAGATATTTAGGGTGGGACATGGGAGGATCTTAAAGGGAGTCTACCACCTCCCCCAGCATATCTCATGGCCATCCCCCTGGGAGCGCTGCTCTTGCAGCTCAAGTAGGAAGGGTGAGGTCATATCAGTGGGAGGATCAAGTCTCACTGCACAAGGTGGCGTAGGCAGGAGATGGTAGAGGCCTGAGTGTCAAAAGCAGTGCTCCAAGGAGCTGACGGCCCGCCCCCAGTGCTCCAACAACTTCATTAGCCTAAGACTTCAGAGCTGTTTTTCTCCAGTTCTACAGAAGTATGTTGTTTGTCACTGTAATGTGCTCTGCAACACAGTGGTGACTGGTGAATATACTTGGGGGGAGGTGGTAGACTCCATTTAATAAATTTTGGCCTTAAAATTTACAGGATTGTTAGTTTCATTAGTTTCATTTATTTATTTTCAAACTGTTTTCATTGAGTACCACAGAAAAAAAATACAGTAAACAGGAGGATTAGGGTGGGGGGGGGGGGTGTTTGCATGGCTGGAAATAACTGAGCGGCCAGACCAAGGAGGTGGGGGGGGATCGGAGGTGTAGATGATCATCCGGGATGTAGATTGGGAGCAAGTATGAGCCAACAGTAGTTGTTTCAGTATAGATAGTCAAGTGGGCAGAGAGGGTGAATATGCATGGCTATTGCTCAAAGAGTGTCTCTTTAATCGATAATCATGGGGTCCAAGTCTTGAGAAATGTAGGTCTGGACATGGTGTTCCAGTGTTCCAATTCTTCCAACCTACAGATGTCGAGAACCTTATTAACCCATTGAGAGAAGGATGGGAGGGTGGAAGATCTCCACAGGGTGGGGATTAAGAGCCTGGCATTAGTTTCATTTATGGCGTCATTTTGGGGGTAAATATGGCATATTAATTTTAATTTATTAACTGCTTCTGGAGGGTGATTAAAAAATAACCCCCCCCCCCCTCGAAAAAAACAAACAAATAAATAGACAGCATTTCCACTATTGCTTGTTTTTTGTATTTTACATTTTGCATGGGGCCAGTGTGATTGCAGTGATACCAAATGCACAATGTATATGTTTTTTCTTAGGTTTTAAAACTTTTGCGCAATCCTGCCTGATCCTTTGGTGTATTACACCATAGACCCTGACCTGCCTGGTCAGCTGCCACCTATATGGGAACCATTCCAAGATGTAGAGACCTGGTAGTCTCCAACAATGAACTTAGGATGGATATTGGGGAAGCTACTTAGACAATGCCATTGGGAGTGGCCTACAAAAATACAGTCAAACTGGTTAGGTAGCATGGTCGGTCTACAGCCCGCTGCCCGTTACAGTAACTCATAGACATAAAAACAGCAATAACATATGTTATAATAAGATGTGTCCAATAAGATGTACAAAGCACAGGCAAATCTGGACAACAGCCAATCTTGGTTAAGGTCTCAGCAGAGTTGCCCAGCTAAAGCCACTTTGTGGAGGGCTGTGGATTTCACCACCTTACATATATCTCGCTGTCTTGATTGCCCTTTGTTTACTTTAAATTTTTAAATTTTTTGAGATTTTTTGGCCTGTGCTATTTCATTTTTTTGTAATTTCCACTGTTTTTGTGACTGGGCCTGTGTCCCCTCAGGAGTCAAGCTTAAGTTATATGCCAGGGGTTATTGGAGTTAACCCTTGGACTAGGATTTTTTCATGTTATTCATGTGTTTTCCCATTTTGTGAGAATGAAATATCGCTATTCATACTTTATTCTTGATTTTTGTTTGTTTGCTTAGATTAAAACACCATCAAATTCCCGTAAATCTTCTACGCACTTATCTGACATGATTAATGAATATTGGTCAATTCCATTAACAATTGAGCAAAAATGTTCCCAAAGTCATTAAAATAATGGACAAATAATCTTAAAGTAGTTTTCCAGAACTTTAATATTTAAGATATACATCTTTATTACCTGCACCCATCCATGACTAGCTTATTAAAGGGGCTATAGCATAGGATAGAGGATAAATACCTAATCATGGGGGTCTGACCGCTAAGGCCCCCATGATCCCAAGAACGGTTGGTCCATTCCCCAGCTGAGCATTCAGCCTGATCACAGCCAGGCTGAATGTAGGCAAGACTGGTGGTGGACAGTGCTCCAGCTCACTTCAATGGGAGCACCAGAGATAGCCGAGTGCTGTACTTCGACTATCTCCAGGGCTCCCTTTAAAGTGAATGGGAGCACTGTCCTCCTCCAGTCATGCCTACATTAACACTACATTTTTTTTCTATAACTGCATTTTTAGTTGATAATAAATCCATCCTGTACAGGAATATCAAAGAAGGAACAAGAAAACAATATCACAATAGTATTCTAAGGTATCAAGAAAGCAAAAAAGGCAGAATATTCAGAGCCTTGTGAACTAAGTCAGAAGTAATGGACAGGTACAAAAAGTCAAAAGTCTAAATATGACTAAAGCTCCCGACCAAGACTGAATGTCTACAGTAAGTAAAGGTGCGTTGTAAGTGCGCCTTTATCTGCTCCTCTGATTCTGATGCAGTTTTTCTCTATTGTTCCTGAACATCGGTACTTTTATTTTCAGTACACACTATACTTAATATCCTCTCTGGGGTCAGAAGGGAGCTTACTAAGCATATTTTATGCTGAAGACAACAGAAATGATTACTCAGGAATGGTGGGGAAGGGAGAAAAAATTCCAGCTGTGCTGGAATCGGTGGAGTGGTGTCTATGTAAAGAGTAGGAGTTGGTGGAGGTGGTGAAAGGTCCTCTGTAAACAGTAAAACGTTCCCTCCTCCTTTGTACTTGCATTTTCTGTAATTGATCAGTTGGATGTCTACTACAGACTGGACTCAGAAAGTGCTTTCCTCAAGATGGCTTCTACTCTACATGCGTTCTTTGTTTCTTTCTCTTTTATCGGTGTGGTGCTGCCTGTTCTGGAAACATTTTAATGTTGACTAGTACCAGGACATTGCTTATGCAGCCATAAGTAATACCCTCCGGCTATCTGGCATCAGGACATAGTAGGTTGTGTGTCTGGGGCAACCTGGGCCACATTGAGATCACTATGGCTGCTACAAGAGATGGGCAAACCTTGTGAGATTTATTTCACAAAAATTTATGAGGTGCTTTTGCCACTGAACTGGATGTACTATTATTAAACTCGGGGGTCTCTTCAGACCTCAGAATATAATATGCAGAAGCCATTGGGAGGTGTGAAAAAGAACAGTCATCCTCACCTCCCTCACCTCTCCTGAGCTCCCTCGTGGCATCCAGTGCTTCAGGTGCTTGTTCCTCAGCATCATCAAGACTCCTGGGGATAACAACATACCCTAGTGACTGTTGTGGCACAATCACAGGCCTCAGCGCTCCCCCAAGGCTGCCAATGTTAACTAGGAGGCCAGAAGTGACTGGAAGATGCAGGCAAGTAAGTATGGAATGCTACTAGAGGAGATGAGGTTAGGGAAGGCAAGTATGACTGTTTATTATGTTTCTGAGGAGACCACAGAGTATTACAATATGTGGATGGAGAACTTAAAAAAATTTAGGCTTGACTAAGCCAAATATTTTTTTGAAAATTTGTAATAAAACCAACTTATTACAAGCTACGTTACTCATCTCTAATGGCTGCCAGCATACAGTTACTGAATTGTTAATTAGAAATAGTAAAATTACAAGAGAATGAAAAGCAATTCAGGAGACAATGTTATATTATTGGATAGATAGCTAGCGAGATAGATATGAGATAGATAGATAATATAGATATATACAAACAGTCATGGCCTAAGGCACCCCTGAAGTGTTTCTCCCAGAAAGTCATTGCAATTGCACATGTTTTGTTATACACATGTTTATTTCCTTTGTGTATGTTAGAACAACACAAAAACAAAGAAAAAAAAGACAAAAATTATATAATTTCACTCAAAGCTACAGAAATGGCTCGGACAAAATTGGCACTCTCAACTTAATATTTGGTTGCACACCCATTGGAAAAAATAACTGAAATCAATTGCTTCCTATAACCATCAACAAGCTTCTTATACCTCTCAACTGGAATTTTGGATCACTCTTCCACTCTTGGACTCTCTGCTCCAGGTCTCTCATATTTGGAGGGTGCCTTCTCTTCTCCCAACAGCAATTTTAAGATCTCTCCACAGGTGTTCAATGAGATTTAGATCCGGACTCATTGCTGGCCACTTCAGAACTCTCCAGCACTTTATTTTCATCCATTTCTGGATGCTTTTTGAAGTATGTTTGGAGTCATTGTCCTGCTGGAAGACCCATGATCTAGGACGCAAACCCAGCTTTCTGACACTGGGTCCTACTGTAAGGGAATTGCTAGCTGAGCGATTCCCCAGTAGCTGCTGGTGAACCCTGGGGGGAGGGGCACAACAAGACAGTGAGCCTTAAGCTGAACCCCCCCCCACTGTCCCTGCCTACTTGCCTGAACTGTCCTAGGCGACAGCCAGCAACTGGGCGGCAATCCCTACTTGATATAACTGATTACACAGAACGCAGACAGGACAAACAACTAGAAAGGGAGGTCAGCTAGCCAAGGGGTCGGTAACAGTCGAGCAACGCAGTCCAGAATCAAAATCCAAGAGAATAGTCAAAGGTAAAGCCAGAGATCAGGAATATGAATGCAGGTAACAAAACAGCAAGAAGTAATAGCCAGTACGCACGAGGCAATAGCAACCGCCAATGTGAATGTGAGCAAACAATAATTAGGAAGGAAGAACCCGCCCCAGACTTGATAGGAAGATAGGCTGTCAATCACACAGGTAAAGCTTAGATTAACTATTAGAGGAGCAGAGAGAAACCAAGTTGAAGGAGATGGGTGTGGTGGAAAATCAATTACAGAGGTGAGGGAATAGGACAGTGTTCAGACAATACAGTAAAAGAAGAACCCAAAGGATGGCAGAGAAGTTCAAATGGGTGTGGACGTAATACCTACATTGCGACCCAAAATCCTTTGGTAATCTTCAGATTTCATGATGCCTTGCACACAGTCAAGGTGCCCACTACCAGCAAAACAACCCCAAAACATGTTTGCCCCTCCACCATATTTCACTGTGTTCTTTTCTTTGTAACCCTCATTCTATTTCCAGTAAACAGAAGAATGATGTCCTTTACCATAAAAAGCTCTATTTTGCTCTCATCTGTCCACAAGACATTTTCCCAGAAGGATTTTGGCTTCCTCACTTATATTTTGGCTGTAATCTGCCGTCTAGCATTTTTATGTCTCTGTGTCAGCAGTGGGGTCCTCCTGGGTCTCCTGCCATTCAAATGTGATGGATAGTTTGTGCTGACACTGATGCCCCCTGAGCCTGCAGGACAACTAGGATTTCTTAATTGGGGCTATTATCCCATTTTCACCTTTCACCATCATCTGCATATTCATTTCTGGAAAATAAAGTGATGCAACATTTGGGGGTTAAAAATACTCACTGTACCCCTGGATAAATTCCTTCAGGGGTTTAGTTTCCAAAATAGGGTCACATGTCAGGGGATTCCTCCTTATTGGCATTTCAGGAGTTCTGCAAAAGTGTCATTGTGTCCAAAAACCAAACTGTCTAAATCTGTGCACCAAAAACCAAATAGTACTCCTTCCCTTCTGTGCCTGGTTGTGTGCCCAAATATCAGTTTATACCAATATATGACATAAAGTACATTATCCTGGGTACACCAGTGTCAAACATGTGGGCGTAAACTGCAGTTTGGGCACACAGGGGCTTTTGGAGCACAGATTTAGATGTTTGTTATCTGGATGCCATGTCATGTTTGCATTTCCTTTAAGGTACCAGAAAAGTGGAATCCCCTAGGGAATGACCCCATTTTGAAAACTTCCCCCCTCAAAGGATTTATCAAGGGCTGTAGTGACCATTAGTATCCCAGACGTAACTGCACAGTAGATGGTGAAGAGTGAATATGTAAGCTGTGCGGAGTACATTGGAAACACCAAATTCCCTACTATTTCTCCAGTAGCTCCTACGATTGGGGGGATTCCTAAATGGGGTCACATGTCATGGTATTCCACTTTACTGGCATTTCAGGGTTCTGCAAAAGTGTAATGGCGTCCAAAAACCAAACCATCTAAATCTGTGCGCCAAAAACCAAATAAAAACCAAATAGTGCTCCTTCCCATCAGTGCCCGGCTGTGCCCAAACAGCAGTTTATACCCACATATGACATTAATTACATTATCCTGGGTACACCAGTGTCATACATGTGGGCATAAACTGCAGTTTGGGCACACAGGAGGGCACAGAAGGGAGGGAGCGCTATGTGGCTTTTGGAGCGCAGATTTAGATGTTTGATTTAGATGTTTGGTATCTTTAGAACGTCTAAGGTACCAGAAAAGTGGAATCCTCTAGGGATTGACCCTATTTTGAAAACTGCACCCCTCAAAGAATTTATCAAGGGGTGTAGGGAGCATTAGTTTACTGGATGTGAATGAACAGCGGATGGTGAAGAGTGAATATGTAAGCTGTGCGTTGTACATTGGGAACACCAAATTCCCTACTATATCCCCAGTAGCTCTTATGATTGGGGAGGTCACTCTGGGGGTCACTTCTGGTTTCTTTTCCCTCACAAGCTCTACATTTGGAGTGACCCCTGATATACGCTCGCACAGATTATACATTACCTTCCTGCCGCAGCCAGTTATGTCCTAATGATTTGGCGATTTTTGGGGTTTTTGTCTTCACATTGTACAAGCTGTATTTTTTTTATTTTTCTGGTGATGTAGCCATATGAGCGCTGTTTTTCAGCAGGATGAGATGCATTTTGTAATTACACCATTTTTGGGTGCCTAGAATTTATTAAATACATTTATTTAATTCTGTTTTTGGTGGATCAAAAAAAAAAAAAAAACATCAGTTCTGGCATTGCATTTTACCTTTTTTTCACCATGCAGCATACAGCATAAGTAACATGTTACCTTTATTCTGCGGGTCAGTACGATTACGGCGATATCTAATTTATACAATATATTTTTTTATGTGTTTCTAATTTTGCAGAACAAAAATCCATTTGGAGACAGAAATCAATTATTTTGGCATCACCATCTTCTGAGATGCAAAACATTTTTATTTTTCGGGAGACAGAGTTGGTTGAGGGCTTATTTTTTACAGGACAACCTGCGCTGTTCTACTGTTTTGGGGTACATATGACTTTGTCATCACTTTTAATAGCATATTTTGTAAGGTGAGAAAATCATTACTTCTGGTGGTTTTTCTGTTTTTTTTCCAGACATTCACCATGTAGGTTAAATATTGTTTCAGCTTTATTGTACCAGTTGTTACGGACGCAGCAATACCAAATATTTATTGTTTTTATTCATTTTTTATTTTTTTTAATACAACTAATTTTATATAGAAAAAGGGCATTTATTTATTTATTTATTTTTTTTCACACAATTTATTTTTTTTGATTCTTTTTTTTTTTTTTTTTTTGATGTCCAACTAGGAGCTCTGATTGCTGGTTTAGCACTATACACTGCAATACAAGTGTATACATGTGCATTGCACTGTATAGAGGAAGTTAGCCTTTGTAGACCATAGGCTGACTTCCTCCCATCTCGGGATTAATCAGGTATTGGAGGCTCCTAGCAACCCATGGTCACTGGCCAGACCCTGGGCTGCAAAAATTACGATGGTGATCAATATTAGTACACATTAAGTTTTTTGCAAGCTGAAAAAAAATCTGTTTCAGGAATTAGGAACCTTTTTTGACGCGTTTTTCGTCGCGGTTTTTGGTGCATTTTTCTTGCTCCAGCACATTGTATGGACCTGGAAGCTTCTCTTTAAAAAATTCTAGTGGTTTTTGAGGTGGTTTTTGCAAAACCGTGTCAAAAAAACCCTAGTGGTTTTTCCACCTGAAGATAGGTCATGTCGCTTTTTTATTTCCGCTAGTGAAAAAAATCAGCTAGAGGAAAAAAACTGCTACTGACTCCAATTGAAATGAATGGGAGGTATTTTTGCAGGCAGATTTTGAGGCGGATTCCGTGGCAAACTCCGCCTGCAAAAAACTCTGTGTGAACATAGCCTTATTGCGCAATCCCTGCATTCCGCAGTCATGTTTGACCACAGCATCCAAGGGCTTCATGGAGCGGCTGGTCCTGGCCCTCGGCTGTGTAATGCAGTCAAGTTCTGTAAGTAATGCCGTGGGCACAGTTTATGTATCCGTAGCATTACAGAGCCATACTATTAATAGTACGTACATAATAGTACAGCACTGAGTGGTAAGGGGTTAAAGGAGTTCTATCAGAATTGGCCAAAAAAAAAAAAAGAAAAGAACTTGTAGCTTTGAAGGTGCTTATTTAGTCTATAAGGGCATTGTCAAAAACAAAATGGGCACTAGAAATGGGCAAACTGATTTATTCTGAGCCAGGTTTGACCCAAATCTTCCAAATTGTTTGGCTTTTAATGATGAAATAAAGTGACCACTACAACATTGAATTGAGCAATGAAAATACAGAAGACAACAGTGTCTGTGAGTCACTATGATGTTCTGGCAACAACTGACATGAACTGACAATCTCTCAATCAATAGTCAGTGGTAGTTGGACACCTTACAATGCTGATGTCAGATACAGTATATAGGATGTTGTGTGTAGGAACACGAGGTATTTCAGTGATGGTGCAAATAGTGGATGGATGTGTTATTCATCACTGCATGATCCAATTCAATTACTCCATTTTATTAAACAATACATAGCACTGAGTGCAGCAAAGCTTGCAATGCAGATAGGAGTAGGAGAAATAGAACAAAGTAAAGTCAAATTTAATCAATCACAGGCAAATAGTGATAGAAGTCATAGATAGTAGTAATGTAGAATATCTGTCCTGTGTGAACTAGACTGATACAGTAATGCAGAACATGGACATGTGACCCTTTTATTCTTAATAATCTAATTTTATCTAAATCTGTTTTGCAATAGAGAAGTTTGATCTGTGACTGTTCACAGAGTGTTTTACATTATTTTTACTGGAAAAGTCAGTCCTGTTAGTGAATAATGACCAGTGTGTGATCCAATATACTATTCTATGCTGCAATGTCAATCATGTTGCCACAGCTACCACCATTCCCATCACATAGCCAGACAAGTCTTGTGGCAGAGTTTACATCTACTCCCATGAAGTGATCATTTTTGACGGCTTTTTCTTTTGGATTTTTCATAACTTTTCAGCTAGGCTCACAGCCACAAATTTGCTTCTCAAATAACAAGGCTGGTGCACCTAAAAGTTATCAAAATGGGCTATTTGTGCAATATAACTGCCATATGTCTAAAAAAAATTAACAACCATCTTTCCCATAAAAAGGTTAAACTCAGAGTTTGTATCCTCTGCTTACCCTCTGTTTTTCCACAGACATACATATAACTTTCACATAACTTTGGCTGTTTTAGTCTTAGGTAGTTATACATTAGATAGATAAGTTCCTAGGAGCCCTAAGAGTATTCTACACTATGTTTTATAGATAGGTTCCAAGGAGTCCTAAGAGTGTTCTACACTATGTTTTATAGATAGGTTCCTAGGAGCCCTAAGAGTATTCTACACTATGTTTTATAGATAGGTTCCTAGGAGCCCTAAGAGTATTCTACACTATGTTTTATAGATAGGTTCCTAGGAGCCCTAAGAGTGTTCTACACTATGTTTTATAGATAGGCTCCTAGGTCCCCTAACATAGTTCTATACTATGTTTTATAGATAGGTTCCTATGAGCCTGAAGAGTATTCAACACTATATTTTATAGATAGGTTCCCAGCAGCCCTGATAGTATTATACACTATGTTTTAAGCCATGGTAAGCTGTGGTTTGCACCAATCTTGTTTGACTTGAAACAAATCTTGGTCCCAAACAACCTGAACCTGAAACAAAATTAATCTTGAGAGGTTTGTCCATCTCTAATGGCCACCACTACTCAGAATTTGGATGGGCTTCCTGATGCTGGAGGGAGTGTAGTTGGGCAGGCCATAATATTTTTTGTTTCTGTTCAGGCTGTATTAGTGTCTTCAAGGAAGGGGTTGGGGGTTGGGCTGGGGTAGGGTAGAGGTGGGGCTTAATACTGTTCTTTTCTGTGGCTGTGGCTTCACTATCAGTAGACCATTCTGGAGCAGCACAGCAGGGATCCCATCATAGTCACATTGTAGAACAGGTTTTACACAGAAGCACTGTAGCCTTTATATTTTTACAATCATGCTCCTTACGGCAGAAGGAGCTCCTGTATCTTAAAAGGGATAAGCAGGCATCTATCAGGACAAGTGCCTTGACGTGTTTGTTTGTTTGTTTGTTTTTTTTGCGTGCAATTTTCTGAGAATCTCTTTATTGACTTTTAGAACAATAATTTCAGCAGTAGAAGACACACAATGGCTGGAGTCAGGACGACTTTATGGATACTTTGAGTTCCTCCTGAGCAGACAAAGTCCAATGTGAATGATGTATCTAGAAAAGATATGTTCAGGCTGCCAAGATTACAGAGTGACTTTGTCGCACACCCCTGAGCAGAAAACGATGTATTTAAATATTTTCCTGAAAAAAATACACATAAGAACGTTAATTGAATATAATATTAGACCTCATATATGAACAGAAAGACAAGATAAAGGCAAACTTAATGATGACTGTTTTTCCTCAGATCTAGGCTATGCCATTTCTGATACCAAATTTTACCGTTAATTTTTAGCCATGTCATTGTATGACACGCTTCCTGCTTACCTATCAGCACTCCCACATTTGGTGCCAATGGGTTGTCATGGATGAGGGGACTAATAAACATCCCCAAGTCTGCCAACTCTATCCAAATAGTAGATGCTACCAAAGACAATATCTAATAGTATTTCTGTCAGTTTACGCTAGGTTTACTCCTGCGTTTGGGTTTCCGTTCTTCGGGTCTGCTTGGGGACCCGATAAACGGAAACCCAATCCGCTTAAAAAGTGGTAACCAGAGGAAACCATGGACCCCATAGACTATAATTGGTTCTGCCCGGTTTCCGCCTGACAAATGCGGAGAGAAAAGTCCTGCTTGCACGACTTTTCTCTCCACATTTTTCAAGCAGATTCGGGGACAGAATCCCCAAACAGAGACTAGGCGCAGGTGTGAACCTAGCCTTAAGGATATGTTCACATTGAGTAATTTGTACAAATTGAACAACTCATCTTTAGGAATTTGAAGATAATTTTTTCTTCTTGAACAAATTCTGCCATGGAATCTGTCATGAAATTTGCTGAAGAATTTGCAAATTCGAAACTAGCAGGGCAAAATTTTTCTGCCTCCCGTTCACGTCAATGTGAGTTAGGCCCCTTGCAGATGACCATGGCAGGGGTCAGTATGCTATCCAGGTTTTTCCCGGATAGCACACTGACCCATTAATTTCTGTCGGCCCAAGAACACGACCGTGAATTACATGGGCCCGTGTCCAGGCCGACAGTCTAGGCCGCAAAACTCAGGACAGGTCATATTCCTGTCCGGATTTGCAGCTGTGCTTCCGTGGCTCCTATTCATAGAATGGATGACATCTGTGTGCCGCCCGTTCCATTCAATCACGGCCTGCGGCTAGCACACAGTCATGTGCAACCAGCCTTAATGTGTAGCTTATGTAATGTTTATTCATTGTATATATGTAATACTGCTACTGTTGTATGCCAATTGTAAGGCAATGGTTACATGCAGATTTGTATTATGTGATAACAAAAATTGCAGACAAATCACACGATTAAAACAATGTTGCATGACTTTTTTGGAGCTGTTATTTGGAAATAAAATGAGTCAAGTTGCAGATATGTTGCATGAGACGTCTACTGAAGTCTACGGTTAAAAAAGTCACTCTATTTGTGGTTCTTATTGGAAATTCAAGACAAATTCTGTTCATTGTGAACCTGTTCGTTCATCTCCATGCATCAGTTGTAACATACAGCTGACATCCTGCAGTGGATGTGATAGTATTGATTGCAGCTGTTTAACTCCTTATACACATCTGTTAATAGCAAAAAATTATATCTAATGCTTTTGTCACTGCCTCTCTTCCCAATAGCATCCCCACAAAACCTCTGCAGGGTGCCAATCGGTTGTCATGGAGGAGGCTGGCCAAATGAAGATCCAGAAGTCTGCTGTGTTTATCCACCTAGTAGACCCTGCCAAAGACAAGAACTAACAGAATTTCTATCAGCCTTAGGTCTTATTCACATGTCCGCATATCACTTACATTTGGCGTCCACATTTTTCACTGACGCGATACATATCAGTTCATTTTAATGTGTTTATTCACATCTCAGTGTTTTTTTTTTTCCAGACTATACAGTGGCTTGCAAAAGTATTCATACCCCTTGAATATTTTCACATTTTGTCACCTTACAACCACAAACTTAAATGTATTTTATTGAGATTTTAAGTGATAACCAACACAAAGTAGCCGATAATTGTGACGTGGAAGGAAAATAATACATGGTTTTCAAAATTTTAATCAAATAAAAATCTAAAAAGTGTTATGTGCAAAAGTATTCAGCCCCCTGTACTCTGATACCTCTAAATAAAACCCAGTGCGCACAATTGCTTTCAGAAGTTACTTGATGAGTTAATAGAGTCCAGCTGTGTGTAATTTAGTCTCAGTATAAATACATCTGTTCTGTGAAGGCCTCAGTGGTTTGTTAGAGAACACTAGTGAACAAACAGTATCATGAAGATCAAGGAACTCACCAGACAGGTCAGAGATAAGGTTGTGGAGAAGTTTAAAGCAGGGTTAGGTTATAAAAACATATTGCAAGCTTTGAGCGTACCAAGGAGCACTGTTCAATCCATCATCCAAAAATGGAAAAAGTATTATACAACTGCAAACCTACCAAGACATGGCCGTCCACCTAAACTGACAGATTGAGCAAGGTAAGCACTGATCAGAGAAGCAGCCAAGAGGCCCATGGTCACTCTGGAGGAGCTGCAGAAATCCACAGCTCAGGTGGGAGAGTCTCTCCACAGGACAACTAGAAGTCGTGCACTCCACAAATCTGGCCTTTATGGAAGAGTGGAGAGAAGAAAACCATTGTTGAAAATAAGACATAAGAAGTGCCATTTGCAGTTTGCCACAAGCCATATAGGGGACACAGCAAACATGTGGGAGAAGGTGCTCTGGTCAGAGGAGACCAAAGTTGAAGTTTGTGGCCTAAATGCGGAAAAGTAACTCATCCCCCTGAACACACCATCCCTACTGTGACACATGGCAGGGCAGCATCATGCTAGGGGGAGGCTTTTCTTCAGCAGGGACAGGGAAGCTGGTCAGAGGTGATGGGAAGATGGATGGAGCTAAATACAGGGAAATCCGGGAAGAAAACCTATTGGAGGCTGCAAAAGACTTGAGACTGGGAAGGAGATTCACCTTCCAGCAAGACAATGACCCTAAACATACAGCCAGAGCTCCAGTGTAATTGTTTAGATCAAAAAATATTCCTGTGTTAGAATGGCCCAGTCACAGTCCAGACCTAAATCCCATTGAGCATCTGTGGCAAGACATGAAAATTGCTGTTCACAGACGCTCCATCCAATCTGGCTGAGCTTGAGCTATTTTGCACATCTCTAGATGTGCAAAGCTGGTAGAGACAAACTCCAAAAGACTTGCAACTGTAATTGCAGTGAAAGGAGGCTCTACAAAGTATTGATATAGAGGGGGCTGAATACTTTTGCACATCACACTTTTCAGATTTTTATTTGATTAAAATTTTGAAAACCATGTATCATTTTCCTTCCATGTCACAATTATCTGCTACTTCGTGTTGGTTATCACTGTAAATCGCAATAAAATACATTTAAGTTTGTGGTTGTAAGGTGACAAAATGTGAAAAAGTTCAAGGAGTATGAATACTTTTGCAAGGCACTGTACATTTGAAATGAAGTGAAATGAAACAAACAATAAAAAATAAGCTGATCTGCTTTTAACAGAGGTGAAAATAGGATCAATCACAGACACCCGCAAATGAGCAGGGTGTGGTTCTGTCTGTGAATAGCATGGACCTCACACATCAGTGGATGGGAACATGTGAATAAGGTGTTAGAGCGACTACTGTGACTGCAACCCATCCTGCAAAAAACAAGCCCTCAAATGGCTGCATCAATAAAAAAAGTTATGGATTTTGGGGTGCAACAATGAAGAAAACAAAAAAGCACCATGCTATGTACAATGCCATTGTTTCCTTTACCCATTGCTGTGCACTTCTATTTTATTTTTATCATTTTACTGTTCCATTGGTACGAGGGCTTGTTTTTTGTGGGACAAGTTGTAATGAAATAATAATTAAATTAAAAATGTAATAACAAGCTTTCTAAACTTCAAAAAAACTCAAAAACCCTTTAGCTTTACATGGAACCAGTAACACAACTACCAAACTTTTTTTTATAAAAATGCTTTGCATTGCCATATTTTAACACCCAGAACTTTCTTACATTTACTAGTAGTAATAGTTTATTGATGATATTTTGAGATACATTGGATTTTTTTTAATCTTGTTTTTTCATATTTCAGCCATAAAATAGAAATTCTTAAATTCTTATCTTTTGCTTCTGTTCTAATCATTAACATGAGAGACATATCACTAAAGGATTTAGTGAGCAGAAAAGTGCTTAATAGTATCTAGAGGATGCGTCAATCATAGTGAAAAAATATATAGTATTTTTGTTACCTGTTATTTTTGTTTTCTCATGAACACATGTAGTCTCATACCCTGTGCATACGACTGTATATGTGGCAAAACACCCGCTAGAGTCACTAGATGTGCAGAATGGACAGACCACTCCATTGCGGATAGTGTTTGCCGCTGGTGCTGGAGTCAGGCAAGAAAAAGGGAGAAAAATGTAAAATAGAACGAAAACATTTACAAATATTTATTGTCATGATATTTTCACCTAAATGTTTTCTATGTATGACTCTTTAAAGAAATCAGCAAAAATAAAAAAAGAAAGTTAAAATATGAAATGACCTTATGGGGGGCACAATGTGTAAAAATAAAAAAATAAAGTAAAAAAACAAACAAAAACTTACCCCTATCACGCCCCCTCCTCTTCTTCTATGTGCCAGCCCCCCACGAACATGCAATAGTGCTTGGGAAGCCGCACACAATACTTACCTATCTTCTCTTGCATCTGGTCTGGAGCTGATCTGTGACGTCACTTCTGGAAGTGACGTCGGGCCTGGCTCCAGGCAGCGTGGGAGGCCTGCAGCACTCCAGAACACATCGAGAAGAGGAAGGGACGGGATGACAGGTAAGTATTATGTGGTGGGGTGTGGGAGGGGTGGGCTGAGTTAGTTAGTTGGGAAGGGGTAGTAGTGGGCAGGCTAGCTAGAGATACAGGGAGGGGTTGTAAGGGAGTTAGAGAGGGAGGGGGGAGGGAGCAAAGCATTATGGTAGTTGTAGGATAGAAGTACAGGAAGCTACACCATGTAAATAAATGCAGAAGATGCCAGGAGCTCCCAGAGAGACCCAGAAATCACTAAAAAAAGCACTGCAAAAGGTATATGGGTGCACTTATTAAACCATTAATAGCACTAATAGACCTTTTTGAAAAAAATAACTTTTGCCCGGAAAACCCCTTTAAGTGCAGTGTGTAAAAAAATTGCAGAAGAAAACGTCATACATGACAGGTACCTTGGTGGATACCCAAAGGACCCCTTTATAGTTAATGGGTCCTTCAGGATCCGTTGGAGTTCATCATTTATCAAATCTATTCATGTTGGTATTTCAAATTTTCTCTTCTGTTAAAAGAATAAAAAAATGGAAATCCAGTACAGATGTGAACTTACTCTTAGAACAGGGGCACAATTTCAATTTAAGTTGCCTCAGTGAGTCTGGTATATAGAGTACCACAGGGTTGGAGCTGGGAGTCTTTCGAGCTGCCACTCATTTGTCATGATATGTTGCCATTTCACCAGTGAGGAGTGAGAGTCTCTCTGATTTACATGTGGTGATCGACTCCTGACTAGACATTGGTGAAAATGTGTTCTATATTTGTAAGGGATATACAGTACTGTGCAAAAGATTTAGGCATGCACGGGGGAAAAAATGCTGCGAGTAGGAATGCTTTGAAAAATAGATGTCGCAATAGTTCACTTTTTTATTTTTTAACCCCTTAATGATGCAAAGTAGTTTAGATGTTAATGCTCGGTGACTTTTTTCATATTTTCCATCTACGCCTTTCAAAATTCATAACTTCTTTATTTTTATGTTGACATCGCCATGTGAAGGCTGCTATTAATGAAAAAAAACACTATTTTGTGAAAATAAACAATTGGCCTGGGAGTTACCGCATTCTGAAATCCATGTTTTTTGGGGGGTTTTTTTTGGCAACATTTTTTTATCACATTTATTACTTTTTTGTGGGAAGGCAAAGTGACCAATATATACAGGGTGGGCCATAAGTATGGATACACCCAGATGCCATTGTTTTTCTTGTGCAATTCTCCATGTGTTTGATGTGTCACATGACCCCCCTCCCATGTACTAATATGCCACAAACGGTGATATCAGCAACCACTTCCATTTTATCTGGGTGTATCCATACTTATGGCCCACCCTGTATATATATCTACATATATTTTGAACTGTAATTTTTGTTGAGTATATATATATTATATAAAGCAGGAAAAACTGTAAACATACAAATCATTGAAAAACAGTTGTCGGACTTATATTATTTTTTTTTCTACTGTCCCACAAGGGGAATCTTTTGATCCCCTGTACAATGTACTGCAGTACTTCTGTATAGCAGTACATTGCACATTGATTCCTTATGTGTTTTAGGGAAGGGCAGCCAGGAGGTCATTGATTGGCTTACTGGCTGCCATACATGTGATCCAACGGGGTGAAAGGGTGTGATCTTGCCCCGTAACCAGCCATATCCCGCGATTGATATTTATCACAGAATTTGAAGGGTTAAACTGCTGGGGTCTGAGTATTTTTTGACTCCTGCGGCTAGTTCCGCGTCCCTAGTGTGTAATATAGTTTGGACCCAGAAGCCATGTTGTAAGCACAGCTCCTGTGCCTGCTACATGACAATGCTGTACTATTATGACGCTGAGCATTAACTATATGTTTAATGCAATGTAACAGTACGACACTGAGCTGGAAGGGGTTAACAAAATTAAGTGAATAATCAAAAGGGAACTCAAACCTATATTCGGTGTGGCCTTTGCCCTTTGCCTTCCATCAGTTCTTCTCGGTACTTGCAGACAGTTTTTGGCAGAACTGGGCAGGGAGGTTGTTATCACCATCTTGGAGAACTAAGCACAGATCTTCTGTGGATGTAGACTTGCTCCAATCCGTCTGCCTCTTCATGTCATCCCAGACAGACTGGATGATGATGAGATCAGGGCTATATCTGTGGGGGCCGGATCATCACTTCCAGGACTCCTCCTCCAAAGGGCAAAGGTCACACCAAATATTGATGGGATTTACCTTTCTCTTCTCCACTTTCATTAGTTTTAATTTTGTGAACTGACAAAAATAAACTATTAAAACTTCTATTTTTTTTAAAACATTCTTACTTTGCAGCGTTTTTTCAATACTTGAAACTTTTGTACTGTATTGTTAATTGAATTACGTTTTTCTTTTCTTCTTTGCATTATTTTATTTTTTAATTGTTTTGTGTACACTTGTAATTCTACATTTGGGATTCTATTAATATCTATGACACTCAACAAGATGGTCCACCAGTCCTCTTAATTAATAGTTAATTTCCACAATATTGAATAGAATCTATTAGAGGATCCATAGTGTTTAAGGCTTTAAAAAAGAAAAAAAAAGTATAACCTAAATTACAGTATGCTGTGTTAGTAATCTTAGCCAATATCTCTTCATTTCCCAGGTATAGTAAAGGTATAAATAGAAAATGGCAAAAATGAAATATAACAAAGTGGACGACTTACCGGAAGGAATAGTAGGTGTACAGTTGTCAGTGTTACAACATGTCATTGATGCCCATATATCTCTATTGCTCATACTGCCCGTGAAACCACAATAATTTGCATTAAGGCATGATCTGATGAAAACAGGAGTAACAGTTTCATCTATAAGTGAAACAAAAAAATATTAAGCAATTGTCCTAGAGATTAGTAGTAAAAGTTTTTCATTCTTTACAGTGTTTGAAAATCTATGGAGTCTGAATTCTTGCAGAGAACAATAGGGGGAATTTATCAGTAAATCTAAGACAGCTTTCTGGAGTAGATGTGATATAATGTGGAGCACTTTTGGTGCTTGGCCCCATTCTATGCCTCGCTCTCCACTTTCAGTGAATCAAAGAGTGGAGCGGGCCAAGGAGGGGAGTCCTCTGACTGACATAGTTATTATATGTAGATTTCTATTCTGGCACAAAGATTTACACCTAATTTATCAAGAGCACCTATAGACATGAGAGCATTGCGAATGTCAGACCCTTTATTAAGACTGGTGTATGAAAGACTAGTCTTAATAAATCTACCCCAATATTCTCTCATAATTCCCTCCATTTTGCCTTCAGATAAGAAGGGATGTAACAGAGAGAATTGATTAGTAAAAAGTGAGGGGCTTAGTTTGTCTGGTCTTCCTAGCAGATGCAACAATTTTGAAATATGGGACAGAATGAGGTCAAAGAACAGAGTGATATTACAGTGGCTTGCAAAAGTATTCTCCCCTCTGTGATACCCCTAAATAAAATCCAGTGCACACGATTACCTACAGAAGTCACTTAATTAGTTAATAGAGTCCAGCTGTGTGTAATTTAGTCTCAGTATAAATACACCTGTTCTGTGAAAGCCTCAGTGGTTTTTTAGAGAACACTAGTGAACAAACAGCATTATGAAGACCAAGGAACTCACCAGACAGGTCAGAGATAAAGTTGTGGAGAAGTTTAAAGCAGGGTTAGGTTATAAAAACATATCGCAAGCTTTGAGCATCCCAGCTGTTTGCTGATACAAGCGGTACACAGATCTGATGAAGGGGTACGCCAAGGAAACCCTGAAATGCATTATCTTACTTGTTAAATAAAGTCCGAATCATACCTTATCCTTTGGTGTATCCAGACCTTATTTGAGGAGCGCACGTCCTGGTAATTTCCTGGAGCTCAATCTAGTTCCATCCACGTTACATGTTCATGTAATGTATATACGTGTGTAAAGTGTATGTGCATGTAATGTGCATATGTGTGTAATGTGTATGTGCATGTAATGAGTATATGTGTGTAATGTGTTTACTTTTATATTACTGGTATATTGTATGTGATCTTGTTTGATCATCAGAAGTCTCATTTTCTGGACAAGAAAATATTGAATAAAACTCTAGCTTTGGACATTTGGCACACGGGGCATCTAACCAGGGACAGAGCAGGAACAGCAGATATTGTACAGTAGATGTCTGTGCAACACTTCTAGGATAGATCCCCATCCATCCAAGTAGCTTATAGGATGGGGGTGGATTTTGATGTTGCAAATATTAACGCTTAATACATTAAATATGCAACAGTAACAGAACTTTATAAAAAGGCAAAATTATATGCAAACAAAATAATTAAATAAAATATTAAAATCGCTTCACATCACCACAAAAGACTAAACATAATTCTATAACTTACCAATAGTGTTTTCTGCGTATGCGGATCCGCACTCAAAGCCTGAGGAACATTTCACAATTTCGCCTGTACATGACGAGTTCTCAGACTGACACTTCGTACACAAGAGAGAGTCACCTAAAGAGACATCACACAGTCAGCGCATGGATCACTCATTACATTGTTGTTCGCCAGATCAGCGGCATCTGAGACAGAGGTATAAAAGAGCCTGTGCTAAAGTGACTTATGTCTTATGGCTATTAGAATTATTATTAATCATATGAATACATCCATAATAAACAAGGAAAAGCAAAAAGAAAAAAGACAATTCACGTGCACCAAATAACTTACTTGTGGCTGCAAGAGCTGAGACGAGAATCAGAATCCTGATCAGGGAAGTCATTGCTCAGCTCTTGAAGACTGGTCTTATCGTATCGTGTGAAGGAAACCTTAGCTGGGATTTTCAGTTTATAGATATTTAGGGTGGGACATGGGAGGATCTCAAAGGGAGTCTACCACCTCCCCCAGCATATCTCATGGCCATCCCCTTGGGAGCGCTGCTCTTGCAGGTCATATCAGTGGGAGGATCAAGTCTCACTGCACAAGGTGGCGTAGGCAGGAGATGGTAGAGGCCTGAGTGTCAAAAGCAGTGCTCCAAGGAGTTGACGGCCCGCCCCCAGTGCTCCAACAACCAAATTCAGAGTTGTTGTTCTCCAATTCTACAGAGGTGACATACAAAGGTAAGTTGTTTATCACTGTAATGTGCTCAGAAACATGGTGGTGACTGGTGAATTTGCTCGAGGGTGGTGGTAGACTCCCTTTAATAGAGCAGACCTAATTTTGGCCTTAAAGTTTACAGGATTGTTTTCATTTGGTTTCATTAGTTTATTTTATGGCATCATTTTGGGAATAAATATGGTATACTAATTTGAATGTATTAACTGTTTCTGGAGGATGTTGAAAAAAAAAATTAGAAAAATAATTTCACTATTGTTTTTTTGTGTTTAACGTTGTGCACTGGGCCATTGTGATTGCGGTCAAGAGGAGTGCGGGACCCGTGGCCAGCTGGAAATGGCCGGGGCCCCAGACCACCATGATAGAGGTCTGGGAAAGCCTGGTTCCCTGACTGCTATACATATTGTTAATGGAAAGTGGCCGGCAACATTCCAATAGATACCATCCCAGAGGAGGTGACTAAAAATAACAAATACTTACACTCATCTCTCCTGGGCTGCTGATGATTCCCTACATCCTCTCCGGTGCTCTTCTGTCTTGTGTTTGGGCCCCAGCGGTCACATGGGCGTACAGCATAATGATGTCATCATGCCCAATGCGACCACTGAGGCCCAATCACAGGCCTCAGTAGTGACGTCTGGGGCGTTATTAACTCTGTCACCAGGCAGGAGAGGACTGAAAAAGATGCAGACAAGAGCCGGACTGAGCGAGGATGCCCGGGAAAGGTGAGGTAAGGTGAGTAAAAGTGTTTGTTCTTTTTAATCACTTTCCCTGGGGCCTCCGATTATCATACTCTAGAGTCTGAGGACCCCAGAGTATAATAATAGCACCATCTCTAGGGGGCTCTTGGGAGCATATAATACTGTGTGGGAGCCATTGTGGGGCATATAATACTGTTTGGGGGCCACTGTGGGGCATATAATACTGTGTGGGTGCCACTGTGAAGCTTATTATACTGTGGGAGCCATTGTGGGGCATATTATACTGTGTGGAGGCCACTGTGGCGCATATAATACTGTGTGGGGGAGCCTTCACTATTCACATAACACGCCATCTGTTTTATAGCAGCCATGCACTATTATTACAGTCTGTAATAACATTGCATGGTCATTATAAAACAGATACTGTGCAGTGTAAATAGTGAAGTGGTTACAGCGCACAAAAGCACCACATTATCTTCAAAGAGTTGATCAGCAGGGGTCCCGGGTGTTGGACCCACACTGATCTCTTACATCTCTTAGACTGTTAGGACCCTGCAGATCAGCTGTTTCCCAAAGCACAAGCACGAGTACTAAAGCTCTATCCCTTTCAAGTATCTGACATATCGCTGAAGCACCCATAACTGCCACTATCAAGAATTCGCTGTAGGGAGGGGATAGGGGGCCCTGAACAAAAGTTTGCATTGGGGCCCACAAGACTTTAGTTATGCCACTGATTGCAGTGGTACCAAATGCACTATGTAGAAGTTTTTTTCTTAGGTTTTACTATTTTTGAGCAATCCTATATTGCACCATAGTCCCTGACCTGCCTGGTCAGCTGCCACCTATACAGGGACCACTCCAAGATGCAGCGAACAGTAGTCTCCTGCACCAAAATTAGGATGGATACCGGGGAAGCTACTTAGACAACACCCTTGGGAGTGGCCCACAGTCAAAGTGGTTAGATAGCATGGTGGGTCCACAGCCCGCTGCCCGTTACAGTAACTCATAGATATAAAAACAGAAATAGTACATGTCATAATAAGATGTACAAAGCACAGGCAGATACAGTATGTACAACAGTTAGATAAGCCAATCTTGGGCAAGGACAGAGCAGAGTTGCCCACCTAAAGCCACTTTGTGGAGGGCTGTGGATTTCACCACCTTACATATATAGATAGCACTGTCTTCATTGCTGTTTGTTTACTATAACTTTTTCTATTTTTTGAGATTTTTTTGGCTTGTGCTATTTCATTTTTTTTTTGTGATTTCCACCGTTTTTGTGACTGGGCCTGTGTCCCCTCAGGAGTCAAGCTTAAGTTATGTGCCAGGGGTTATTGGAGCTGACCCCTGTACTAGGATTTTTTAATGTTATTCATGTGTTTTCCCATTTTCTGAGAATGAAATATCTCTATTCATACTTTATTCTTGATTTTTGTTTGTTTGCTCACACTAAAACACCATCAAATTCCCATAAAACTTCTACACTTCTGCACTTATCTGACATGATTAATGAATATTAGTCAATTCCATTAACAATTGAGCAAAAATGTTCCCAAAGTCATTAAAATAATGGACAAATAATCCTAAAGTAGTTTTCCAGAACTTTAATATTTAAGATATACAACATCTTTATTACCTGCGCCCATCCATGACTAGCTTATTAAAGGGGCTATAGCATAGGATAGAGGATAAATACCTTATCATGGGGGTCTGACCACTAAGGCCCCCATGATCCCAAGAACGGATGGTCCTTTCCCCAGATGAGCATTCAGCCTGATCACAGCCAGGTTGAATGTAGACATGACTGGAGGAGGACAGTGCTCCAACTTCAATGGGAGCACCAGAGATAGCCGAGTGCTGTACTTTGACTATCTCCGGGACTTCCTTTAAAGTGAATGGGAGTACTGTCCTCCTCCAGTCATGCCTACATTCATACTGGCTGTGGTCAGGCTGAAGTCACAATGGGGGGGAAAGGACCCCTCATTCTTGGGATAGGTGGGGGTCTCAGCAGTCAGACCTCTACCAAAAACTGAATGCAAGTGTGCCAAGAAGAATTTTTTCCACACCTACCTAAAATTTTTTGCAGTACTGTAGGCCCAATTTTTTAACTCAGGCCCAGAACAATTAACCCCCTCCCAAGAAATAGCTCCACTTTGAAACCTACACCTTTAACAATCTTCTTAGAACATGCCACAGTGCATGACTTTATTATCTTCTCCTAGCATTCCAGGTACTGTATGTCCACTGGTGGCCATTGCTGCTGAAGATGAAAAATGAGTTGTTCAATGCCATTTGGAAAATACACAGTCAATTGTTTGTACCAGATTTTGTTCTTCCACTACGTATTATATCCAGTGATTGTATACGGTATTATCAGGAATAGGGATGAATGAACTGTCTCGTAATAAGCCAAGTTCATTAGGAGTTCTTCAAAAATGTCAGGCTCGGCCAAACCTGAGACTTTTTTGGGTTTTCCACCCATGAATTGTTATTATACTCTGTGCCGGGTGGAAGATTAGACATCTCTGCGGAGCCTTCGAGAGGTGAAGAAACATGAGAATGAGCTGTTTATTATTCTTTTCACACCTTCTGTATATTATCCATAATTATTAGTTAATTAGTCTATGTAGAATATTCAGAGTCATCGCCCACAAGTGACCACTGAGATTGGTCCGTTGCAGGCTGATATGGCGTTTCTGATCTCCAGTAGTGCCGGGACTGCCTTGTGTGGCTGTGATGGTTTAAAGTTCCAATGTACCTGTACATTCAGGTGTGCTAAGTTACTGCACACCTTGGCGGGCCATTACTGTTAGGGTGTGGGAAGGGATTATGTAGATGTTATTACAATAGGAAAGGAAGAAAAAGGATTGGTGAGGGCCCACAGATTGTATTCTGCTCCATTCTCCGGTATTGGGCCTCTATTGTCCTGATTAGGTCTCTCTGCCTCTTTTAGGCTGTATACGGCCTCTATTCTCCTGTATTAGGTCTCTATGTCACTTCTTAGCTGTATACGGCCTCTATTCTCCTGTATTAGGTCTCTATTGTCACTTCTTAGCTGTATACGGCCTCTATTCTCCTGTATTAGGTCTCTATGTCACTTCTTAGCTGTATACGGCCTCTATTCTCCTGTATTAGGTCTCTATGTCACTTCTTAGCTGTATACGGCCTCTATTCTCCTGTATTAGGTCTCTATGTCACTTCTTAGCTGTATTCGGCCTCTATTCTCCTGTATTAGGTCTCTATGTCACTTCTTAGCTGTATACGGCCTCTATTCTCCTGTATTATGCTCGTCACTATTCACTTCTTAGCTGTATTCGGCCTCTATTCTCCTGTATTAGGTCTCTATGTCACTTCTTAGCTGTATACGGCCTCTATTCTCCTGTATTAGGTCTCTATGTCACTTCTTAGCTGTATACGGCCTCTATTCTCCTGTATTAGGTCTCTATGTCACTTCTTAGCTGTATACGGCCTCTTTCTCCTGCATTAGGTCTCTATTCCTGCGCAGGGCCGCTCCATTCTCCTGTATTAGGTCTCTATGTCACTTCTTAGCTGTATACGGCCTCTATTCTCCTGTATTGGTCTCTTTCCTTCTTAGCTGTATCGGCCTCAAGTCACTTCTTAGCTGTATACGGCCTCTATTCTCCTGTATTAGGTCTCTATGTCACTTCTTAGCTGTATACGGCCTCTATTCTCCTGTATTCGGTCTCTATGTCACTTCTTAGCTGTATACGGCCTCTATTCTCCTGTATTAGGTCTCTATGTCACTTCTTAGCTGTATACCTATTCTGGCCTCTATTCTCCTGTATTAGGTCTCTATGTCACTTCTTAGCTGTATACGGCCTCTATTCTCCTGTATTAGGTCTTATTCCTATGTCACTTCTTAGCTGTATACGGCCTCTATTCTCCTGTATTAGGTCTCTATTCACTTCTTAGCTGTATACGGCCTCTATTCTCCTGTATTAGGTCTCTATGTCACTTCTTAGCTGTATACGGCCTCTATTCTCCTGTATTAGGTCTCTATGTCACTTCTTAGCTGTATACGGCCTCTATTCTCCTGTATTAGGTCTCTATGTCACTTCTTAGCTGTATACGGCCTCTATTCTCCTGTATTAGGTCTCTATGTCACTTCTTAGCTGTATATTCGGCCTCTATTCTCCTGTATTAGGTCTCTATGTCACTTCTTAGCTGTATACTGCCTCTATTCTCCTGTATTAGGTCTCTATGTCACTTCTTAGCTGTATACGGCCTCTATTCTCCTGTATGCTTAGGTCTCTATGTCACTTCTTAGCTGTATACGGCCTCTATTCTCCTGTATTAGGTCTCTATGTCACTTCTTAGCTGTATACGGCCTCTATTCTCCTGTATTAGGTCTCTATGTCACTTCTTAGCTGTATACGGCCTCTATTCTCCTGTATTAGGTCTCTATGTCACTTCTTAGCTGTATACGGCCTCTATTCTCCTGTATTAGGTCTCTATGTCACTTCTTAGCTGTATACGGCCTCTATTCTCCTGTATTAGGTCTCTATGTCACTTCTTAGCTGTATACGGCCTCTATTCTCCTGTATTAGGTCTCTATTTCACTTCTTAGCTGTATACGGCCTCTATTCTCCTGTATTAGGTCTCTATGTCACTTCTTAGCTGTATTCGGCCTCTATTCTCCTGTATTAGGTCTCTATGTCCTCTTGCTGCCCCCTCATTCTCCTGTATTAGGCCTCTATGTCACTCTTAGCTGTATACGGCCTCTATTCTCCTGTATTAGGTCTCTATGTCACTTCTTAGCTGTATACGGCCTCTATTCTCCTGTATTAGGTCTCTATGTCACTTCTTAGCTGTATACGGCCTGGCTATTCTCCTGTATTAGGTCTCTATGTCACTTCTTAGCTGTATACGGCCTCTATTCTCCTGTATTAGGTCTCTATTTCACTTCTTAGCTGTATACGGCCTCTATTCTCCTGTATTAGGTCTCTATGTCACTTCTTAGCTGTATACGGCCTCTATTCTCCTGTATTAGGTCTCTATGTCACCTTAGCTGTATACGGCCTCTATTCTCCTGTATTAGGTCTCTATGTCACTTCTTAGCTGTATACGGCCTCTATTCTCCTGTATTAGGTCTCTATGTTGGGGACTCTATTCTCCTGCATTAGGTCTCTATGTCACTTCTTAGCTGTATACGGCCTCTATTCTCCTGTATTAGGTCTCTATGTCACTTCTTAGCTGTATACGGCCTCTATTCTCCTGTATTAGGTCTCTATGTCACTTCTTAGCTGTATACGGCCTCCATGGTCTCATGTCACTTCTAGCTGTATACGGCCTCTATTCTCCTGTATTCGGTCTCTATGTCACTTCTTAGTCTGTATACGGCCTCTATTCTCCTGTATTAGGTCTCTATGTCACTTCTTAGCTGTATACGGCCTCTATTCTCCTGTATTAGGCCTCTATGTCACTTCTTAGCTGTATACGGCCTCTATTCTCCTGTATTAGGTCTCTATGTCACTTCTTAGCTGTATACGGCCTCTATTCTCCTGTATTAGGTCTCTATGTCATTCTTAGCTGTATAGGTTGCCTCTATTCTCCTGTATTAGGCCTCTATTTTCCTGTATTCTGCTGTATAGGCCTCTATTCTCCTGTATTAGGTCTCTATGTCACTTCTTAGCTGTATACGGCCTCTATTCTCCTGTATTAGGTCTCTATGTCTTGACTGATTCGGACTCCACTCTTAGCTGTATACGGCCTCTATTCTCCTGTATTCGGTCTCTATTTCCCTTCTTACGCTGTATACGGCCTCTATTCTCCTGTATTAGGTCTCTATGTCACTTCTTAGCTGTATTTTCCTGTATTCCTGTATTCGTCCCTGCTAATAGCGTCCCTCTATTGTCCACTACTTAGCTGTATACGGCCTCTATTCTCCTGTATTCGGTCTCTATGTCACTTCTTAGCTGTATTACGGCCTCTATTCTCCTGTATTTGGTCTCATCTCCTTCTTAGCTGTATACGGCCTCCATTCTCCTGTATTAGGTCTCTATGTCACTTCTTAGCTGTATACGGCCTCTATTCTCCTGTATTAGGTCTCTATGTCACTTCTTAGCTGTATACGGCCTCTATTCTCCTGTATTAGGTCTCTATGTCACTTCTTAGCTGTATACGGCCTCTATTCTCCTGTATTAGGTCTCTATGTCACTTCCTTAGCTGTATACGGCCTCTCATTCTCCTGCATTAGGTCTCTATGTCACTCTCTTAGCTGTATACGGCCTCTATTCTCCTGTATTAGGTCTCTATGTCACTCCTTAGGGCTGTATAGGGCCTCTATGTCTCCTGTACTTAGGTCTCTTTATCTCTTGCTGGCAGGAAGATGGATGGGACATGGATTGGTAGGAGCTGTCAGGCATGGCTTCTTCATAAAGTCTGCTAAGGAGTGCAGGAAATCCAGGAAGGTGAAGTGTGCTGTACATCATTGTGGTCATAGATTTATAGATTGTAAGCTCTTGGTAGGGGGGCCCCCGGCCCCTTTTTTTAAAATGGTTTTTTTTTTTTAAAGTATTTTTTTTTTTAGTGTATGGACCCCAAAAAATTTTGGGGGGGGGGGAGAAAGTTTTTACTAAAAAAAAAAAAAAAATTATTATTTTTGTGGGGGTGGTGGGGGGGGGGGGGAGGGGGGGGGAGGGGCAAACCATCGGTTATAAGAGATGTAAGGAGGATAATTCAGTACATCTGTGAGTGGTATGTGTGTGTATGAAAGGGACCCCCCAATGGATCGCAACGCACACTTTGGTAAACCATAGTTTGGACAGTCTCCATAGATACATAGCTAGATCACATGTATTCTGCTTCCGCTTTGGTTTCATAGACTTTTTTTGAGAATTGAAACTCATCCTGGTCGACATCCAAAGAAATTAAATACTTGCCTCTCCCTATTTGGCTGCAGTACAAAATACAATGCATGAGAAAGTTGGTGAGCGCCATGGAGTCATTGAATCTATTGTTTAGACAAATCTCCAGAGACAAAGGCTGCAGAATGTCAGTTCTGTTCTCCTGCACTCTCGGTTTTACATCAGACTGTTTCATTTTTTGAGAACTGAAACTCATCCTAAGCCACTTCCTACGAACACGATTCTTGGCACTCGCTACTTGGCTACAATACAAAATACAACGTCGCAGAACCCAGGCGTGTAGTTAAGCTTCCCCTCCCCCATCCTAGTTCTGCTTCTATATACTCTGCAGGAAGTAGGGTTGCTTGTTGGTGCCCTCTTGGCACCCAGTACCCATAATTGTCTATTTTCTACGTCTTGCAGCTGTCTTTTGGAAAAATAGTTCTAAATCTTGATGGAGGATTTATTGTATTCATTTTAACTGTTACTTTCTGTAAGTGGATATTACTACTCCTGGAAAATCTGGTAAAGGAGCAGCTGGAGAGGGTACCCCCAGCCCTGCACCACTAAAAAATGGGATACCCAGATAGGGATGACTGTACGAGAATCAATCAGAATGACAGATAGGTCAATCCACTGAGGACAGAGGTGACCGCTATTGATTTCCAACAGAAAGATGATTACCAAAACTATGGGTAGCACAAAAAGTTGTATCCCGTGTTCTTAAATAATACCTGGTGCCGCTATCATAGGTTATGCAAGATTCCTACTTACAAATTAGATATGTAGACATGGAGTAGAAACGGTCAACCTAATGAGATTTGTGTCAATGGATATTTGTGAGGTTTAGCACGATCTCTTCAGAGTATAATAAGAGGATCCTCACAGCATAAAAAGACCCCATGGCGTCCTCTTCCAATCCCTGGCTGACATCATGCCCTTTGGGGTCACTGCTGAGGCTTGTGGTTGGGCTTTAGTGGTCATGTGGGGCGAGCCGATGTCATGACTCGATTTGGACCGTTAGAAGTTTGGTCTAAAACAAAACTGGAGGGCAAACCATAAAACGAAAACGAGGTACATCCATTTCTATTCAAGCCCCCTTTTACATGCTTAAGGCTATGGCCCTACCTTGCGGTAAAGCTGCTTTTTTTGTTGCCGGGGAACAGTTATACTGCTCAATCCACTCCTGGCTTTGGCTCAAAAAATGGAGCAAAATCTGCAACAACTAAAAGCTGCTTTTCTGCAATGTGGGGCCCTAATTTACAAGGGTTTTCTTGGATTATTTTTTTTTCCTGATGCCATATTGTTAGCATAGACCCTCCAAGTCTGACTGGTGAGGGGGCAAAGTCCATCCCCCGTAATGATCACTAGAGAGTACTGCCGGGTCCAATACTATACATTGTAGTGATCATACAGCATTACTCCAGCTCTACTCCCATTGAAAAAAATTTGGAAGGTGCAGGGGGTTCTTCTATGCTCTATAGTTTACTGATTTTTATGTAATCTTATAATTCTACTGGGGTGGGGGGCAGGGAGCCCTACTATAAAGTATTGTATTCGTACGGACTGGCTGTAGAGGGAAACTCCTCCCAACCGCCCCTCTACTCATAGTCAGTCCACACTAATACAATAAGCTATAACAGTGCTCCCCTCTGTGGCCCCTGCTGACCCCCACCCCGATACTGTTGCTGCCTCCCCTGTTATGATTTCCCTCATTCTGATAATGAGGACAGAGGTGGAAATCAGGAAGGGGAAGAAGGATCATGGGGCAACAGCACTGCTGGCATGTGAAGGGCCACAGTGGACCCCCACAAAGGGGATCCCTCCTGTAATGTACTAGCAGGGGGGCAGTTGTGTAGCACAGAAGTACCTGGTTATACTCAGACTTAAACTACAGTACTGGATAAGTGACAAGGCAACTTGCTTTAACAATCAGGTGCCCTTGTATGACCCTTTATCTACTTCCCTCTGTTCTGGTCCTCCATAGGTATATTCATTGCTACATTTCAGACACAACACAAAAGAATTTGACATGCAAAGTATCTGCCGCAGCCCATGACAATACTTCCAGGTGCATTTCTTTGCATGTTCTACTGTATGTTTACACAGTATTTGCACTAAACAGTTTGTAATATGTAAATTATATTCAGCATCAATATATGTCATGGATGATTTGGTTTTCAGCATAAAGACCTCATCATATACAGCATATAACGGTATCGGACAGGATATATACAGTCATCTCCTTATGGACTTGTAGAATTGTATTCAATCTCATTGTGAGCAGAGAATTGGCGGATTTATCAACAGAAAGAATATTGGCCAAAATCTTCCTTTATCTTCCTGTGTTTCAATCATAGGAAACGGGGTTGGATTATTGTAAGAACTGGGGCATTGTTTGGTTAGTATTGTAGGGTTATTATTATGTATGGTTGTCATTGATACTATAATACATAGAGATTACCAAACCAGTTCACGACGAGCCACGTTTGTTACAAATTTTGGGTTTGGCCAAACCCAAGATTTTTTGAGGTTTGTCATCCACAAATCATTATCCTACTCTAGGGTCTATTGTGACCCCATTCTAAAATAATTGGAGGCCCAGGGGAGGTGCAGAAAAGTATTGAACAGTCATGATCTCTTCCCTTCAACTTTCCTGGACTCACTCACATCTAGTGCTCCTTACCCAACGTTTTTGGTCATTTTCTGGCCTCTTATAACATCCTGGGTGACACCATCAGCTTTGGGTAGGGAGCTTCTGAGGCCTGTGATTGGGCCTCAGCGGTCATGTGGGGAGCACTAACACCATGGCTCTTTAAAGTGAGCATCATGATATTGGTGTGCCCCATAAAACCAGTGATGCCCAATCACAGACCTCAGCAGTCCCCCTCAGGCCGATGGCACAGTCCAGGAGGCCAGAGAAGGAAACTACAATGGAGTCTTGGAGAGGTGAAAGAAGACGAGTAAGATTGTTTATTATCTTTCTGCACCTCCCCTGAGCCTCCAATTATTATACTCACTGGATCGAAAGTGGGCGGCGAACCTTGTGAACACATTATGGATGAGATGTTGTGAGAAATTATGGGTGAGATGTTCAACACAGTCAATAGTTCCACCATTAGACAACCAATAATTCCCTTCCTTTCCTCACCAAAAAACTCACCATCCAGGAGGAGGTGACTGAGCCAGGCCAGGATGTTATATCCTTCAATATAAGGTTTTTGTCCATATAGAATAACTTACTTTTCACTGATGAGAGGAACTTTTTGTCCATATAAATGACGAAATGAAAAGGGCGTCAATTCCTAGCATAGAAGGACTGTGGTGGGAGACAACTCAGGTTACAGCTAACACTGAAGGTTGCCATGTGTTCACACATGTGCATATTTAAGGTGTAAGTTACTGTATCTTGGGTCTGTGTATCTACCTGCTATCATGTCTATCCTGCATCAGACTGCACTCTTTGCTGTCCAATAGCCAAATGTTACAGTAAGTGATATGTGAGATTGTATTGTCCATGTTGACCATGTTTTGATGGTGATACATTGTATTATATGTCCTACGTGTGATATTTGATATGTTTGTGCTGATTATTATTGCACACACTGTATTATGCTGCGAGTTCAATAAAATTCATTAAAAATAATAAAATGGTGTAAAATATAGACATTTAATGCTTAAAATGTGTAATATTCTATTAACTAATGTTTCAGCCATGGATGTCATGGACCCTGATGCAAAAGCTCAGCTGGGCCTCCGCATACAACTTCTCTTCACAACTGTCAGCCACATCCCATTTGTACATTTCAGCAGCATTCACATTTCCCTTTCCTTCTCTGTCTGGCCCAGAACACCATGAAGACTCATTCACAACATGTCTGTGCACACAAGCTTCCCATCATTCCCATCCCCTGTTGGTGCCTGCCCAATATAGTAATTGTGCCTCCTTTTGTGCCATAGCCTCCCCTACAGAATCCCTCCTTGACTGTATACTGACCCTCTACATTTTGGCATCAAAAGTTTAATTATCTCCTTTCTGAAAGTGGAAGGCTAAGTCTTATTTCCCAGTGCACCAGAGGGCAGGTGTAATAAATTTACTATGCACAGTCTATCAGCCATCAAAGGAGATCAAAGAAGTTTAATCAGCCTAAATATGACGAGGGTGATCTGTGGGCCCCCCTGGTTTATGGGCCCAGTGGCAGCTTGGACAACTGTGACCGCTATAGTTATGAAACTGGTTTCAGCCAATCGGAGCACAGTCTTCATTTTAGCAACCAGAATCCAGCTCTAATTGTCTCTTATCCACACTAATTCTATCTAATCTTTCATGTTGTGCTGGAAAAGTGCAGGTACCATTTAATAGAAAAGGTCTAAGAAAACAAGAAAAAGGAGCCCAAAATTGTAAGATTTTTGCTGGAGATCGGATGCTTTGTCTGTACACACAAACTCCAAGACCTCCTTTGAGCCTCCAAACTCTGTTCTATGGATTCCAAGTTCACAGATATTTCTTGTTGCACACCCACGTATGGCGGTATGAAGAGATACAATTCCTGAAGAACATAAAGACAAATTTCAGCTACTACATGTCAAGAGGACCATGAATGTTCTACTCTACTCTACTCTCGATACCTGATTCACGATTCCTGGATCTTTGCTAATTCTTGCTCTTCATCTATTCAGGAATGCCACCCCACCACCCAGAACCACCATCTTTGGGCACATTTACATAAGCCCCATGCCGTCTGAGGTTTGTTTAGCTGAACAAGTGGGGGACGTTAAATATAGAAAGTGTCCAAATAAGAAGAACTTGCCTGATAGTGTTGTAGTTTGTAGCAAACACATTGTCTCATTCCCAGTGCACTCAATAGTATCACTAGTGTAACACCAGTCAGAATTTGCTGATGAACAAGATCGGCAAACTTTTCCATTTTGTTTAGAATCGTCATCTGGAACTTTAATGGAAAAAAAAAAAAATCAATGTAGAGACAATAGATTGTTCTAGCAATAGAAAGGCCAAGAGACATCCATGGCTAGAAGAAGGTCCTAGTTTCCCTAATGCTGCCTCCATCTCTCTATAGCTATCTATAGTAAATCCTATCTAAAGGCAGCAAGTTGTACTGTAGCCCAGTCACTTACAACTGTTGTCCCCCTAACTCACATTGTTGCATCTCAGTGTATCCTACCTATTACAGCTTCAAAACTTTCTCCCCTGCCTTCTGCTTGTGATTGGTTTCTCCCTGTCAGCTCCTTGAAGCAGGAGGCAGGGGAGAACCGTGTGAAGCTGCATCTCATAAATTGGCACAGCACTCACTTATCATATGGGCCATTTGTGTGGTTTAGGTGGGCTTTATAACTCTGCAGCTTATCACTCTGTGGACTCAGCTACTATATTATTGCACTTAATAATTTTGCACTCTTAGGTAAGGCAGAAATGATATGGGTGGGGAAATATCTGAGAGATTCCAGGGTATGTTTGGTAGATGCTGATGTAATAACAATGGTGGTATCTTTCTTTGTTTTTTCCACCTCCATCCGTGATGTGATCGTGGGGTGCCAATTCATTTCTATGTTGACAGGGGGTTTACTCAAAGCCCCCATGTCATCCTCACAAGTTTTACTATAAAACTTTGCCAAAGGCAAGTTGTTATACTAAGGCTTCTATTTTCACTTTCCAATATTGTAATACATTGTAATGCAGAAAAATTGTGGTGTATTAACTTAGCAATCACACCACCTAGTGTTCAAGTCCCGGTATGGGACTAAGTTTAATTGCATATATAAAAAAAGTAAAATATGAAATAAAAATAAAGTTAAAAAATAGCCTTTTTTTCTATATATATATATATTTACAGGAAAATAAATAATAGTATAAACATAGGATGTTATGTATCTGTCTTTTCCAGTATAAATTAAAATACACACTATTTTAACATTGGAGTCTATAGCTGATGAATGCCTGAAAGATGGCATCTATCCAGGCATCTATCAGATGTGTACATATTTTTAGGTTATGTCCCTAATATATTGTAGTTTACAAGGACATTATAGTATATGTGACATTGTGACATAGGAGGATTCACATCTTTTACCCAGTTCCCATCTCTTCTGTAGGAAGCCATAGTGTGGATTAAGTGAAGACAAGGAATGACAATGCTTTTTTACAATCAACAGAAAGTTCTCATTCATGGTGTTCTGTGATCTTAACTTTGTTGCCTTCAAGATAAAATTCCAGACTGTGTGACATTTAGTATTGCACTACTTCTAAGTGTATGAGCTTAGATGGATTTTCTTGTGCGGCTCAATTATTGAATATCCATTTTTTTATAATTAATGAGACTTTTAAATAATATAGATGATGTGAAGCCTTTGTGTGGTTTATAGTTGCCTGAGCTCAGTAAGTACTTAGCAGTATGTCAGGCCATACAGTCATGGCCAAAAGTTTTGAGAATGATACAAATATTAATTTTTACAAAGTCTACTGCTTCAGTTTTTCTAATGGCAATTTGCATATACTCCAGAATGTTATAAAGAGTGATCAGCTTAACAGCAATTACTTGCAAAGTCAATATTTGCCTAGAAAATGAACTTTATCCCCCAAAACACATTTCAACATCATTGCAGCCCTGCCTTAAAAGGACCACCTAACATCGTTTCAGTGATTGCTCCATTAACACAGGTGTGGGTGTTGATGAGGACAGGGCTGGAGATCAATCTGTCATGATTAAGTAAGAATGACACCACTGGACACTTTAAAAGGAGGCTGGTGCTTGCCATCATTGTTTCTCTTCTGTTAACCATGGTTATCTCTAAAGAAACACGTGCAGTCATCATTGCACTGCACAAAAATGGCCTAACTGGGAAGAGTATTGCAGCTAGAAAGATTGCACCTCAGTCAACAATCTATCGCATCATCAAGAACTTCAAGGAGAGAGGTTCCATTGGTGCCAAAAAGGCTCCAGGGCGCCCAAGAAAGACCAGCAAGCGGCAGGACCGTCTCTTAAAACTGTTTCAGCTGCGGGATCAGGCTACCAGCAGTGCAGAGCTTGCTGAGGAATGGCGGCAGGCAGGTGTGAGTGCATCTGCACGCACTGTGAGGCGGAGACTCTTGGAGCAAGGCCTGGTCTCAAGGAGGGCAGCAAAGAAGCCACTTCTCTCCAGAAAAAACATCAGGGACAGACTGATATTCTGCAAAAGGTACAGGGAGTGGACTGCTGAGGACTGGGGGAAAGTCATTTTCTCTGATGAATCCCCTTTTCGATTGTTTGGAACATCTGGAAAACAGCTTATTCGGAGAAGAAGAGGTGAGCGCTACCACCAGTCTTGTCTCATGCCAACTGTAAAGCATCCTGAAACCATTCATGTGTGGGGTTGCTTCTCAGCCAAGGGAATCGGCTCTCTCACAGTCTTGCCTAAAAACACAGCCATGAATAAAGAATGGTACCAGAATGTCCTCCAAGAGCAACTTCTCCCAACCGTCCAAGAGCAGTTTGGCGCTCAACAATGCCTTTTCCAGCATGATGGAGCACCTTGCCATAAAGCAAAGGTGATAACTAAATGGCTCAGGGAACAAAACATAGAGATTTTGGGTCCATGGCCTGGAAACTCCCCAGATCTTAATCCCATTGAGAACTTGTGGTCAATCATCAAGAGACGGGTGGACAAACAAAAACCAAGAAATTCAGACAAAATGAAAGCATTGATTCTGCAAGAATGGACTGCTATCAGTCAGGATTTGGTCCAGAAGTTGATTGAGAGCATGCCAGGGAGAATTGCAGAGGTCCTGAAGAAGAAGGGTCAACACTGCAAATATTGACTTGCTGCATTAACTCATTCTAACTGTCAATATAAGCTTCTGTTACTCATAATATGAATGCAATTCTATTTCTGTATGTGATAAAAACATCTGACAAACACACATAAAAACCAGAGGGCAGCAGATCATGTGAAAATAGAATATTTGTGTCATTCTCAAAACTTTTGGCCATGACTGTAGATGTAACTAGAAAATTTCAGTTTTAGCCTTCATTGCCTTATGATGCCTTTATAGCATGTCTCAATAAAGGACATATTGGATAAGTTTCTTAAAGGGAATATATCACCAAGAAAGGCCTATTTTTTTGTATGTTTGTTTTGTTTTAAGTTTGTATATTAAACATATATATTATAGTAATATAGTCCATGTTATCTATGTAAAAAAAATATTATACCCTGCAATGTTCACTGTGGCCACTAAGACAGGATTACAATAGAAGATAATACCTTGAAAAGGTAGTTTGAAGAGCATAAAGAGGTTAAAACATTAATTTTAGTTTTGTCTGATTTTAAAAGCTCCCCCTGCCTCTGCATATGCTGTTACATATAGTTACATGGTAGATGAGGTTGGATGAAGACACAGGCCCATCAAGTTCAACCTATAACCCTACAATGTTGATTCAGAGAAAGGCAAAAAACCCAAAAGGTTTATGCCAATTGTTCCATATTAGGGGAAAAAATCATTTGCAACTCCAATCTGGCAATCGGTATAAAACCCTGGATCAACTTGTCCTTAACAAAATCTAAAACCCATTACCCATAATATTTTCCTGTTCTGTTGTCTATTTCTGCTCAAAATATATGTGAACCCAAGCTCTTATGTCCAAGTCAGAGCATTCTACACATAAGCACAATTTATTTAAACTCATATGGTATGGCATTTCTGATTGGAAGCAACACTTAGAAGCATTATTCCCAATAACTTGTAAGGCCTGATACTATAAAATAAATATTGCTGTTAAGTAATTAGGAGTGCTTATTATGCTATGAGTCCTGTGTGTGTTTTCTTGTCCAGTTGACTGGTATTTACTTCCCTATTTTTTTGCCCATAAGGGTACTTAAGAGTTGAAAGCCCACGTAACATTGTGGTCATCCTCACAATTGTCTACAGAAAATGGATTTAAAAAAATCTACAATCAGAAAATAAAAACAAAGAAGAAACAAGTGATGGATTTTACTATCTGGTTTTAATTAAAAAAAAAAAAAAAAAAAAAAAAAATATATATATATATATATATATATATATATATATATATATATACTGTATATACTGTATATATATATATATATATATATATATATTTATATATTAGAGATGAGCGAATTTCTAAAAAGTTCGATTTGGCAGTTCGATTCGAAGTTCCAAAAAAAATTTGCTTCGATCCGAATTACTTCGCGGCGAATAAACAGCTATTTTCATATATATATATATATATATATATATATATATATACTGTATAGTGTTGATACATCTCTTTTAAATGTCACTCACAGTGTAGTGGATTAGCCACTGGGGATTTTGCAGCAGCTAACCCACTGAGATCATGTGTGTGGCCCCAGCATTAAGAGACAAATTCCTCAGTGATCTCCATATTGGCACATCAGTTTTAAAGAATGCTTATTGAGATACTTACATATAGGTGGAGGTGGCTCACAATTATCGGTGTTACAACACGATATGGCTGTTTTCACCCTTCCATCTGCTATAGTAATACTTCCAATTGTATTGCACTTATCCTCCTCTATACACGACCTCTTGAAGACATTTGACATTTTGGTGGATGTAGCTATAAGGACAAGGCATTGATGTTAAACCTCAATATAAAAAGGTAATTCTACAAAGTAATGTCTAGAGCACTGCATATTGTATATCCATATTGCATATTATAGTAGTTGAAGTCTTGTGGCCAGAAACATTTTCTTGACCCAAACATAGTCATCGGGCTCAATCAACATAAGGGATTTTCCCTCATTTACATTCCATTAGATCTTGAGATATACAGAAAGTCAGCCTATGAGGAGCAGTTCTGCCAAACATAAGCAATCCTAACAAGTCATGCCATAATTATAAATAATATGGCTCTAGAATGAGCAAAAAAATTCAGTCATGGTCAAAGTAGATCACAGACTTATTTTTAATATTCTGCTCCCAGGGAAAGAAATTTGGTTTTGGCCAACCATTCTGAAGCCCAGTAATAGATGAATATTATACTACTTTATTATAGGTAACCTAGTATAGAGATAATATTCAGTGCCGTAGAAAAGTTTTAAGCGTGTGTGGAAAAATGCTGCTGCAGTAAGAATTATTTTAGTAATAGAAGGGTTAATTGTTTATTTTGTCTATTGTCTATTATTTGTTGTGACCTTTGCCCTTTGCCTTCCATCAGTTCTTCTCGGTACTTGCAGACAGTATTTGGCAGAACTGGGCAGGGAGGTTGTTCCCGCCGCCATCTTGGAGAACTAAGCACAGATCTTCTGTGGATGTTGCTTGCTCCAATCCTTCTGTCTCTTCATGTCATCCCAGACAGACTGGATGATGAGATGACGGCTATATCTGTGGGGCCGGATCATCACTTCCTCCAAAGGGTGCTCATAGCAAATATTGATGGGATTTATATTTCTTTTTTGTCCATTCACTTAATTTTGTTAATTGACAAAAATAAACTATTAACCCTTCTAATACTGAAAGCATTCTTACTTTACAACACTGTGGGATCGCCTATATTTAAGTTAAGCTTCCTTCCCATATCTTATGTATTATACGTACCTTCAGTAATCTCTGAGTATACATAACCACAAACACTTCCATCAGAACAGGTAATAGAGTTCCCATGACAATTTGTACCTACCGAGGCCACACAAAATACACATTGAAGGGAATGACCTGGAAAACAAAATGTTGCCAACATCAGGCATTGGATCTTGTAGTTACTGCTACCGTTATTGATAGTACCCTTAACAGGGTTGTCCCGTTATGGACACATCCCCTATCCACAGGAGAAAGAGTCATCAAGGTGTTCTGTAATTTTATATAGATGGTCTTTTCGATGGATAGGCCATCAATAGTGATGAATGAACTGGTGCAGTGCAAACTGGGTTGGTTATGAATTTTTCAAAAATTTTCGGATTCTCTAGCTAGGAATTACTATTATACTCTGGGTCTCTTCAGACCCCATACTATAAACAGAGTCTCAGGGGAGATATGGAGACATAATGAAGATTGATACTCACCTTGCCTTGCAGTTCTCTTTGGTCATCTTCCGGCCTCTTGGGTAATGTCACAGCCTGTTTATTAATTAACCATTGAGAGTAAAGATGAGCAAATCTCCCAAAATTTGTTTCTGGCAGATTCAATTCAGACTAAATTAATTTAGTCTGGATCAATTGTACCCTAAAAATGTAGGTTATTTCATTATGAGGTCTCCCCAGGCCACATTTTTGTGCAATTGGTGTAGATTGGTTCCCAAAAGTTTAGGATTTGCCAGAATCCAAACTTTTTGGGAAATTTGTAATAAATTTTATGCATTACAAATTGACTTGCTTTAATTAAGATTCATGGTTTGATGAGACCAACCTGATTCAATCTCCATTATAGGCCTATACCACACATCAGGGTCTTGTAGTTCCCTAATATTATGCTATCCAACCTATCCTAATATTATGCTATCCAAGAACTTTTCGGAAGATGCAGAACCAGAATGGCTGACAATTGCATTGTAAGGAAATTGGTGGTCATCATGACGAGGATGGTGGTGAAGGACTATTGGTTTAGGAATTATATGGTGGTGTCAGTAGTATATACATATATAACTGTCATATAATAAATCCTTTGAGACGTCAAAGTTTCGATCTCTTTAGGTCTGAGTGCTAAAACCCCCCCTGATCGATGAAGTCAAGGACTAGATGTAGTCAGCTAAACTATATGCAATGTTTGGCTCTTCTCAGAGAGGTTAGCAATCTACAGACTCATGGCCTCCTACACGCAGTGGAATATGGGCCAGAGAAACCGGTTTGTACATTGGCCAAATTTTCTCACCTGAACCCAAGAGACCAGGATTCCAAGCAATATAGTGATCTATGACGTTAAAAGTTCCTGCCTCCCAGTGGATCTATTGTCCCATACTTTATAAAGCATGGGACAGTAGAGTTGCATTGCGGCAGAGACTCCTTGCATCTTTGATAACTATGTAGCTTGGAGTTCTGGTCTCTTGACTGGGCTAGGGTGAGGGAATCTGGCCCAGATTTATGACCCAAATTTTCCAGGAGTTTGCTCGGCTCTCCTTGCAGAGCTCAGCACTTCTGGCAGGGGTATAAGGCTATGACTCCTGTCCTCTGGTGGCATTAGTTAGGGACTATATAGGATTGTTATTAGAATCCAGACAGCACTATTATAACCACGGTGGCTCAGTGGTTAGCACTGCAGCCTTGCAGCGGTGGAGTCCTGGGTTCAAATAATAGCAAGGACAACATCTGCCAGGAGTTTGTATGTTCTCCCCATGTTTGGTGGGTTTCCTCCGGATTCCTCCCACACTCCAAAGACATACTGATAGGGAATGTAGATTGTGAGCCCTATATGGGACAGTGACTGACAAAGTCTGTAAAGCGCTGCGGAATATGATGGCGCTATATAAGTAAGAATAATAAAAAAAATGAGTCTGAATTTTGTACACCCTTCTATTATCCTCCAAACTGTCCACCATGCAAGTTTTGCCCCATAACATCCAAAGACCATAATTTAACCTGGAGACACAATCAGAAAACCATTGAATTTCCTCGCTGTACATTATGTAGCAGTGATCTTGTACCAAGACCACATTGAAGCAATTTCTCTATTTTATTGTTCTTTTGGGTAAAATATGTCAACCACAACTTCTGTTTTTTTTTAACTAACCGCCTTGCCAGTCTACAATTGTTCTTAGCCTCAAACCAAAAACCAACCACAACTACTTCCTGCTACTGTATAAGTCTTCACATTGCACTGTTGACTCCTTCATCTGTCTCCTCTGTTCTGTAAATGTCTGATATAAAAGTGCACCCATTTTTTTAATCAAAGCTTCCCACTGATATCTCCAAGACTTCTCCCATGCTGCACCTGTTTTGAGGAATCCTCTCCTCTATTGCTTACCTTACATTAGCTTCAGATTATGTTATTTGTACAGTTAATGAAGTGTATTCCCATTCTATTCCTGAAGCAACGCTATAAGACTATATTCAAACAGCTATAAACTTAGGTTTTCATTGCAGTTTTGCATCTATTTGGTATCCACTTTCACTAGTCCTCTTAGTCGTTCGTTTATGATGGATCTGTCACAAATATCCTATGTCTAGACAGTCTGTTTACATGATGATCAAACAATGGACATGTGAATAGACCTATTGACTCCCATCGTTTTGCAAAAAGCCACTTGATGGCCATTCAAAAAATGGTTGTTTTGCATGGTTGTGTGAATAATGCCTTAGACCATGAGGCGTAATAAATATAACAGTCTTTAAGAAGAGCTTACCTAGAGATGCCAAATAAGAGAGGACACTCGGAACCAACAGTATGTACATCATGATCCTGTCCAGGAGCCCAGGTTATCATGAAGTGTTCTTCAGCCTTCGAAGCTTTTATATGTAATGTAACTATTAAAATTGGGTGGAGATGTTCCCAATGTCCAAGGTTCAACCCCTGAAGACACCAATTTATCATTAACAAGGGTTCCTCATTCTTCACAGTTATGACAGGTCACTGATAATTCTGTTTGGCGTCCATTGATTTTACAGTTAGAAGAATTTGATAAGGAAGCTTCACATGGACACTGGTGGTCACAGAATCTGATTTTTACTGTTAAATATTAATAAATGTTCTTATAGTAGAAATACCAGATATTGTACGTACTGTAAACTCTTAGGAGGAAATATGAATTTTTACAATTTTTCTTCTTCTACACGGTCAGATACAGTAATTATTATAGAGAAGCTGGTGAAGCTCCTGGGTCTTAACAAATAGTTTCATCATTTATTTTTTTTCCTTTCTTTGCATCTCTTACAAAAGCCATATTTGTTACCAAATTTACCAGACCAGATCTGTCCATTTAATTATTTATTGTGCTATTCCCATCTCCCATCTATTCCGCATTCAATACCAAATTTCTTATACGGCTGCAAACAGCTCGCTGATGCCAATGAACAGATCTGCCATTGCTGACAGTGAAGGAAGGGGGAGGGGTGGCTATTTGATGCCACTGCCCTTTCTGTCATGTTCCATATATTGTACTGCTGATGCTGCTACCCCTACAAATTTAATAGGTGCACTATATGACATCTTAAAGGGATTGACCAGGCAAAAATGGACCAAAAATGGCTGTGAAAAAAAAAAAAATCATACTCACCTTTCCCCGACGCTCCAGTGCCTCCCAGCATGGTCCGATCCTCCCAGTACATTGTTATCTTCCAGCAGAAGTCCCCGCCACACATGACCACTGAGGCCAATCAGCGGCCTCAGCGAAGGAAACGTGACGTCACTTCCTGTGACATCCCGGGGTCTCTTCCTGAAGCCGCTGATTGGCCTCAGCAGTCACATGACCGCTGAGGCCAATCAACGGCTTCAGCAGAAAGGATCCAGGATGTCACAGCCGGTGAGCAGTTTCACTTTGAGAAGACAGCCCAGCAGAAGGACTGGACCACATTGGGAGGACTCCGGACCCCAGCCTATTTAAAATATAAAAAATTGCTTGGACTACCTCTTTAGGCCACACTCTGCCCTGATAAATCACAGCCCATTACCAATAGTCCAGGAATGGATGATGTGTAAAAAGTGTCTACAGCCATTAATAAATGAGGCGCGAGTCAAATACAACAGTTTGTTGTGAGAAATCCCTGAGCTGTACCAAAGAAATCTAAAGCTTTCGGATCTGCCCTCTGGCTGTTTATCTAACCTGTTTTTATAGAACCCTCATTCCAGAAATCAACGATGGTCTATGAGATCACGGACATCACCAGTGTAGTCTTCTCATATGTGTCTTTGATTTATGATGATTTTTCCTTTAATCATCTCTATGGTGCTGTCCCTTAAAGAAGTTAAAGGGGTTTTCCACTATGGTAAACACTTCACTATCCACCGGAGGCATTGTCAGAAATCAATGGAATAGGGGTCTGCAAGTGTCCCATGTGAACTGGGTGGTAGTGTGCATCTGTGGCCACCATTCCATTTACTTTTGTGGAACTCCAGGGTAGGTGATCTTGACAGTTGTGAAGGGAGTGGTGGGCATGCATTTCTAGTGCAGAGGGCTCCCCCCAGATCCACCAGAGAGCAGCAGCCCCTCAGGTCATGACAATCATTCATGTACTAGGGATCAGAAAAGACAGGTCAAAGCGGGACGCCACATGACCATCAGGGTAGCATGCAGTTAGTTGAAGTGCGGACAATAGAGAATAAAGATGTGCTATGGGGCTGGGTAACCTTGCTCTAATTCCCAATGACGGGGCAAGAGAACCAAGCTCTTGTCTAGAAAATAGGTCCTGCACAAATAGCAGTGTTGGAGCCAGGTCACACAGGAGATCAAAAATCCATATGGCAGAAGACGGCCATCTTGGGAGGCATTAAGCAGGGATGGCACAGGCAGCCACAGTTGCACATCATACCCAGTTACCACCAGAGAACTGAGTTCTCATTTTCATCATTTCCCTTTGTCGTAAGGTAGAGCAAGACTCTCCTAGCACAGGCCAGGCGACTGAGGACTGAAAACCTACCACCGACTGGCTGAGTATTGTCCCGTTTGTAAGATTATTCAATTCCATTAAATAATTTAGTGAAATCTGTTAATGCAACAACCTGGTGTATCCAATCCATGTAACACATGCACCACCATGTGACTCACACGGGGCAGCCAAGGGCACTTGTAGGCCCCTGTGGTTTTAGAACCCCAGAGATCAGACTGTAAATGTGGATAGGAAATAAGTATCTATACTGGAAAAACCCCAATGTGATATCCGACCGTTGTCCTTTGCTAAATGCTAGAATTTAGTTTATTCATTACATTTTTATTCGATCACTTACTAAAATAATCCTTATGGCTACAAAGATCTGATATATATATTTTTTACTATATTTTTTAATGCTTTGCACAAAGTAAATAGGAATGCAAAATAATGACATTTATTACTTAGAGGATTATTAGAGATTTGTCATGTCTTCAAGGCCGTAGCTTCAGTTATGGGGAGTGTTAAAAGTTACCTTGGATATTTTGACACCTATCTGCTAGAGAGCTGCGAGATCCAAAGCCAATGTCAAAAATCAATGGAGTTGATAAGAAATGACTTTTGATGCTTTTGATGTTTCTAATTTCTTAACTATCGATGTATCAGTCAATCATTGATGGCTTATCTGTAGTTAGACAATGTCCTCTCTGGAATACGTATATGATGTTTGTATGTGGTTTAACTCATTTATAAAATAACTTTCAACAATAATACCCACCGATAGCATCCATCCGGCCTCCGTGTTAACGCGGAAACCTACTGTGGTATGAAAGTGTAAAAAAATCTCATAAAAATCAACTATGTAGCAGTGCCAAAACTGTGATAAAATACTGCGTTAGTAGATAGGACAAGTCATGAGGTTTACCTACAGCATAAGCCTGCGGTAAATAACACAGTGTGATATCACAGTGAGATTGTGAAGAACTGCACTTTATTGTATTAAAGGGGTTGTCTAGGATTTTATGTCATAACAATATATGACAGTGGATTATTGTTAAAAGTTCCTTTGACTTTCTCCAGTAGAGCCACTGAAATAAACGGAGCGGGAGCGCTCATTTCCAACCACCACCACTGCTAATACTTGTGATTGGAGGGAGTCCTAGTGGTCAACCTCACCCCAATTAGGTGGATAGGGAATAGGGTGTAACTTGTAACATAGCACCTTTATAATGAGGACATTTCATCACCTCCACTAAATACAGTTCTTTACATCCTTTAATAGATGCCGCTCCACTTATTCTGCTGCCTTTGCAATTTTTTTCTCTAGCCCCCACCATTCCTGAGCAATCAGTGCAGTTAGTTTTGGTGCCTGGTATTGTCAAATGGGTGGAGTCAGGTAGGAGAAGGTGAGAAGGCAAGGAGGCGTGATTCTAAGCTCTGTGACACTTTCCAATCAGAGATGGGAGATTAGTTGCATAGTCAACATACCTTTTTTTGCTGCAAAGTATCAGTTTCCAGTGTTAGTTTCCAGTTAAATCAACTTTTAATCCATATAGGCAGCCATTTTTACCTGTGCTTGCATATCGGGACCAGACAAACTTTAAGTTGGTGTGGTAACCAAAGGCAAAACAGGTGTTTTGGTATGCTTGGCCACAACCCAGATGAAATGCATACTCACTATGCCACTAAGAATCCCTACTAAGGGATAAAAGGGCTTTAGAAGTGTTCCCGGTGGTGTTAGGCTCCCTTTAACCGACTGTACATGTAGGGCATTAACATACTCTCCAAGTTAAAGTAATAGGTACTATGTCAGTTTTAAATAATTACAGAAAGGACATAAATGAAGCCAACATACAAAAAAAGACCAACAAATTTTATTAGAAACAACTACAAGTAGCATTAAAAAAAAAAAAATCAATGATTGTAGACATAATACGGAAGACGTCAACCAAACCGGAATGGGAACATGACCTTAAAGAAATATTATGGGATACAAAATGGTAGTTATCTTGAAGGGGTTTTCCTGGATAACCACTTTTTTAATATGAGGCCAGGGAAGAGGAAAAAAAAATATTCACCTGTCCCCGATACTCCGGTCTCCAAGCGTGGTCTGGTCTGGTGGAAGTCCCCACCTCACAAGATTGCAGAAGCCATTCAGTGACCTAAGAAAAGGGACACGGGACATAAAAGAGCGATGGGGACTTCAGCCAGAGGAAAACACCGAGCAGCAGGACTGGACCGCACTGGGAGACACCGGAGCACTGGGAACAGGTGAGTATGGTTTTGTTTTTTTGGTTTTTTTTTTTCTTCACCTTCCCTGGCCTTATATTAAAAAAGTGGTTATCCAAGACAACCCCTTTAAGCTGACCATACTGTACATATTGGGAAGAATGCTGCCAAACAATCACAGATCAGATCTTGTGTATGAAGATATCGATCATTGACATGCCAGATAGGGAAATGGCGAACGATTAGTGATAACTGTCCGGCCATGTCTAATTTAAGCCATCAACATCTGAAAAAATCCATCATGACTGACCACCACCACCCATCACAAATGATCATCTGCATATTATTTTAAAGCTATAGATGGCTGAAATGTTATCAACTTTAACCTGTTAAAAAAACAAAACATTTTCAGTCTTTTTTTACATATATATTTTTTTTGTGACAACCAATATGGCTGCCATTACATACTAGTTGTCATCTACATTTTCTTGCTGGGATATCAGTAGGTGACCTCTAGGTATTCCAAATCTCTACTGGACGTAGCTTTAGTTCAGGAGCACCAGCAGCACAAGTGATATAACTGTAAAGGCGCCCAACCCTCGGGACATGGCTGAGGCTCCATCATTGCAGAGATACTTCGATTCCATGCTCAGGATCCCAATACTCATATTCTGGTTTCCGATCTCACAGATACTTTTTGTACTACATCCGCGAAAGGATTCCACATTTTCAGGGGATTCTGATCAGAAGCAAAGAGATATGTATCATGAAGATGCTAGGAACCACAGTGAGAAACCATTACATTATTTAGGGTATCGAGTAAAGCTTCTGGACCCCAAACTAAAATGTGCAAAAGGGCCCTGCCTGTTATGTGCTATGTTTAATGCTGCGTTTTTTTTGTTTGTTTGTTTTTTACGCCAAGAAACCTTTATTTACCCCAGCATCGGTGCCCTAGTGAGACTGCCACCTCTGCTCAGGTATTATCAACCCTTTGAGATGGTTGGATGTTGGATCAAATTCTGTCTTATACAAACCACATTATAATGACTTTTTCTCCTTGAAGGAGTTTTTCCAGGAAAGGTTGCAAAATGTGTCATCTTTGAGGGCTTGACCTTCAGGGGAATCTATCACCATCAAAGTTGGTCTACTTATATGGTAGACTCCATTTCATAATGCACAACGATCAAAGAAAATGTAGTAGTACCTATCAAAGCCCAGTCTACATGCACGCTACTCTTTTGTGGTACTGAAGCTCAGCTCCATTCCAGTAAATGAGGTTAAACTGGTTTGAGCTCCAATACCAAAACCAGTCAAATGGACGACACTGGCACGGGGTGAGTACTATAATGAAGAGCTGGCTATTTCTATTGCTTGTGGACGTATTGGAGCTCAGATCCTCACTTATTGCACTTTGATGGTCAGGATTAGAGATGAGCAAAGTATTCAAAAATTCGATTCGGCAACTTCGCCGAATTTCGCAATATGATTCTATTCAATCCGAATTAATTTGTGGCGAATAAACAACTATTTCCTATCTGCAAAGAGCCGGGGTGGACGGGTGGGCAGCAAAATGACGGAAGCCCTTGGATGCCGCGGTCATGTCTCTCTCTCTCTCTCTCCAGCACGGACAACTTTTATTCATGTGGAAGGATCTGCTAACAAGCAAAGACACGCCTACCCAACCACATCACTAGAGACCATCATGTGACCGTCTGATGTTACAAAGGTCCTTACTAAATATTCGTTACCACGAGGCATCAGGAAATCCGGATTCTATGCGAATTGAATAATTCCTGAAATTCGGATTGAATTCCACTTCTGCAGCTTCGATTCGCTCATTTCTAGTCAGGATCAAAATTCTATGTTCTATACCAGAGTACCCCTTTAAGAAGATAGAGTGACTTAAATTGAAGCTTCTTTAAAGAGGACGAGTCTTTCTTTTGAAGTCTTCAAAAGGTACAACATCTTGTATAGCTAAACACCTATCCTACTACTCTATGTGGATGAAGACCGACTGCTCGAAACAGACCTGTCCATAAAGGTCTATGGTTAGAGATCACCAACCTGTAAACTCCATCATGGAGAGCCATTGACTTACCAACCAGCAACCTATAGGTGGTGCTGTGGGAAGAAAATCTTATCTGTCTAGTAATAATATAAGAAACAAAGAAGTAAATACCAAGGGATCGCACCTCTATGTCTAGGCTGCCTCAATGACATGATCCAGTATATACACTGTATATACCATCCTTCCATATGAGACTGTAGGATCCTGCTAGTGATGGGCCAAGTTCGTGAGACAAGGCTTGCCCACAAGTTATGGTTTAGACCAAACTTGTTTTGTCTACAGTGAAAGGCTTCAGGCCCCAGAATATAATAATCGGAGGCCCCGGGAGATGTGGAAAAATAATATACAGCTTACTTTTTCTCACCTCTCTGATGCCGAATCTGAGGTCTGAGTATAATGCTGATTTGTGCATGGAAAAGCTCAAAGATTTTGGGTTTCGCTGAACTGGAATTTTTTTGAAAACTCTTTACAAACCAGCCTAATCCGTAGATCCTTCCTATATATTCCTATACTGTTGGTAGTTTGGAATTTATAGGAACAGCAGAGCAAAAAGAATGGTAAATACGGACCCGTCTAATGATGGACATCCAAGGATCCTAACAGATCCTACTGACTATAATGGGATCCATTGGATATTTGTCATAGTACCCATTATTTGTCTGCATGCAGGACATTTTCGCTGGCAATTTTAGACGGACTCTGATAGAGGTTCCTAATGGAGTCTCGACACAAATGTGAACATAACCTTAAAATAAACCATAACCTAAAATGCTTGTTCTGACCATGAAGGCGGCTACTAGTTCTGACTTACCTTTTAATCTAGTGACTTGGAGAAGACATTGATTTTCATTTCCAACACAGTCCATGGTTTTGGTTCCTGTGCACGCTTCATTGGAGGCAGAACACATTTGGCAAACTTTGCCATTTCTCCGGGTGTTGGCACGTGGCACTGCAAATGAAAAGGGTATTTTACGATTTTGCATATTCTTTTATGGTAAAGGGGTTGTCCAGTTTAATCATCATCATCATCATCAATAAGAGATCAGTAGGGGTCTGAGCACTGTGACCCCTTCTCTGTTTACATAGAAATGAATGGGGAAAGTCTATAATGACATCACACAACGGATATGAGACAAATGATGTGCGATGTAACTAGTGAAGAGGTCACGGTACTTGCCGAAGCATCCTAAGCATCTTAGCCCCTTCAATCTGCTGATCAGCGGGGATCCTGGTTGTTGGACCTCCATTGATCTATTTTTGATTACCTATCCTGAGGATCACATATAAAAACAAAAACAAATCCCCATGTCTGAAAATAGTCAAACTATAAAAAAATGACTTACTAATTACTAAAAATTTTACTTATTAAAAAAATTGGAATGAAAAGTGATAAAAAATATCGGACATTTCCCAAAATGATTTCAATAAAACTATATGAATAAAAAATTATATTGTTCCATAAAAATATCAAAATAAAAAATAAATATAAATAAAAATAAGAAAAACATTTATAAAATATATACAGTTATATATATATATATATATATATATATATATATATATATATATATATATATATATATATATATATATATATATATATATATATATATATATATATATATATATATATATATATATATATATATATGGTATCACAATTATCATGGTGACTGGCAGAATATAGGTAACTTTAAACATACTGTACATAGTGTTACTTTAGACATACATTGAGTGCTGTAAAAAAAAAAATTCATAGGAATATGGTGTAATTGCAGTTTTTTCCAGTTCCACCCCATTCTGAATTTTTTTCCCCAGATCCCCATTACATTGTACAGAATGTTAAATGGCACTACAAAGCACAATTTGTTCAGAAAAAATAAGTCTATGTGAAAATAAAAATAAAAAATGTGGCACTTGGAATAGGGGAAAGTAAAAACCCAACACAAAAACAAAGATTGGCCTAGTCCTAAGAGGGTTAAGGTGGTCTTCCGCCTTCAATTCCTTTACAAATTCCTGCCCTGTAGAACCCACTGTGGACAGCTGAGACAAAGCTTGGGTTTGCTGGCTGATCAGCCTGAGACACAACAGGGCTAGTCGGAGTGAGCCTTGTACCGCAGGTTCTGCGGCTGGATTTTCCATGGAATCTGCAGCAAGACTGAGCAGGACACTTCTTTTTTCAAGATCTTGCATTTGTCATTGCCTCCCATTGAAAACAATAGGGGGTAGATTCAGGCAAGAATTTGGAGATGATGTTGAGGCGAAATCTGCCGGCTCTGTGTGAACAGCTCCTTATATCCTTCCTCTAGTGTTAGCTTTCTGTTACTCTTTCTTATGTTAACGGGTCAGTTTTGACCCGTGTCTTAAATCACCCCTAGGATACCCTAAAAACAGTTATTTATGATCCAATTTGTTTCTTACCTCTTAGTTACCTTGTTAGGGTTTCTCATCCATGGAAGGATTGATTTTAATATTTTTGTTGTGGCCCCCTGGGCCTTTCATTTGAGAGCGTACCCTTCATTTTCAATATAAAAATATTGTCAAATGAACCTCAAAAGAATAATATAAACTTAAAAAAGTTTGTTATATTACCTGACTATTACTGAAGGGTTTTAGAACACATTTCTTAAATGTAAAAAAAATATACATATATATATATTTTATATTATTAACTCTAGTAACATCTATGGTGTTACGGGTCAATTTTGACCCATATCTAACTACTTTATGAAAAAGGCAAAAAACAGATTTTTTTTTTTTATAGAACTTTAATACAAATAAAAGATGAAAATTATATTAACATTAATAGCAATAATAATAAAAAGTAACTTTTTCTAGGTCAAACAAACAAACAACAATCAATCAAGCAAATCAAATCAACAGAGATCAAGTACTAGTTTTTAGATGCATTAGTATTTAGATGCATGTGTGGCAAAAAGTGACACTTTTTGTGTGTTCTTTGCAGAGGTATTTTTGGCAGGCGAAGCACGATGTGTTTGTCTTTCTGTCCTTATTGCTAGGGCAGACCTGACACCTCTTTCTTTTAGAATCAGGTGGTCTCACTGGGGTTGTGGCTGTTGTGGTTAATGTTGAGGCAGGGCTGGTTGAGGAGGATGCTGGTGATGATGCTCTTTGTGTTGCTGTGGGTGTGGGCGAAGCACTTGTTGAGCTCTGGAGTTGTCGGACCAAGGCTGCAGCGGCTGGGTCTCGGGGCACCCATTCCCTTTGGACAATATGCGCCTTGACAAGGGATCTTCCTAGTTCCTCAAGAAACATCCTCCGCTTGTTTTTTTTCTTTGAATTCCATCCTTGGTGAATGTGGGTCCACAACACAAATGCATTGTATGCTGACACATCAAGGATGTTGGAAAATACAACCATTGGCCATCTCCTAGTCATTCGCTGGCAAGTGTAGGTGGCAGTCAGCTTGTCCAGGTTGTCTACTCCTCCTTTGTTTTTGTTATAGTCCAGGATGATTCTGGGCTTTTTGTCACTTCCTGATGACACAGCTGCATCTTTGTGAAGTGTGGACATCAGTACCACATTCCCTCGTTTTTTGGGGCAGTATGAAACAGCAGTGGTGGTGTCTGTAAAAAGAAACTTTGAGGAAAGTGGAGCCCTGTCCTTCATCTGCAACAATTCAGCGGGCAGCTCAGGTTTGGTTTTTTTCACTGTGCCCACCATGGTGATTTTCCTCCTGAGAAGTTCTTGTCCAAGGTCATAGCTGGTAAAAAAATTGTCACAAGTAATGTTGTGACCCTGCAGTCCAGTAGTCATATCGAGGACTACACGTTTTCCTTGGTTTTTTTCAGGGATGCCGCTTGCAGACTTGCCTGTGTAAATCTGTAGATTCCATGCATAGCTAGTTTTTGCATCACAGGCTGCCCAGATTTTTATGCCGTATTTGCCTGGCTTACTTGGCATGTATTGCCGGAAGGGGCATTTTCCGCGGAAAGGGAGAAAACGTTCGTCTACTGTCACCTCTGGCCCTGGGTTGAACATCAGTGGAAGGAGCTGCACCCATTTCTCCCAAACATCCCTGATGGGAGCAAGTTTGTCAGATTTTGTTCTGGTGTCTCTGTTGTCAAATCTGAGGACTCTTGATATCATTTGAAACTTTTGAAGTGACATTGTTGCCCGGAAAATATTCCTGCCTGTCGATGCGTCCCAGAGACTATCAGTGGCCTCATTGCAGGATTTGTACACTCCAGCAAGGAGAAGAACACCAATGTAGGCATCCAGGTCATCATCATGAAGGTCATTCCACATGTTGCTGTGGACTTTTTTTCCTTCAAGGTTTGTCATAGCAATAATGACTTTTTTTTTATTGACAATGGCATAAACAGATCAAAACATGTCTTGATGTCACTTACTCTTGTCACAGCAAACCTTGTGATCCCAGGGGTCATTTTTATGACATTTGCAGCATCTGCCCTGCCATGTACATCTGGAGGTACTGAGCTCCAAATGATCTTGCCACTTTTGGATTTGAATCTTTCAGCGGGAGCAGCTTCAGCACCGGTGACCTCCTCATCAGACTGATCAGAACTGTCTGTGTCTTCCGGTTGATACTCCACATCATCTTCCTCCTCAGAAACCTGTTCATCTGTATCAGTTTGCTGCTGTGTGTCCTCTGATTCATTATCATCCAAGATATAATCCAGAATTTGGCTTGCATCTAATCTTCTCCTCATTGTTGCATGGTGTAAACTGAAGATGTATACTCTGCAAAGTACCAACTGTAAGCTGATTTGGCCATACATGCCTGGACATATCCCTTACTCAAGTTGTTGGAGGTAGAGCTGGCTGTGGGCTGTTGGTTTATATTGTGTTTATGAGTTCAGTTTTGGGACTTATTATTGTTTTTTTACTCTTATATTAGACCTGGGTCGAAATTGACCCCAACAACACAAATGTTATAATTTTAATAAGAGCATTTTACAATTTAGTAAAATAGTTTTATTTTATTGTATTTTGTTTAAAAATAAGTTCCTGAAAAAGTCAAAAAGTCTTGATGCAATAAACAAATGTATGTAGAATTTGTATGCATTTAAAACCTAAAACGGGTCAGTCACGACCCTAACACTAGAGGAAGGATATGTGTCATGTGAATAACTCTTTGGCTGTACAGATTTGTAGATTTGTAGCTCTGTCTGCGCAAAACAGATCTCCGACTGTTACATGGATACAATGTAGTGTGCAAAGGCAGATGTTACAATTAAGGTGAAGCCAAAGGAAGACTAATACAGCATAGTCATTTGTATATATAATATACTCTGTTAGGTCTAGATGTATCAGGCGCCGGGCTCCTATTACAAAGATTGAGTCTGGATCCACTACTGAATATAGGAGCCCAAAACAGAAAGTTCTGAATTTCTATTTCTGCAGAGAAACAGAAGCCAATACAATACAGATTATAATGTAACAGACAGAAGTCATATACAGTGATGCCACCAGATGGCAGTAGTATAATGTTGTACCATGTTAGCCATTGAAAGTAGTGGAAGAGTGAAGAAATCAGGCGATACCTTTTAGAGGCTAACTGAGTATATTTGATAAGTAAGCTTTCAGAAGACTAGCTTCCTTCATCAGACATAGTGTAACACCATGTCTGATGAAGGAAGCTTGTCTTTTGAAAGCTTACTTATCAAATATACTCAGTTAGCCTCTAAAAGGTATCTTCTGATTTCTTCACTCTTCCGCCACCAGATGGCGCCATTGGTCAGTTCATTTTATACACGACTCACAATGACTTTTTTAGTCTGGGGCTCACTTAGTCGGCTATTATTATTAGTCAGGGGTGAGAAGTTTCCGCCTTGGATTCACCTCCCATTCTATGAATTCATTCCGGTGGATATTTTACAGATTTCATTTACATAATGGTGATATCCAAATCTGAATCCACGGTTTGTAGATGGCAGACGACCCCTGGGGGAGGGGAGATACTTACAGGTAGGCAGTGGGGAGGTGCAGTTGTCAGTAAAACAGCAGCTTATGCCCATTCTGATGTGTTTGTTCACAATGCTGAGACTTCCCACTTTATCACAATGAGATGTTGGACCGCACGACCGGTACAAGAATTCACTGGTCTTACCATCTACATACAAGAGACAAGAACATGAATAGTTGTATACACAATATATATAAGCAGATGCTGGGATTGTATACAGTCATTTACTATAGCTAACCAGTATAGGGCTATATGTACCTGCGAGAGATGACTGACAGCCAATATTACAGCCCCCCATACAGACAAAAAAACCCTGATAGTAGAAAAAGAGCACATGGGCCATGAGATCAGCACAGTGGAAAGGACAATGGCAGTGTGAACACAGACTAAGCTTTATGCTGCAGACCATCCATCTTTGTGAATTGTCTTTGCACTTGTGTCATTTTGTTTATAGTTTATAGTGTGTTTGTTGTAGGTGAGGACACAATATTCAGATAGACGGAGAGATGGATAGATATGAACTAGATAGATAGATAGATAGATAAATATGAGATAGATAGATAGATAGATAGATAGATAGATAGATATGAGATAGATAGATAGATAGATAGATAGATATGAGATAGACAGATAGATAGATAGATATGAGATAGACAGATAGATAGATAAATATGAGTAGATAGATAGATAGATAGATAGATAGATAGATAGATAAATATGAGATAGATAGATAGATAGATAGATAGGAGATAGATAGATAGATAGATAGATAGATATGAGATAGATAGATAGATATGAGATAGATAGATAGATATGAGATAGATATATAGATAGATAGATAGATAGATAGATAGATATGAGATAGATAGATATGAGATAGATAGATAGATAGATAGATAGATATGAGATAGATATGAGATAGATAGATAGATAGATATGAGATAGATAGATAGATAGATAGATATGAGATAGATAGATAGATAGATATGAGATAGATAGATAGATAGATATGACATAGATAGATATGAAATAGATAGATAGATAGATAGGCAATAGATAGATAGATAGATAGATAGATAGATATGAGATAGATAGATATGAGATAGATATGAGATAGATAGATAGATAGATATGACATAGATAGATAGATAGATAAATATGAGATAGATAGATAGATAGATAGATAGATATGAGATAGATAGATAGATAGATATGAGATAGACAGATAGATAGATAAATATGAGATAGATAGATAGATAGATAGATAGATAAATATGAGATAGATAGATAGATAGATAGGAGATAGATAGATAGATAGATAGATAGATAGATAGATAGATAGATATGAGATAGATAGATAGATAGATAGATAGATATGAGATAGATAGATAGATATGAGATAGATATATAGATAGATAGATAGATAGATAGATAGATATGAGATAGATAGATATGAGATAGATAGATAGATAGATAGATAGATAGATAGATATGAGATAGATATGAGATAGATAGATAGATAGATATGAGATAGATAGATAGATAGATAGATATGAGATAGATAGATAGATAGATAGATATGAGATAGATAGATAGATAGATATGACATAGATAGATATGAAATAGATAGATAGATAGATAGATAGATAGATAGATAGGCAATAGATAGATAGATAGATATGAGATAGATAGATAGATAGATATGAGATAGATAGATATGAGATAGATATGAGATAGATAGATATGACATAGATAGATATGAGATAGATAGATAGATATGACATAGATAGGCGATAGATAGATAGATAGATAGATAGATAGAAGATAGATAGATAGATAGATAGGAGATAGATAGATAGATAGATATATATGAGATAGATATATAGATAGATAGATAGATATGAGATAGGCAATAGATAGATAGATAGATAGATAGATAGATAGATAGATAGGAGATAGATAGATAGGAGATAGATAAATAGATATGAGATAGATAGATAGATGTGAGATAGATATGGGATATATAGATATGAGATAGATAGATAGATAGATAGATAGATATGAGATAGATAGATAGATAGATAGATAGATTGATTTTTAGATAAATTTAAGGAATAAAAAGACTGATGCATTAGAACTTACCCACAGTAGTTTGTTGGTACATGCTGGTGCACACTTGGCCCACTGGGCAGGTTACAGTTAGTCCCTCTGTGCAGGAGTTAAAACCAAGTGCCATACACTGTGTACACTGCAGTGAGCGGCCTATAAATACAGACATATAAATATGTATCACATGGATTATTATTTATTTCATTCTATTAATTACACGTCTTCATTATTTCTTATACTGTCTAGAAACACTCTTTAGTGGCGGGCCAGGAGAATATATAACTGATATTGATTTTAGCCCTTCCTTTTTAGTTTTTAACCTATATTTACTCCTAGCTTTTGGCTCAGAAATATTCCTCAAGAATTGCTCCATCAGGTCTCCGGGTGACTCCAGTCTATAACTCATCATTTAGGTTTCTGCTATTCCCAGTCCAGTGTCTGTGCTAAATAAAGAAAGAAATAAGCTAAATAAATGCTACTTTGTGGTTCATCACACAATGACTTTGGCAGGATTTTAGTGTTTGCTCACTTATTACTCTGTAGTATTTCCTCTCTATAATTTAGTTTTTCTCCCTTTGTAACCAGTCTATAAGCTCCTTATTCCCAGTTCAGTATCTGTTGCTTTGTGACTTTTCACTCTTTGGCTGTATTTTAGTGTTGGTCAGGTATTACTCTGTAGTGTTTCCTCTATATATATATTTTTTCCCATTATAACCTTTATATAAACTTGTTATTTCCAGTCATGTGTCCGGCTTTACTCTGTAGTGTTTCCTCTCTATAATATAGTTTTTCCCCAGTATAACCAGTATATAACCTTGTTATTCCCAGTCTTGTGTCTGTTGCTTTCTGCTTTTCCATGCAGAGACTTTGGCTGTATTTTAATGTTGGAAATGTATTACTCTGTAGTGTTTCCTCTCTATAATATTGTTTTTTCCCATTATAACCAGTATATAACCTTGTTATTCCCAGTCATGTGTCTGTTTTGAGCATTAAAACCAGTAAATAAACTCCTTATTCGCAGTCCTGTGTCTGTTGTTTTGTGCTTTTGCTCACAGTGACTTTGGCAGTATTTTATTGTTGGTTATTTATTACTCTGTAGTGTTTCCTCTCTATAATATAGCTTTTCCCCAGTCTGACCAGTATATAAACTTGTTATTTCCAGTCATGCGTCTATTACTTTGTACTTTTCCACACAGTGACTTTGGCTGTATTTTACTGTTTGGTCATTTATTACTCTGTAGTGTTTCCTCTCTATAATTTAGCTTCCCCCCACCCCCCATTCCCAGCCCTATGCTTGTTGCTTTGTGCTTTTGCTCACAGTGACTTTGGCCGTATTTTAGTGTTGGTCATTTATTACTCTGTAGTGTTTCCTCTCTATAATTTAGTTTTTCCCCCATTCTCATCCTTATGTTTGTTGCTTTGTGGATTTTCACACAATGACTTTGGCAGTATTTTAGTGTTTGCTCATTTATTACTTTATAGTGTTTCCTCCCTAGAATCACATAGGTGTTCTCTTTGATCCCTGGAAGTCATTGGGTTATATATTGTCACAGCTGGACTCCATAAATTCTTGCCAGCCCAGACTATAATGGTGGAGAAACAATAAAACAAAACATTTCCACTTTAAGAGAATTCACACGAAGTGTAAATCCTTGAGTCATCCTCTTGAGCCAAGTACGAGTTACATTATTTCCTGGAAAAGCTGAATGCCACAATTTGGCTGTATTCACACAGTGCTTTTTATTTGTGTTTTAGCAACAAAGTTGAAAAATACATTGATAAAAAACATTTTTTAAAGATATATGTGTGTTGCCTTTTATCATTGACTAAAAAGGTAAAACATATACAACATGCATTTTTTGGGGATTTTAACCGGGATTACAATCTTTGTGAAAGTAGCTATATTAGTTTTCACCCAGCTTTCCAAGGAAGTGATGTAGCTAAGAATTAGCTGAATAGAATTGAAAGAAAAAACAATGGGGCAGAGTCAATAATAATAATTCTAGTCAGTGTAAACATAGCAGCCTAAAATGTATAGGATAGATAGATATGAGATAGATAGATAGATAGATAGATAGATAGATAGATAGATAGATAGATAGATAGATATGAGATAGATATGAGAGATAGATATGAGATAGATAGATAATAGATATATAGACAAATAGATAGATGTGAGATAGATAATAGATAGATAGATATGAAATAGATAGATAGATAGATAGATAGATAGATATGAGATAGATATGAGAGATAGATAGATAATAGATATATAGACAAATAGATAGATGTTAGATAGATAATAGATAGATAGATAGATATGAAATAGATATATAGATAGATAGATAGATATGAGATAGATGTGAGATGGATATGAGATGGATAGGTAGATAGATAGATAGATAAACAGATAGATATGAGATAGATAGATAGATAGATAGATAGATAGATAGATAGATAGGAGATAGATATGAGATAGATAGATAGATAGATAGATAGATATGAGATAGAAGATAGATAGACATAAAGATATGGGATAGATAGATAGATAGATAGATAGATAGATAGATAGATAGATAGATAGATATGAGATAGATAGATATGGATAGATATGAGATAGATAGATAGATAGATAGATATGAGATAGATACATAGATATGAGATAGATAGATAGATAGATAGATATGAGATAGATAGATAGATAGATAGATAGATAGACATAAAGATATGGGATAGATAGATAGATATGAGATAGATAGATAGATAGATAGATAGATAGATATGAGATAGATAGATAGATAGATATGAGATAGATAGATAGATAGATAGATAGATAGATAGATAGATAGATAGATAGATATGAGATAGATAGATATGAGATAGAAGATAGATAGACATAAAGATATGGGATAGATAGATAGATATGAGATAGATAGATAGATAGATATGAAATAGATAGATACAACATATAGATAGATAGATGGATAGATAGATAGACCTTAGATAAGAAAATAGATAGATTTGGGATTATTACATAGATAGAGCAGATTGGATGATGCATGGAGCATATCTTTACACACTTTAGCCTATGTTTATACCACCATTTTGCTAAAGCGCCACATAGTGAAACACAGCAAAAAACACTACAGAAGAAAACACGTTGGAATACATCACATTTATTTCTGCAGCATTTTTTATTGCATTTTTGCAGTTTTCCTCTGCGGACTTTCTGCCCCTATTATCCTATTATACCTATATGGAAAATAACAGCGTTTCCGCAGGTATAAGTGACATGCTGCGATTTTCAAAAACATAAGCATTTTTTAAATTGCTGCATTTCCACTGCAGATTTTTTTCTGTAATGTGTGTATGTGATTAGCCAGAATTTAGGCTAAATTTACAATTTAATAAAAATATTGAAGTCTGTACATCTAGTGAAATAACACATTTTATCTGGAATATGTCCCCTTAAAGGGGTTTTAGAGACTAATCAAGGGATGCCCTATGCTTAGGACAGGGGTCTGACTCCTTGGCCCCCCTGCCGATCAGCTGTGGTGTTCAGGTGAGCGATGTGGCCTCTTCACACCAAGCACATTGCTGTACATTTTTGAGTGGCTGTGCTTTGTATCACAGTTCAGCCCATTCACTTGAATGGGACTGAACTGCAAACAAACCATAGGACCATTAAATGGTAGCGGCACTCATGTAGCATTGGCGTCCCTTCAAACAGATGATCCATGGGGGAGCCTGAACCCTCTGATGATCTTCAATTGACAACCTAGCCAAGGATAGGCCATCAGTTAATAAAGACTTGAAAACCCCATTGATACTTCCTTTTTTAACCCCTCAGAATATATGTTAATACGCTAAAATAGTAGACTGCTGCCCCCTTCCCACCTGACCCCCATCAATCCTTATTCATATAATCACGCCCTAAAAAAATAAATAAATTAATTAATAAATTAAATACAATTGTTACATTATGTTCAGTTCCAGACTGAGGTTCCCTGGGCCCACCAGATAAGATGATTCCTTGGGGCCCACCATCCAACATCCCATAGGAAATAGACTGTAGTATCCAACAAATTTAGGAGTCTTTAGCTGAACAATTATTGTGTTAGCACTAGGGTCCAATGGAGGATCCTCTGGTACTCTGGTGGGCCAGTCCAACACCGATTAGATCAGCGAAAATTAAAAAAAAAAATTAAAAATTGTACCTGTTGTCACGAGAGCTGAGAGGACGCATAACAATACCCAAGGTGATGACATGGCAGCTGTGTTCCAGTGAGTGCAGACTCCAGTGTAATCCCCCACCAGGGCTGAGTGAAGGTATTTATAGAGAGGGGAGAAAGACCCAGTCTGGAAGGGAGAGGGGCACTAAGTGACCAATTACTGAGAGTATACAGGTAGGCAGGAAAAAGGTGGAGTAGAAAAAAAACATGTTTCTTTTAGGTTTAATTTTTTTGTGTGACTTTTTGTAGGCGCTTTATAAAATAATAGACAACACATATTTATTATACATGCACAAGTATTTATACAAAATGAGAACAAAATATAAAAGTTATATGAAATAATTAGAAATTACATTATAATTAAATTAATCTTATAGTTAAAGAAAAAAAAATCTACAAGTCATGTTATTAAAAATTTACTAATATTAAAGAATATATATATATATAAATTTCAATTTTATTTGTTTTCACATTAACTTTCCCTGAATTGTTTAATATACTTATTTTTTTCTGTATTTTCTAAGTTTTTAATGTTTTTTTTTTTACTTTTTGCTAATAAAACACACACACACATATACAGTCATATGAAAAAGTTTGGGCACCCCTATTAATCTTAATCATTTTTAGTTCTAAATATTTGGGTGTTTGCAACAGCCATTTCAATTTGATATATCTAATAACTGATGGACACAGTAATATTTCAGGATTGAAATGAGGTTTATTGTACTAACAGAAAATGTGCAATATGCATTAAACCAAAATTTGACCGATGCAAAAATTTGGGTACCCTTATCATTTTATTGATTTGAATACTCTTAACTACTTTTTACTGACTTACTGAAGCACAAAATTGGTTTTGTAACCTCACTGAGCTTTGAACTTCATAGCCAGGTGTATCCAATCATGAGAAAAGGTATTTAAGGTGGCCAATTGCAAGTTGTTCTCCTATTTGAATCTCCTCTGAAGAGTGGCATCATGGGCTCCTCAAAACAACTCTCAAATGATCTGAAAACAAAGATTGTTCAACATAGTTGTTCACGGGAAGGATACAAAAAGATTTAACCTATCAGTTTCCACTGTGAGGAACATAGTAAGGAAATGAAAGACCACAGGGACAGTTCTTGTTAAGCCCAGAAGTGGCAGGCCAAGAAAAATATCAGAAAGGCAGAGAAGAAGAATGGTGAGAACAGTCAAGGACAATCCACAGACCACCTCCAAAGAGCTGCAGCATCATCTTGCTGCAGATGGTGTCACTGTGCATCGGTCAACAATACAGCACACTTTGCACAAGGAGAAGCTGTATGGGAGAGTGATGCGAAAGAAGCCGTTTCTGAAAGCACGCCACAAACAGAGTCGCCTGAGGTATGCAAAAGCACATTTGGACAAGCCAGCTTCATTTTGGAAGAAGGTCCTGTGGACTGATGAAACAAAGATTGAGTTGTTTGGTCATACAAAAAGGCGTTATGCATGGTGTCAAAAAAACACAGCATTCCAAGAAAAACACTTGCTACCCACTGTAAAATTTGGTGGAGGTTCCATCATGCTTTGGGGCTGTGTGGCCAATGCCGGCACCGGGAATCTTGTTAAAGTTGAGGGTCGCATGGATTCAACTCAGTATCAGCAGATTCTTGAGAATAATGTACAAGAATCAGTGACGAATTTGAAGTTACGCCGGGGATGGATATTTCAGCAAGACAATGATCCAAAACACAGCTCCAAATCTACTCAGGCATTCGTGCAGAGGAACAATTACAATGTTCTGGAATGGCCATCCCAGTCCCCAGACCTGAATATCATTGAACATCTGTGGGATAATTTGAAGCGGGCTGTCCATGCTCGGTGACCATCAAACTTAACTGAACTGGAATTGTTTTGTAAAGAGGAATGGTCAAAAATACCTTCATCCAGGATCCAGGAACTGATTAAAAGCTACAGGAAGCGACTAGAGGCTGTTATTTTTGCAAAAGGAGGATCTACTAAATATTAATGTCACTTTTCTGTTGAGGTGCCCATACTTTTGCACCGGTCAAATTTTGGTTTAATGCATATTGCACATTTTCTGTTAGTACAATAAACCTCATTTCAATCCTGAAATATTACTGTGTCCATCAGTTATTAGATATATCAAATTGAAATGGCTGTTGCAAACACCCAAATATTTAGAACTAAAAATGATTAAGATTAATAGGGGTGCCCAAACTTTTTCATATGACTGTATATATATATATAAACATAGTAAATAAAATATTTGGATTGTTTGTATTTCTTCACATTTCCTGCTGACTATATATAGTTTGTCACTCCACAAGCTCCATGTGCTGCTGTAAGGCCGGTTTCACAATACTAGAGTTTTGTTTTTGCATTTCTGCAGCGTTTTTAAACACGTCTATTCACACTGAAAAATATATTGGGGGATCTATATATCCATCGCTATTTGCTGTATATGTCACCTCCTGAGAAAGCTTTTCAAGTGAAATGCATTGAGGTGTGTTTCCACGCATACCTTCTTGTGTGTACGGGGGCTCAACTCTGCTTGTTCTATGGCTACAGGTAATAACCGTTATCATCTATTCAATGGCTGATCTAGCATACATAATATAACTTCCCACATATCCCCATGTGTATTCACATATATTGGCATTTTTTTCAGTCTGTATTCATACAGTGGGTTCGGAACGTATTCAGACCCCCTTAAATTTTTCACTCTTTGTTCCATTGCAGCCATTTGCTAAAATCAAAAAAGTTCATTTTATTTCTCATTAATGTACACTCAGCTCCCCATCTTGACAGAAAAAAACAGAAATGTAGATATTTTTGCAAATTTATTAAAAAAGAAAAACTGAAATCTCCCATGGCCATAAGTATTCAGACCCTTTGCTCAGTACTGAGTAGAAGCCGCTTCCTTTTGAGCTAGTACAGCCAGGAGCCTTCTTGGGAATGATGCAACAAGTTTTTCACATCTGGATTTGGGGATCCTCTGCCATTCTTCCTTGCAGATCCTCTCCAGTTCCGTCAGGTTGGATGGTGAACGTTGGTGGAGCCATTTTCAGGTCTCTCCAGAGATGCTCAATTGCGTTGAGGTCCGGGCTCTGGCTGGGCCAGTCAGGAATGGTCACAGAGTTGTTCTGAAGCCGCTCCTTTGTTATTTTAGCTGTGTGCTTAGGGTCATTGTCTTGTTGGAAGGTGAACCTTCAGCCCAGTCTGAGGTCCAGAGCACTCTGGAAGAGGTTTTCTTCCAGGATATCTCTGTACTTGGCCGCATTCATCTTTCCTTCAATTGCAGTCGTCCTGTCCCCCATAGCATGATGCTGCCACCACCATGTTTCACTGTTGGGATTGTATTGGGTAGGTGATGAGCAGGGCCTGGTTTTCTCCACACATACCGCTTAGAATTAACGCCAAAAAGTTCAATCTTTGTCTCATCAGAGCAGAGAATCTTATTTCTCATAGTCTGGGAGTCCTTCATGTGTTTTTTGGCAAACTCTATGCGGGCTTTCATATGTCTTGCACTGAGGAGAGGCTTCCCTCGGGCCACTCTGCCATAAAGCCCCGACTGGTGGAGGGCTGCAGTGATAGTGACTTTGTGGAACTTTCTCCCATCTCCCTACTGCATCTCTGGAGCTCAGCCACAGTGATCTTTCGGGTCTTCTTTATCTCTCTCACCAAGGCTCTTCTCCCACCATTGCACAGTTTGGCTGGACAGCCAGGTCTAGGAAGAGTTCTGCTCGTCCCAAACTTCTTCCATTTAAGGATTATGGAGGCCACTGTGCTCTTAGGAACCTTGAGTGCTGCAGAAATTCTTTTGTAACCTTGGCCAGATCTGTGCCTTGCCACAATTCTGCCTCTGAGCTCCTTGGGCAGTTCCTTTGACCTCATGATTCTCATTTGCTCTGACAAGCACTGTGAGCTGTGAGGTCTTATATAGACAGGTGTGCGCCTTTCCTAATCAAGTCCAATCAGTTTAATTAAACACAGCTGGACTCCAATGAAGGAGTAGAACCATCTCAAGGAGGATCAGAAGGAAATGGACATCATGTGAGTTAAATATGAGTGTCACAGCAAAGGCTCTGAATACTTATGACCATGTGAGATTTCAGTTTTTCTTTTTTAATAAATTTGTAAAAATATCTACATTTCTGTTTTTTTCTGTCAGGATGGGGAGCTCAGTGTACATTAATGAGAAATAAAATGAACTTTTTTGTTTTTAGCAAATGGCTAAAAGGGGTGTGAATACTTTCCGAACCTACTGTATACTATTTGAGATTCATTTGTGGTGTTTTGACCATTTCTCTAGTGCTTTGTATCAATTTGTGGTCATGAGCATAAAGAGGGTTTGGTTGGTATATTTTTCATGCTGAAAAATGCCTTGGCCAGATGTTACAGGCTATTCAGTAAGAAATTATGACTAACCTGACATACCTTGCATTTTTTTTTCTTGCCATTTTTTGAACATTTCCTAGCCTTTGTTTTTTATTACACAGCATGCTTTGGGCCTGGCATTTTTTTTTCAGGGGTTTTCCTATAGATTCCAATATAGGAAAAAATGTTAGAAAAAAAAAAGCCCAGAAGCGGGGTGTGCACAAAAACATAGCAAGACAGAAAAAAAAAAAGCCCCAAAAATGAAAAAAACAAAAAACAAAAAACCACTAAGCAATACAGACAATTTGGAGGTTTTACGTTGTTACAAACAAGTAAGACGTGAATAGAACCTTTTTGTGGAGCTGACAATGAAGAATACACAAAGGAAATGACAACAAGGTGTCAAGAGCCGACCCTTGCAGGACAAAAGAGGTAAGGAGACGCACTGTATCTTTTGCTTAGACTTATCCAGACTGATACAGAAAAGTATCTAACAATAAGATGTCCTTTTATTTGTCCTTAAAGTAATTTAGCAAAATCGCAACACTTCAAAAGGGAAGTTCACATTAAATATTGATGCAAATTTCCAGAGGACAAGAACTCCAGAGGAGCCCCAGAGGACAAGAACCCCAGCGGAGCCCCAGAGGACAAGAACCCCAGGGGAGCCCCAGAGGGCAAGAACACCAGGGGAGCCCCAGAGGACAAGAACCCCAGGGGTGCCGAAGAGGACAAGAACCCCAGGGGTGCCCAAGAGGACAAGAACCCCAGGGGTGCCCCAGAGGACAAGAACCCCAGCGGAGCCCCAGAGGACAAGAACCCCAGCGGAGCCCCAGAGGACAAGAACCCCAGGGGAGCCCCAGAGGGCAAGAACACCAGGGGAGCCCCAGAGGACAAGAACCCCAGGGGTGCCCAAGAGGACAAGAACCCCAGGGGTGCCCAAGAGGACAAGAACCCCAGGGGTGCCCCAGAGAACAAGACAAGGATCGAGCTAATAGTGGAAAGGGAAAGATCCATTCTGAAAGCCAAAATTCTGTAGACAATACACAGCACTATATGTTGGTAGTACTTAGATACTGTATGATAATATTATTTGGGCACTGAATAGTTTGAGCCCTATATGTTGTTAGCACATACATAGTTACTGTGTGGTAGTCAGTGGTGTAAGTACCGCCATAGGGCCCGCGACTTTAAGGGGCCCAGTGGACTCCTGCTACTTTTTTTTTTTTTTTTTTTAATGGGCCATTACCTGCTGGAATAATCCCAGTGGGTAATGGGCCCTATTTACTCACCGATCGCCATTCCTGCTCATAGCTGCCTCCATTTCCCTTTCTGCCCTCCAGGGGGCTCCATTCGTTTCATATCTCAGGCCCCTTGGAGCAAAGCAGGGGAAGCATAGGCAACCTTGAGCAAAATCGGGAATTGGTAAGTAGAGGCCGCGGGCCCACGACAAGAGTATTTGTTGAGTGAACCCCAACAAATACTGCTATTATTAAACTCTGGGGTATCTTCAGACCCCCAAGTGTAATGATCTGAGACACAGGGGAGGTGAGAAACATAAAAACCAGTGGCACTCACCTCTCCTGGGCTCCGGCGCGATCTCCCTGCTGTCTTCGAATCACAGATGTCACATGGGTCAGGCTGGCATCGCAATGCATAATGACGCCGGCGTAATCCACATCTGTGATGTCATTGAAGAGGGCTGAAAACAGCAGGGAGATGCGTCTGAAGAGACCCTAGAGTATGATAATAGTTTGTGGGTGGTGTACCCCAAAATTTTCTAGTTCTGCTGAGCCAAAATTTTTGCAATATTCGCAACGAACACCATTGGGGCCACGATAGGAAATAATACTATTTGGAGGAGCCACATGTGAGAGATTATACTGTATGGAGGGGCCACTATGGGACATTATACTGTGTGCAGGGGCCATTATGGGACATTATACTTTGAGAATGGACTGCTATATGACATTATATTGTGTGGAGGACACTTTGGGACATTATACTGTGAGGAGGGGCTGCTATGGGACATTATAGTGTGGAGGCCACTTAGGGGCATTAAAGTGTGTGTAAATGGGGTGTTATACTGTGTGGGGGTCAGGAAAGGGGGTGTTATGCTGTGGTGTTGGAGGGTCAATTCAAAAGTTTGCTGTGGGGCCAAGTCTTTGCTAGTTACGCCCCTGGTGGTAATATTATTTAGGCACTGGGTATTGTGAGCACTATATGGTGCTAGTACTTAGATACTATATATTCTGTTGTATATACATTGGGGTAAAGAGTATAATAATGTCACTTTCACTTTGACATAACTTTGTTGTGTTTTCTTGAAAGAGCTAGATTGGAATTGGATAGCTTGGGTCCCTAATGAGCCCTAAGAGTGTTCTACACTATGTTTTATAGATAGGTTCCTAGAAGCCCTAAGAGTATTGTACACTATGTTTTATAGATAGGTTCCTAGGAGCCCTAAGAGTATTCTACACTATGTTTTATAGATAGGTTCCTAGGAGTCCTAAGAGTATTCTACACTATGTTTTATAGATAGGTTCCTAGGAGTCCTAAGAGTATTCCACAGTATGTTTTATAGATAGGTTCCTAGGAGCCCTAAGAGTATTCTACACTATGTTTTATAGATAGGTTCCTAGAAGCCCTAAGAGTATTGTACACTATGTTTTATAGATAAGTTCCTAGGAGCCCTAAGAGTGTTCTACACTATGTTTTATAGATAGGTTCCTAGGCGCCCTAAGAGTATTCTACACTATGTTTTATAGATAGGTTCCTAGGATCCCTAAGAGTATTCTACACTATGTTTTATAGATAGGTTCCTAGGAGCCCTAAGAGTATTCTACACTATGTTTTATAGATAGGTTCCTAGGAGCCCTAAGAGTATTCTACACTATGTTTTATAGATAGGTTCCTAGGAGCCCTAAGAGTATTCTACACTATGTTTTATAGATAGGTTCCTAGGAGCCCTAAGAGTATTCTACACTATGTTTTATAGATAAGTTCCTAGGAGCCCTAAGAGTATTGTACACTATGTTTTATAGATAAGTTCCTAGGAGTCCTAAGAGTGTTCTACACTATGTTTTATAGATAGGTTCCTAGGAGCCCTAAGAGTATTATACACTATGTTTTATAGATAGGTTCCTAGGAGCCCTAAGAGTATTGTACACTATGTTTTATAGATAGGTTCCTAGGAGTCCTAAGAGTATTCTACACTATGTTTTCTAGATAGGTTCCTAGGAGCCATAAGAGTATTCTACACTATGTTTTATAGATAGGTTCCTAGAAGCCCTAAGAGTATTGTACACTGTGTTTTATAGATAAGTTCCTAGCAGCCCTAAGAGTATTCTATACTATGTCTTATAGATAGGTTCCTAGGAGCCCTAAGAGTATTCTACACTATGTTTTATAGATAGGTTCCTAGGAGTCCTAAGAGTATTCTACACTATGTTTTATAGATAGGTTCCTAGGAGCCATAAGAGTATTCTACACTATGTTTCATAGATAGGTTCCTAGAAGCCCTAAGAGTATTGTACACTATGTTTTATAGATAAGTTCCTAGGAGCCCTAAGAGTATTCTATACTATGTTTTAGAGATATGTTTCTAGGAGCCCTAAGAGTATTCTACACTATGTTTTATAGATAGGTTCCTAGGAGCCCTAAGAGTGTTCTACACTATGTTTTATAGATAGGTTCCTAGGAGCCCTAAGTGTGTTCTACACTATGTTTTATAGATAGGTTCCTAGGAGTCCTAAGAGTATTCTACACTATGTTTTCTAGATAGGTTCCTAGGAGCCATAAGAGTATTCTACACTATGTTTTATAGATAGGTTCCTAGAAGCCCTAAGAGTATTGTACACTGTGTTTTATAGATAAGTTCCTAGCAGCCCTAAGAGTATTCTATACTATGTCTTATAGATAGGTTCCTAGGAGCCCTAAGAGTGTTCTACACTGTGTTTTATAGATAGGTTCCTAGGAGCCCTAAGAGTATTCTACACTATGTTTTATAGATAGGTTCCTAGGAGTCCTAAGAGTATTCTACACTATGTTTTATAGATAGGTTCCTAGAAGCCCTAAGAGTATTGTACACTATGTTTTATAGATAAGTTCCTAGGAGCCCTAAGAGTATTCTATACTATGTTTTATAGATATGTTTCTAGGAGCACTAAGAGTATTCTGCACTATGTTTTATAGATAGGTTCCTAGGAGCCCTAAGAGTGTTCTACACTATGTTTTATAGATAGGTTCCTAGGAGCCCTAAGAGTATTCTACACTATGTTTTATAGATCTCCATAAAGATCATTATCTCAATAAGGGGTCAGTTTCTATCCACACATCCAGGAGCAGGGTAAGATGACACACAGCAAAAACAGAAAACTAACACTGCCATCTCCGTGTATGTCTGCTGATCCTCTCATGTATCCCTGAGGCCAGCTGTGAAGTATCAGGGCATTATGGGAAAGGAGCTGGGGAGCTCATGCGCCCTCTATTGGATGTAACAGATCCTCAATTTGCTTTTGACTCACCGAGCCTTGAGACAGCAAAAGGGATCTTAGCCAAACCAATTTCACTTATCTGCATACAGCGCTGTTTCCGGATTGTTGTCCTTCATCAGTACAGAGCAAAGTGAATTGGCTGGCTTAGTGGGAGGCAATGACGCCTTGTGATATGTAGATGCTAAGTAGAGGGCAAAAGGCAATTAAAATCTCTACACACCTTCACTGGTGCTCTCCTCAATGTGAGAGATTCTTGTCCCTAAGTATCAGGGCAGGCATTAACATGCAAAACCTTCAAGCTGACCACTAGGGGTCACTGCCATGTTTTCTTGTTCTGCAGATCCATCAGAGTGTGAGATGCAATAAGTATAAGACAATTCTCCTGCAGCGAGCAGTGCAGATGAATGAATCTCCTTGCTGTAATCTTGCTGGCTCTGCCATGTGTCCGCCTGCCCTGCTTTATATGAGCAGCACTACAGAGAACATTTATATAGCACAGCTAAGATCCTGGACTGCCCCAGGGTATCCCTGCCCCCTGTGCAGGGGAACGGCTTAGCAGGCAGAGGAAGTGAGGAGAACTAATAAAGGATGACTATAGAAATACAGACTACATGAATAAATATCTGACTCCTCACTTTGCTCTTTATTTTCTTGCTCATCTTCGCTGTTACATCAGCTTTATAGAATAAGAACAATACATTAGCAGTGTATCCTTCTCTATGGCAGCAGCCATGTGTTCTTCTCTCCCTACACTAAGGCACTCCAGGAAGTTTAGGAGGAGAGGGCGGGGTTAATGTCTATACATTGAGTGCAGCCATTTTCTTGAAAAGAATCCCCTAAGAAACCAATAGTATGAAGTAGATGTGGTAACAGTGACATCAGCTATACCAATAGTACCAGCAGTAGTAGTAATGGTACCATCACTAGTACCAGCAGTAGTATCAATAGTACCATCAGTAGTAGTGCCTACAGTAGTACCAATAGTGCCAGTATTCGTAGTAATGATATCATCACTAGTACCAGCAGCAGTAGTAATGGTACCATCAGTAGTATCAATAGTACCAGCAGTAGTAGTAATGGTACCATCAGTAGTATCAATAGTACCAGCAGTAGTAGTAATGGTACCATCAGTAGTATCAATAGTACCAGCAGTAGTAGTAATGGTACCAGCAGTAGTATCAATAGTACCAGCAGTAGTAGTAATGGTACCAGCAGTAGTATCAATAGTACCATCAGTAGTAGTAATGGTACCAGCAGTAGTATCAATAGTACCAGCAGTAGTAGTAATGGTACCAGCAGTAGTATCAATAGTACCAGCAGTAGTAGTAATGGTACCAGGAGTAGTATCAATAGTACCAGCAGTAGTAGTAATGGTACCAGCAGTAGTATCAATAGTACCATCAGTAGTAGTGTCTACAGTAGTACTAATAGTACTAGCAGTAGTAGTAGTTATATTTTCACTAGTACCAATAGTACCAGCAGTAGTAGTATAATACCATCAGTAGTACCAATAGTATAAGCAGTAGTACCAATAGCACATCAATTGTTACCAATAGTACTCACAGTTGTAGTAATGGTGCCAACAGTAGTACTAATAATGTACCAATATAGCACTGTTTAATACCCAGCTGTACAAGGTAACATCCAGTCACCTTAGTGTCAAGTTAATGTTTTCTACATCTGTAGATAGATATGGGTATATAATTATATAGGTAGATAGACAGAAAGTTAATAATAATAATAATAATAATAATAATAATAATAATAATAATAATAGTCCTTTAATAGTCCCACAATGGGGAAATTCAGTGTGTTACAGCAGCAAAGATAAGCAGATACAAATACAAATACAACATGTACAGGAATGTTCCAAGGTGAGAGGCATTACATTAATAGCAGACAGACAGATAGGACGTAGCAGAGGAGGGGGGATTTAACAGGCAGAGAGATATTTCAGTTCTCTGTATGTAATGATCTCCGCTTAGGTCGGTGTTGGTTGTACAGCCTAACCGCGGCGGGGAGGAAAGACTTCCGATAGCGCTCCTTCCCACGCTTAGGGTGGAGCAGTCGGTCACTGACAGTACTTCTCAGCACGATCACAGTCTCATGCATGGGATGGGACTTCTTCTTCTGCATGGAGCTCACCACGGACAGTATCCTTCTGTCACCCACCACCTGCACAGGATCCAGTGGGCTCCCCAGGACAGAGCTGGCCCTTCTAATCAGCTTGTCAAGTTTATTTCTGTCCCTGGTTGATATGCTGCTCCACCAGCAGGCCACTCCAAAGAAGATGGCTGATGCCACTACCGAGTTGAAGAAAGTTCTAAGAAGTGCCCCCCGGATTCCAAAGGCTCTCAGCTTCCTAAGCAGGTAGAGCCTGCTGTGGCCCTTCCTGTACAGGGCCTCCATATGATCTGCCCAGTCCAGCTTATTATTAAGGAGCATACCCAGGTACTTATAGGTGTTCACAATCTCGATGCCCGTCCCCAGGATGTCCACTGGTTTAGGACGGCATCTGCATTTATGGAAGTCCACCACCATCTCCTTGGTCTTCCCCGCGTTAATCTTCAGGTGGTTCCGCTGGCACCAATCCACAAAATCCTGGTTCAGTTCCCTGTACTCTCTGTCATCATCGTCTGTGATGAGGCCTACTATTGCAGAGTCGTCAGAATACTTCTGTAGGTAGCAGCTGGATGAGTTGCACCTAAAATCTGCAGTGTACAGTGTGAAGAGGAAAGGGGCGAGAACCGTACCCTGAGGTGCCCCCGTATTACAGATCACGGTACCTGACACACAATCTCGGGCTCTCACGTATTGAGGTCGATTTGTGAGGTAGTCTAGGATCCAGTTGGAGAGGTGGTGGTCCACTCCAGCAAGGCCCAGCTTGTCCCTCAGTAACCTGGGCTGTATGGTGTTAAAAGCACTGGAGAAATCAAAGAACATTATTCTCACCGTGTTCCCTGGTTTCTCCAGGTGAGACAGAGCCCTGTGCAGAAGGTGGATGATGGCATCATCTACCCCAATGCCTGGCCGATAAGCAAACTGGAGAGGATCCATAGCGGGGCTCACTAGAGGGCGGAGATGTGTGAGAACCAATCTCTCTATAATCTTCATCAAGTGGGATGTCAGTGCTACAGGTCTGTAGTCGTTGAGGTCCATAGGGTGAGGTTTCTTTGGAACTGGTACCACGCAAGAAGATTTCCATAATTCAGGGACTATTTCCTGCCTCAGGCTCATATTAAACATATGTGTAATTATACCACACAGCTGGTCCCCACAAGTTTTAATTAGCCTTGCACTGATGTCATCTGGCCCTGCGGCTTTCCTCGCCTTGATCTTTTTCATTTCTTTCCTCACCTGGGCCCGTGTGAAGGTCAGACTGTGGTCAGTTGACAGACAGATAGATAGATAGATAGATAGATAGATAGATAGACAGATAGCTTGGACTGGACAATAAACCCTCATATTTTTTACTATTCACCTGTGGAGTGCCGTCTAATTTGTTTCAACATTTTGGGGTTTAGCCTAGATAGAGAGAGGCATATACAGACAGAGAGATAGATAGATATGAGATAGATAGATATGAGATAGATAGATAGATAGATAGATAGATAGATAGATAGATATGATGTAGATAGATAGATAGGAAAAGGAACTGTGTAATATTTGTTATGGGAGTCCCTACTTTATTTGTCATGCTATGATACCAGCTCAGTTTCAGTTGGTCTCTGTTACTCAGAGTTGCCCTCGGGTACAGACACCTATCGCCCGCTTTACTCTCACCTTCAGGACTCCTCCACTACTTGACCTCTACTTTTCCAATAACTGTGTTACAGCCAGAGCCCTCTGCTGGCCAAGCCTAACTTTGTACTTCATTAGAGAAGTAGTGCAAATTCACTTCTCTGCAAACAGGATGTGAGCAAGCATGAAGAGATCCTCACAAATAGAATGCCAGAACTATAGTAAAGACTGACACATAAGACAGGAATAAGAAGAATGAAGCAATCTCTAGCTGTTGAGTGTTTTTGTTTATTTTTGGACATGTCGGGGGCAGGGGATGATGTCCCTGGATGAGGGGAACACCCGTTGTGTTTGTTTTGCTTTCTTACTATAGCAGTTATATTTATCACAAGCCTCCGGCTGGAAACCTCATGTTTATGTGGAAGTTACTTTTTCTGTGCCAAATTTTTTCTCTGAAATTCCACTTTGTGTTTCAGGGACATCCTGTGATCTATGTGGAAACCCAGCAAAATAAACATGACATATTAACCATTATACCAAACTGTATATAAGACCCTGTAATTTGTAAGGTACATTATAGTATAATAGTATATAATGTAATAGGACGCTATAATATAATAGAATTACTATAGCTGGGAGTTGTAGTTTCACAAGAGCGGGACACATTCACAGAACATTAGTGAAAGTATTGTACATTATATCAGAAAAACTCAGGGGCTGCTCGTAGTCACTGACTATGCAGATGCACAAACAGAATGTCATAAAACTATACTGATGGAAGGATATAATAGGGGAATAAGCAGTTATCTAATACTTGTGGGGTCATGGCATAAATCCTGTGTTTGTGCTCCTTCCTAGGAAATTATTCTTTAATTTTAAAATACACATACAATAATAATACATTACATTTTATTTATATAACGCCAACATATTCCGCAGCACTGTACAATTTGTAGGGTTCAAGTACTAACAAAAAGATACATTACAAAGAAATAGTCAATTCACACACTGGGACTGAGGGCCCTGCTCGCAAGAGCTTACAATCTATGATGTAGAGGAGGTGACACAAGAGCTTACAATCTATGTGGTAGAGGGGGTGACACAGGAGGTAGCAGGCGCGGCTATATATTTTAATATATATAAGCAATACCGGTATATACTCCTGCAGTCTATATATTAACATATATGTACTACTAGTAAATAATTCTACAGTCTATATATTTTAATACTCTATATATGTGCAATAACAGTATATACTCCTGTAGTCTATATATTAATATATATGTAAACTACTAGTAAATAATTATACAGTCTGTATATATTAATATATGTACACTACTAGTGAATAATTCTACAGTCTATAAATTTTAATATATGTGCAATACTATTATAAGACACTGTGTGGCGGTACTGAATAGAAGATTGGACTCTCGCTATATAGTTATGATTGAACATTTGATTTTACTATTAGATGTTTTTGTGTTGCATTTTATACTTATATTAGCCATATATAGGAGCAGTATTCTAGTAGTTATATTCTTGTTCATAGGGGGCAGTATTATAGTAGTTATATTCTTGTACATAGGAACAGTATTATAGTAGTTATATTCTTGTACATAGGAGCAGTATTATAGTAGTTTTTAGTCTTGTACATAGGAGTAGTATTATAGTAGTTATATTCTTGTACATAGGAGCAGTATTATAGTAGTTATATTCTTGTACATAGGAGGTAGTATTATAGTAGTTATATTCTTGTACATAGGGGGCAGTATTATAGTAGTTATATTCTTGTACATAGGAGCAGTATTATAGTAGTTATATTCTTGTACATAGGAGTAGTATTATAGTAGTTATATTCTTGTACATAGGAGCAGTATTATAGTAGTTATATTCTTGTACATAGGGGGCAGTATTATAGTAGTTACATTCTTGTACATAGGAGCAGTATTATAGTAGTTATATTCTTGTACATAGGAGTAGTATTATAGTAGTTATATTCTTGTACATAGGAGCAGTATTATAGTAGTTATATTCTTGTACATAGGGGGCAGTATTATAGTAGTTATATTCTTGTACATAGGAGCAGTATTATAGTAGTTATATTCTTGTACATAGGAGTAGTATTATAGTAGTTATATTCTTGTACATAGGAGCAGTATTATAGTAGTTATATTCTTGTACATAGGGGGCAGTAATATAGTAGTTATATTCTTGTACATAGGAGCAGTATTATAGTAGTTATATTCTTGTACATAGGAGCAGTATTATAGTAGTTATATTCTTGTACTTAGGGGGCAGTATTATAGTAGTTATATTCTTGTACATAGGGGGCAGTATTATAGTAGTTATATTCTTGTACATAGGAGTAGTATTATAGTAGTTATATTCTTGTACATAGGGTGTAGTATTATAGTAGTTATATTCTTGTACATAGGGAGCAGTATTATAGTAGTTATATTCTTGTACATAGGGAGCAGTATTATAGTAGTTATATTCTTGTACTTAGGGGGCAGTATTATAGTAGTTATATTCTTGTACATAGGAGTAGTATTATAGTAGTTATATTCTTGTACATAGGAGCAGTATTATAGTAGTTATATTCTTGTACATAGGAGTAGTATTATAGTAGTTATATTCCTGTACATAGGAGCAGTATTATAGTAGTTATATTCTTGTACATAGGAGCAGTATTATAGTAGTTATATTCTTGTACATAGGAGTAGTATTATAGTAGCTATATTCTTGTACATAGCAGGTAGTATTATAGTAGTTATATTCTTGTACATAGGAATAGTATTATAGTAGCTATATTCTTGTACATAGGAGGTAGTATTATAGTAGTTATATTCTTGTACATAGGAGTAGTATTATAGTAGTTATATTCTTGTACATAGGGGCAGTATTATAGTAGTTATATTCTTGTACATAGAAGTAGTATTATAGTAGTTATATTCTTGTACATAGGAGTAGTATTATAGTTGTTATATTCTTGTACATAGGAGGTAGTATTATAGTAGTTATATTCTTGTACATAGGAGCAGTATTATAGTAGTTATATTCTTGTACATAGGAGGTAGTATTATAGTAGTTATATTCTTGTACATAGGAGCAGTATTATAGTAGTTATATTCTTGTACATAGGAGGTAGTATTATAGTAGTTATATTCTTGTACATAGGAGCAGTATTATAGTAGTTATATTCTTGTACATAGGAGCAGTATTATAGTAGTTATATTCTTGTACATAGGTGCAGTATTATAGTAGTTATATTCTTGTACATAGGAGTAGTATTATAGTAGTTATATTCTTGTACATAGGAGGTAGTATTATAGTAGTTATATTCTTGTACATAGGGGCAGTATTATAGTAGTTATATTCCTGTACATAGGAGCAGTATTATAGTAGTTATATTTTTGTACATAGGAGGTAGTATTATAGTAGTTATATTCTTGTACATAGGAGCAGTATTATAGTAGTTATATTCTTGTATATAGGAGGTAGTATTATAGTAGTTATATTCTTGTACATAGTCGCAGTATTATAGTAGTTATATTCTTGTACATAGGAGCAGTATTATGGTAGTTATATTCTTGTACATAGGAGTAGTATTATAGTAGTTATATTCTTGCACATAGGGGCAGTATTATAGTAGTTATATTCTTGTACATGGGAGCAGTATTATAGTAGTTATATTCCTGTACATAGGAGCAGTATTATAGTAGTTATATTCTTGTACATAGGGGGTAGTATTATAGTAGTTATATTCTTGTACATAGGAGGTAGTATTATAGTAGTTATATTCTTGTACATAGGAGGTAGTATTATAGTAGTTATATTCTTGTACATAGGAGGTAGTATTATAGTAGTTATATTCTTGTACATAGGAGCAGTATTATAGTAGTTATATTCTTGTACATAGGAGTAGTATTATAGTAGTTATATTCTTGTGCATAGGAGCAGTATTATAGTAGTTATATTCTTGTGCATAGGAGCAGTATTATAGTAGTTATATTCTTGTACATAGGGGGCAGTATTATAGTAGTTATATTCTTGTACATAGGGGGCAGTATTATAGTAGTTGTATTCTTGTACATAGGAGTAGTATTATAGTAGTTATATTCTTGTACATAGGGTGTAGTATTATAGTAGTTATATTCTTGTACATAGGGAGCAGTATTATAGTAGTTATATTCTTGTACATAGGGAGCAGTATTATAGTAGTTATATTCTTGTACATAGGAGCAGTATTATAGTAGTTATATTCTTGTACATAGGAGCAGTATTATAGTAGTTATATTCTTGTACATAGGAGTAGTATTATAGTAGTTATATTCCTGTACATAGGAGCAGTATTATAGTAGTTATATTCTTGTACATAGGAGCAGTATTATAGTAGTTATATTCTTGTACATAGGAGTAGTATTATAGTAGCTATATTCTTGTACATAGCAGGTAGTATTATAGTAGTTATATTCTTGTACATAGGAGTAGTATTATAGTAGCTATATTCTTGTACATAGGAGGTAGTATTATAGTAGTTATATTCTTGTACATAGGAGTAGTATTATAGTAGTTATATTCTTGTACATAGGGGCAGTATTATAGTAGTTATATTCTTGTACATAGAAGTAGTATTATAGTAGTTATATTCTTGTACATAGGAGTAGTATTATAGTTGTTATATTCTTGTACATAGGGGCAGTATTATAGTAGTTATATTCTTGTACATAGAAGTAGTATTATAGTAGTTATATTCTTGTACATAGGAGGTAGTATTATAGTAGTTATATTCTTGTACATAGGAGCAGTATTATAGTAGTTATATTCTTGTACATAGGAGCAGTATTATAGTAGTTATATTCTTGTACATAGGTGCAGTATTATAGTAGTTATATTCTTGTACATAGGAGTAGTATTATAGTAGTTATATTCTTGTACATAGGAGGTAGTATTATAGTAGTTATATTCTTGTACATAGGGGCAGTATTATAGTAGTTATATTCCTGTACATAGGAGCAGTATTATAGTAGTTATATTTTTGTACATAGGAGGTAGTATTATAGTAGTTATATTCTTGTACATAGGAGCAGTATTATAGTAGTTATATTCTTGTATATAGGAGGTAGTATTATAGTAGTTATATTCTTGTACATAGGCGCAGTATTTTAGTAGTTATATTCTTGTACATAGGAGCAGTATTATGGTAGTTATATTCTTGTACATAGGAGTAGTATTATAGTAGTTATATTCTTGTACATAGGAGCAGTATTATAGTAGTTATATTCCTGTACATAGGAGCAGTATTATAGTAGTTATATTCTTGTACATAGGAGGTAGTATTATAGTAGTTATATTCTTGTACATAGGAGGTAGTATTATAGTAGTTATATTCTTGTACATAGGAGGTAGTATTATAGTAGTTATATTCTTGTACATAGGAGGTAGTATTATAGTAGTTATATTCTTGTACATAGGAGCAGTATTATAGTAGTTATATTCTTGTACATAGGGGCAGTATTATAGTAGTTATATTCTTGTACATAGGAGTAGTATTATAGTAGTTATATTCTTGTACATAGGGGCAGTATTATAGTAGTTATATTCTTGTACATAGGGGGCAGTATTATAGTAGTTATATTCTTGTACATAGGAGGTAGTATTATAGTAGTTATATTCTTGTACATAGGAGCAGTATTATAGTAGTTATATTCTTGTACATAGGGGGTAGTATTATAGTAGTTATATTCTTGTACATAGGAGTAGTATTATAGTAGTTATATTCTTGTACATAGGGGCAGTATTATAGTAGTTATATTCTTGTACATAGGGGGCAGTATTATAGTAGTTATATCCTTGTACATAGGAGCAGTATTATAGTAGTTATATTCTTGTACATAGGAGCAGTATTATAGTAGTTATATTCTTGTACATAGGAGCAGTATTATAGTAGTTATATTCTTGTACATAGAGGTAGTATTATAGTAGTTATATTCTTGTACATAGCAGTACTATAGTAGTTATATTCTTGTACATAGGAGCAGTATTATAGTAGTTATATTCTTGTACATAGGGGGTAGTATTATAGTAGTTATATTCTTGTACATATGAGCAGTATTATAGTAGTTATATTCTTGTACATAGGAGGTAGTATTATAGTAGTTATATTCTTGTACATAGGGGGCAGTATTATAGTAGTTATATTCTTGTACATAGGGGGTAGTATTATAGTAGTTATATTCTTGTACATAGAGGTAGTATTATAGTAGTTATATTCTTGTACATAGCAGTATTATAGTAGTTATATTCTTGTACATAGGAGCAGTATTATAGTAGTTATATTCTTGTACATAGGAGCAGTATTATAGTAGTTATATTCTTGTACACAGGAGCAGTATTATAGTAGTTATATTCTTGTACATAGGAGCAGTATTATAGTAGTTATATTCTTGTGCATAGGAGCAGTATTATAGTAGTTATATTCTTGTACATAGGGGGCAGTATTATAGTAGTTATATTCTTGTACATAGGGGGCAGTATTATAGTAGTTATATTCTTGTACATAGGAGTAGTATTATAGTAGTTATATTCTTGTACATAGGGTGTAGTATTATAGTAGTTATATTCTTGTACATAGGGAGCAGTATTATAGTAGTTATATTCTTGTACATAGGGAGCAGTATTATAGTAGTTATATTCTTGTACATAGGAGCAGTATTATAGTAGTTATATTCTTGTACATAGGAGCAGTATTATAGTAGTTATATTCTTGTACATAGGAGTAGTATTATAGTAGTTATATTCCTGTACATAGGAGCAGTATTATAGTAGTTATATTCTTGTACATAGGAGCAGTATTATAGTAGTTATATTCTTGTACATAGGAGTAGTATTATAGTAGCTATATTCTTGTACATAGCAGGTAGTATTATAGTAGTTATATTCTTGTACATAGGAGTAGTATTATAGTAGCTATATTCTTGTACATAGGAGGTAGTATTATAGTAGTTATATTCTTGTACATAGGGGCAGTATTATAGTAGTTATATTCTTGTACATAGAAGTAGTATTATAGTAGTTATATTCTTGTACATAGGAGTAGTATTATAGTTGTTATATTCTTGTACATAGGGGCAGTATTATAGTAGTTATATTCTTGTACATAGAAGTAGTATTATAGTAGTTATATTCTTGTACATAGGAGGTAGTATTATAGTAGTTATATTCTTGTACATAGGAGCAGTATTATAGTAGTTATATTCTTGTACATAGGAGCAGTATTATAGTAGTTATATTCTTGTACATAGGTGCAGTATTATAGTAGTTATATTCTTGTACATAGGAGTAGTATTATAGTAGTTATATTCTTGTACATAGGAGGTAGTATTATAGTAGTTATATTCTTGTACATAGGGGCAGTATTATAGTAGTTATATTCCTGTACATAGGAGCAGTATTATAGTAGTTATATTTTTGTACATAGGAGGTAGTATTATAATAGTTATATTCTTGTACATAGGAGCAGTATTATAGTAGTTATATTCTTGTATATAGGAGGTAGTATTATAGTAGTTATATTCTTGTACATAGGCGCAGTATTTTAGTAGTTATATTCTTGTACATAGGAGCAGTATTATGGTAGTTATATTCTTGTACATAGGAGTAGTATTATAGTAGTTATATTCTTGCACATAGGGGCAGTATTATAGTAGTTATATTCTTGTACATAGGAGCAGTATTATAGTAGTTATATTCCTGTACATAGGAGCAGTATTATAGTAGTTATATTCTTGTACATAGGAGGTAGTATTATAGTAGTTATATTCTTGTACATAGGAGGTAGTATTATAGTAGTTATATTCTTGTACATAGGAGGTAGTATTATAGTAGTTATATTCTTGTACATAGGAGGTAGTATTATAGTAGTTATATTCTTGTACATAGGAGCAGTATTATAGTAGTTATATTCTTGTATATAGGGGCAGTATTATAGTAGTTATATTCTTGTACATAGGAGTAGTATTATAGTAGTTATATTCTTGTACATAGGGGCAGTATTATAGTAGTTATATTCTTGTACATAGGGGGCAGTATTATAGTAGTTATATTCTTGTACATAGGAGGTAGTATTATAGTAGTTATATTCTTGTACATAGGAGCAGTATTATAGTAGTTATATTCTTGTACATAGGGGGTAGTATTATAGTAGTTATATTCTTGTACATAGGAGTAGTATTATAGTAGTTATATTCTTGTACATAGGGGCAGTATTATAGTAGTTATATTCTTGTACATAGGGGGCAGTATTATAGTAGTTATATCCTTGTACATAGGAGCAGTATTATAGTAGTTATATTCTTGTACATAGGAGCAGTATTATAGTAGTTATATTCTTGTACATAGGGGGTAGTATTATAGTAGTTATATTCTTGTACATAGGAGGTAGTATTATAGTAGTTATATTCTTGTACATAGGAGTAGTATTATAGTAGTTATATTCTTGTACATAGGAGCAGTATTATAGTAGTTATATTCTTGTACATAGAGGTAGTATTATAGTAGTTATATTCTTGTACATAGCAGTATTATAGTAGTTATATTCTTGTACATAGGAGAAGTATTATAGTAGTTATATTCTTGTACATAGGGGGTAGTATTATAGTAGTTATATTCTTGTACATATGAGCAGTATTATAGTAGTTATATTCTTGTACATAGGAGGTAGTATTATAGTAGTTATATTCTTGTACATAGGGGGCAGTATTATAGTAGTTATATTCTTGTACATAGGGGGTAGTATTATAGTAGTTATATTCTTGTACATAGAGGTAGTATTATAGTAGTTATATTCTTGTACATAGCAGTATTATAGTAGTTATATTCTTGTACATAGGAGCAGTATTATAGTAGTTATATTCTTGTACATAGGAGCAGTATTATAGTAGTTATATTCTTGTACACAGGAGCAGTATTATAGTAGTTATATTCTTGTACATAGGGGCAGTATTATAGTAGTTATATTCTTGTACATAGGGGCAGTATTATAGTAGTTATATTCTTGTACATAGGAGCAGTATTATAGTAGTTATATTCTTTTACATAGGAGCAGTATTATAGTAGTTATATTCCTGTACATATGGGCAGTATTATAGTAGTTATATTCCTGTACATATGGGCAGTAGTTCTATCATTCTACATAGGAGTGGCTATATGTGTGTTCTTGAGCTCCCTGCTGGGAGGAAACATGACTTCTGACCCATGTGGGGGGAAGGGAAGCTTAGTTGATTATCCAGGAAAAGTCCAGAGTCTGTGAAGCAGCCTACAATATGGAGATTGTAGCTGTGATAATCTATAAGTGGTGGGTCTAATGAATTTTGCAATGTTTAGTGGATTAATTTCAAAAGTGAGCTAGGAATACATTTAATCTGAAAATGCACATAATGCTGAGACCCCACATTGCAGAAATACAGCTTATTTGTTGCAGATTTTGTTTTTTTTTTTTTCAGCCAAAGCCAAGAATGGTTACAAAAGTAAGGGGATATATATAGGAAGTTCTTATACTTCTTCCTTCTGCTCAATCCACTCCTGGCTTTGGCTCAAAAAATGCAGCAAAATCTGCAACATAATAAACTGGTTTCCACAACATGGGGACTTTGCCTAAGAGATGACGTTAAGAAGTAGACTGGGCAAAGGGAAATCTTATAAAGTGTGAGTGTCTGGACGATTGTACAAGTGAACTATCCATACTAAAGAGCAACAGAGTAAGGAAACAAGCACAATACCCAAAATAAAGAACTGGGCAATGGAGAAACAGAAAGAAGCCAGAGCTCAGGCAGTAAGAAGGAAATTAGTGAAAGAAAAAGCACTGAAACCCCAGATATGCAGCTGCAGCGGCTGGAGACTCCATGCCATACACTAAAAGTGCTGCTGATACCGCCACTAAGAACACTGTCACAATAAGGTACAAAGGTCTGGAGGAAGACATCCCCACCAGGAGATCTGGAAGCATCTGCAAGTGATCCTGCTCTCTAAACCTGAGGTTAATGCCAACATCTTATTCCAGGGTGAGGTGGTGGCTCTGGAGGAGCTAGAGTGGAGGATGAGAAGACATTGGGGGGGGAATCACAAGTCTTAATCCTTTCCCCCTGTCAGTGTGAGGTGCGCCAGAAGTATTAGGAGGCCCTGGCCAGAAATATATACCAACCAGGGACTGGCATAGAGTTCAGGCATAACCATATTTGACAACTCTGAGTCTGAGAGACTCCTAAATAAAAGGGATGCCCTTCAGGGTGAAAAAAAGGGTGTCCTTACTAATCCACTTTATGTGGCAGTCAAGGCCAATAAAAGGGCATGATCGCAACATTTTGTGGCCACATCACAAGAATGGGAGTGCAACCATGACCATAGGGGGCATGGTGATGTCCAGAAGAAGGCATAGCCATTCTCTCAGAACCTACTTTGCAAAGTTTGGATAAAACTCTTGCCAATTGGACCTCTCAGAAGTCAGGGAGGAACGCCAGAAGGCTGCAGACAAAGACCAAGAAACCAGCAACATCAATGAAGTCAGTGACACTGCTATAGAGACTGATGAACCACTTATGGAGCCAACACTACATGTACCCTCGCCACCAAAAAGTCTCTTTATGCCAAAAACATCATTCCTAGAAGCCCGGCTGAGGTACTACCAGTAGAAGATGGACTACAAGTATCAGCAGCCACTGAAAAAAACACTTATACCAAGCTTGAGAAAGGTTCCAGTCCAGGGACTGAAATGTTGCTGTGGAATAAAGACACTGATTGATTTTCTTTTCACTATTTGGAGTGCTGGCGGTTTTGTCTTTACCTACACATTTTGGGAAGGTGTCCTTTTCCCTCAGATTTGCACCTGCTTTTTGGTACCATTGCTATGCTGCTTTAAAGTTTCTATTACTAGATAGATAGATAGATATGAGATAGATATGAGATTAGATAGATAGATAGATAGATGATTAGATAAATAAATAGATACATATGAGATAGAAATGAGAGATAGATAATAGATAGGTAGGTAGGGAGATAGATAGATAGATATATAGATATATAGATATGAGATAGATAGATATGAGATAGATAGATATGAGATAGATAGATAGATAGATAGATAGGAGATAGATAAATAGGAGATAGATAGATATGAGATAGATAGATATATATGAGATAGATAGATAGATAGATAGATAGATAGATAGATAATAGATAGATATGAGATAGATAATAGGTAGGTAGGTAGGGAGATAGATAGATAGATAGATAGATAGATAGATAGATAGATAGATAGATAGAATGAAGTGAATGAAGAAAAGTGAAATGTAAATCCTATCAATATTTGGTGTGACCTTTGCCCTTTGGTAGTCTGTCTGGGATGACATGAAGAGACAGAAGGATTGGAGCAAGCAACATCCACAGAAGATCTGTGCTTAGTTCTCCAAGATGGCAGCGGGAACAACCTCCCTGCCCAGTTCTGCCAAAAACTGTCTGCAAGTACCGAGAAGAACTGATGGAAGGCAAAGGGCAAAGGTCACAACAAATATTGATGGGATTTACATTTCTCTTTGCTTCATTTACTTCATTTTGAAATTGACAAAGATAAATTATTAACCCTTCTATTTCCGAAAGCATTTTTACTGTGCAGCATTTTTACACACCTGCCTAAAATCTTTGCCCAATGCTGTATATGGGAATCAAGGTCATTTTCTAAAGTTCCACAAGGAAACTATTTAGTACCATCACCGAGCAGTGAGCCAGAGACCGTCATCAGACTGCACGCCCTGCACCTTCCTGACATCCTGGTTCCTTCCAACAGAAAATCACAATCACTAGGAAACCTTCAAGGTTGTTGCCAGACATGATATTAGGAAAGGCTCTGGATAGTAGGACCCGCAATGCCCATCACAGTCCGGAGGCCGTATTTTCCATGCATATCACAAAGCTGTGAAATTTTTAAGAAACTATTTCTATCTGTTATAACTTGTATCTCCTCATCAATAAATTTGGAATTGATTGATTTATAACATTATTTTTTATCGCCAGCACATTCCACAGAAATATCACTTTTAGCGAATGAACCGACAAGTTTGTGATTGCCTTGTAAGATGTGATATGGCGAGAGGTGCTGAAATTAAATTTAGTAGGCAATGAGAGTCTGCATATCTGTATATCTATATACCTGTATACCTATCTATCTATTTATCTATCTGTCTCCTATCTGTTATCTATCTATCTCCTATCTATCTATCCACCTCATATCTATCTATCTATCTATCTATCTATCTATCTATCTATCTATCTATATCTATCTCATATCTATCTATCCACCTCATATCTATCTATCTATCTATCTATCTATCTATCTATCTCTGTATACCTGTTTATTTGTATACCTGTATATTTGTATATCTATATATCTGTATACCCAATGACTTGGGAGTTGAATCCATCAGGCAGATCCCACTAAGGCTAGGTTCACACCTGTGCCTGGTCTCCGCTTGAGAATTACGTTCCCCATTCCGTTCTAAAAATGTGGAGAGAAAAGTCCTTCAAGCTGATGTTTAGGCAGATGTGGAAGGGTTAATAGTTTATTATCAATTAATAAAATGAAGTAAATGAAGAAAAGTGAAATGTAAATCCCATCACTATTTGGTGTGACCTTTGCCCTTTGACTTCCGTCAGTTCTTCTTGGTACTTGCAGACAGGTGTTGGCAGAATTCGGCAGGGAGGTCGTTCTCACCATCCAATCCTTCTGTTATGATCCGGTCTATACAATCTCAGCCTGTTAGGTCCTTGTGTGGAGTGTTTGGACGACATTCTGCGTGTGAATCATCTAACGCACAGCAGGAGAGTGTTCACACTGGGTGTGCAGTTCCTTCGGTAGCCCTCACACGTGGATCGTGCGATGCGTTGCGTCGCTGGCCAGTGCTCTAGTGTGTCTGCTTTCCCTCTGAAGGGGTTAAGTCTCTCTGCAGTGCTGAGGACTCCTTACAGACTGTGGGCGGTCAGAGCGCTGCTGTCCAATTACTTTTCTGATTTCTCCTGCTCCCGGCTATATAACTTCGCCTTGCATGTTGTCAGTTGCCGTCTTAAACTTCAGTTTCTTGTGTTTTCCAGTAGTGATCTGTCTGCCTGAAATGACTGCTACCATCTGAGTCTCAGTTCTTTTTTGGTGTTTTCTCTTTATCTGACTGAGAATTTATCAGTCGGGTGCCAATTTCTGGCCAGTGATCCCCAAACCATAACACCTTCTGTCTCTTCATGCTACCCCAGACAGACTGAATGATGAAATTAGGGCTCTGTGGGGGCACTTTCATAATTTCCAGGTTTCCTTACATTGAAGATCATTTATTATGACATTGAATGCATGTTTGGTGGTCTTTGTCCTGCTGCAGAATAAACTTGCAGTCAGTCAGATGCCTCCCTGGTGGTAATGCATGGCGGGTCAGAGCAATTTGGACACTGCATTACCAGTGTACAATGCCTATATGATTTATAAGAAATGTGATACACTGTTACTATTGCTATCCAGCTGCATGCAAGCACATTACTGACATCATCACTCCAATTGAAAATTATCAGAGTCTCCCAAAAAAGCCAGGATCTGTGCCAGACAAGGTGTTAGGAGAAACTTTAATAATATCCACAGTGCCCATGAAAGCCTGTAAAGACTCTACTACTGCCCATAGTGCCCATCAAAACCTGGAAAATCTCTACTACTGCTCACAAAGCCCATTAAAGCTTGAAAAAACTGGACTAGTGCCCACAGTGCCCATCTTTGCCTGGAATACCCTACTACTGCCTACATTGCCCATCAATGCCTGGAATACCCTACTACTGCCCACAGCGTCCATCAATGCCTGGAATACCCTACTACTGCCCACTGTGCCCATTAATGCCTGGAATACCCTACTACTGCCCACATTGCCCATCAATGCCTGGAATACCCTACTACTGCCCACATTGCCCATCAATGCCTGGAATACCCTACTACTGCCCACAGCGTCCATCAATGCCTGGAATACCCTACTACTGCCCACATTGCCCATCAATGCCTGGAATACCCTACTACTGCCCACAGCGTCCATCAATGCCTGGAATACCCTACTACTGCCCACTGTGCCCATTAATGCCTGGAATACCCTACTATTGCCCACAGCGTGCATCAATGCCTGGAATACCCTACTACTGCCCACATTGCCCATCAATGCCTGGAATACCCTACTACTGCCCACAGCGCCCACCAATACCTAGAATACCCTACTACTGCCCACAGCGTCCATCAATGCCTGGAATACCCTACTACTGCCCACATTGCCCATCAATGCCTGGAATACCCTACTACTGCCCACTGCGCCCACCAATACCTAGAATACCCTACTACTGCCCACAGTGCCCATCAATGCCTGGAATACCTTACTACTGCCCACATTGCCCATCAATGCCTGGAATACCCTACTACTGCCCACAGCACCCATCAATGCCTGGAATACATTACTACTGCTCACAGCGCCCATCAATGCCTGGAATACCCTACTACTGCCCACATTGCCCATCAATGCCTGGAATACCCTACTACTGCCCACAGCACCCATCAATGCCTGGAATACCCTACTACTGCCCACAGCGCCCACCAATACCTAGAATACCCTACTACTGCCCACAATGCCCATCAATGCCTGGAATATCCTACTACTGCCCACAACACCCGTCAATGCTTGGAATACTCTACTACTGCCCACAGCGCCTATCAATGCCTGGGCCTTGTGCAAAAATAATATATCTGTGCTGTAAAGTTTTAAAGAAACTATTTCTATCAGTTATAACTTGTATGTTTCCAGTATATAAATATGTAACTGTTTGATTTAAAGGATAGTTACATTTTATTGATAGAACATTCCACAGAAACATCACTTCTAGCACATGAAGTGTATGCTGGATTTTTTTTTTTTTTCTTTTTTTCCATTTTGCTATATACAGTCATATGAAAAAGTTTGGGCACCCCTATTAATCTTAATCATTTTTTAGTTCTAAATATTTGGGTGTTTGCAACAGCCATTTCAATTTGATATATCTAATAACTGATGGACACAGTAATATTTCAGGATTGAAATGAGGTTTATTGTACTAACAGAAAATGTGCAATATGCATTAAAACAAAAATTGACCGGGGCAAAAAAAGGGCCCCCCCAAAAAAAAAACAAAAAAAAAAATATTTTGACCCCCCTTTTTTAAAAAAAAACCCCCTTTTCCTTCTTTTTTTTTTTTAAATAATCTTTTTTTTTTTTTTGAAAAAATTTTTTTTCCTCCTTTTTTTTTATAAAATTTATTTTTTTTTGTTTTTTTTGGGGGGGGGGGGGGGGGGGGGGGAGCCCGCTTCAAATGATCCCACAGATGTTCAATGATATTCAGGTCTGGGGACTGGGATGGCCATTCCAGAACATTGTAATTGTTCCTCTGCATGAATGCCTGAGTAGATTTGGATCATTGTCTTGCTGAAATATCCATCCCCGGCGTAACTTCAAATTCGTCACTGATTCTTGTACATTATTCTCAAAAATCTGCTGATACTGAGTTGAATCCATGCGACCCTCAACTTTCACAAGATTCCCAGTGCCGGCATTGGCCACACAGCCCCAAAGCATGATGGAACCTCCACCAAATTTTACAGTGGGTAGCAAGTTTTTTTCTTGGAATGCTGTGTTTTTTGGATGCCATTTAACGCCTTTTTGTATGACCAAACAACTCAATCTTTGTTTCATCAGTCCACAGGACCTTCTTCCAAAATGAAGCTGGCTTGTCCAAATGTGCTTTTGCATACCTCAGACGACTCTGTTTGTGGCGTGCTTTCAGAAACGGTTTCTTTCGCATCACTCTCCCATACAGCTTCTCCTTGTGCAAAGTGTGCTGTATTGTTGACCGATGCACAGTGACACCATCTGCAGCAAGATAATGCTGCAGCTCTTTGGAGGGGGGTTGTGGGTTGTCCTTGACTGTTCTCACCATTCTTCTTCTCTGCTTTTTTGTTTTTTTTTTTGGCGGGCCGCTTCGGGGGTTATAAAAAGGGGCCCGGGGGGTGTCCTTTTTCTTTTTTTTTTTTTTCTGGGGGGAGAGGGGGGGTTTAAATTTGTTGGAAAAAATTTTTGTATCCTTCCCCTGAACAACTATGTTGAACAATCTTTGTTTTCAGATCATTTGAGAGTTGTTTTGAGGAGCCCATGATGCCACTCTTCAGAGGAGATTCAAATAGGAGAACAACTTTCAATTGGCCACCTTAAATACCTTTTCTCATGATTGGATACACCTGGCTATGAAGTTTAAAGCTCAGTGAGGTTACAAAACCAATTTTGTGCTTCAGTAAGTAAGTAAAAAGTAGTTAGGAGTATTCAAATCAATAAAATGATAAGGGTACCCAAATGTTTGCACCGGTCAAATTTTGGTTTAATGCATATTGCACATTTTCTGTTAGTACAATAAACCTCATTTCAATCCTGAAATATTACTGTGTCCATCAGTTATTAGATATATCAAATTGAAATGGCTGTTGCAAACACCCAAATATTTAGAACTAAAAATGATTAAGATTAATAGGGGTGCCCCAACTTTTTCATATGACTGTAACTATAATAATACATAACTATAATAACAATGTATCAAATGCATTCAATAAATTAAAATATAATAGTGGGTAATATGGGTCTAATTTGTGAAAAAGAGAAGTCTTTTGGGGAGAATTCTAAGTGTTTTTGTACCTCACAACATCTGTATTGAAATTATGTTGTCAGCAAACTAGTGGTAGAAAATTTGTTCCCCAACCTGTAAATTGCAAAATTATTTTATTGCAAGCTCTGCCATAGACCCAGCCTGTAAGAAATGACAAACAGACGTGCCCACCCTTAAATTGAAGATTAAAGTGATTCTATCATTAAAAAATTGATTTTTAACTAAAAGAACGTTGGAATAACCTTTAGAAAGGCTATTCTTCTCCTACCTTTATTTTTCAGGTCCGCACCACCATTTTTGAGTTTTTCTAAAGGTTATTCTGACGTGCTTTTAGTTAAAAATCGATTTTTTTAATGATACAATCCCTTTAAGGATAAGGCCCCACGTATCGAAATACAGTTAAAAACTGCTGCGGAAAATGTGTTGTATATTTTTCTGTAACATTTTCCATTGAGTTTTTGTTGCATTTTACACCACTTTTTTCTTCCCTATTGCCAAATGAAAAAAAAAAAAAAATTGGGTAGATTTATTATATCCCTATGCCAATTTGGTGTAAAATGCACCAAAACCTCAATGGAAAATGTTGCAGAAAAATATGCAACACATTTTCTGCAGTAGATTTTAGCTCCATTTATTAATTCCCGATTGAATATGTCAGGAAAATTCTCACAATTCCGTAGCTAAAGTTAACATGCTGTGTTTTTTTTTGTTTTTTTTTTAAAAAAACATTTTTGAAAACAAAGATTCTCTACAGCTTTTTTTTTTATTACACATAGGGGGGAGTATTATAGTAGTTATATTCTTGTACATAGGAGCAGTATTATAGTAGTTATATTCTTGTACATAGGAGCAGTATTATAGTAGTTATATTCTTGTACATAGGGGCAGTATTATAGTAGTTATATTCTTGTACATAGGAGTAGTATTATAGTAGTTATATTCTTGTACATAGGAGGTAGTATTATAGTAGTTATATTCTTGTACATAGGAGCAGTATTATAGTAGTTATATTCTTGTACATAGGAGCAGTATTATAGTAGTTATATTCTTGTACATAGGGGCAGTATTATAGTAGTTATATTCTTGTACATAGTGGGCAGTATTATAGTAGTTATATTCTTGTACATAGGAGCAGTATTATAGTAGTTATATTCTTGCACATAGGAGCAGTATTCTAGTAGTTATATTCTTGTACATAGAAGTAGCATTATAGTAGTTATATTCTTGTACATAGGAGGTAGTATTATAGTTGTTATATTCTTGTACATAGGAGCAGTATTATAGTACTTATATTCTTGTACATAGGGGCAGTATTATAGTAGTTATATTCTTGTACATAGGAGTAGTATTATAGTAGTTATATTCTTGTACATAGGAGCAGTATTATAGTAGTTATATTCTTGTACATAGGAGCAGTATTATAGTAGTTATATTCTTGTACATAGGAGTAGTATTATAGTAGTTATATTTTTGTACATAGGAGTAGTATTATAGTAGTTATATTCTTGTACATAGGAGCAGTATTATAGTAGTTATATTCTTGTACATAGGAGCAGTATTATAGTAGTTATATTCTTGTACATAGGAGGTAGTATTATAGTAGTTATATTCTTGTACATAGGAGCAGTATTATAGTAGTTATATTCTTGTACATAGGGGCAGTATTATAGTAGTTATATTCTTGTACATAGGAGTAGTATTATAGTAGTTATATTCTTGTACATAAGAGCAGTATTATAGTAGTTATATTCTTGTACATAGGGGGCAGTATTATAGTAGTTATATTCTTGTACATAGGAGGTAGTATTATAGTAGTTATATTCTTGTACATAGGGGCAATATTATAGTAGTTATATTCCTGTACATAGGAGCAGTATTATAGTAGTTATATTCTTGTACATAGGGGCAGTATTATAGTAGTTATATTCTTGTACATAGGAGTAGTATTATAGTAGTTATATTCTTGTACATAAGAGCAGTATTATAGTAGTTATATTCTTGTACATAGGGGGCAGTATTATAGTAGTTATATTCTTGTACATAGGAGGTAGTATTATAGTAGTTATATTCTTGTACATAGGGGCAATATTATAGTAGTTATATTCCTGTACATAGGAGCAGTATTATAGTAGTTATATTCTTGTACATAGGAGCAGTATTATAGTAGTTATATTCTTGTACATAGGAGCAGTATTATAGTAGTTATATTCTTGTACATAGGGGCAGTATTATAGTAGTTATATTCTTGTACATAGGGGCAGTATTATAGTAGTTATATTCTTGTACATAGGAGCAGTATTATAGTAGTTATATTCTTGTACATAGGAGGTAGTATTATAGTAGTTATATTCTTGTACATAGGAGGTAGTATTATAGTAGTTATATTCTTGTACATAGGGGCAGTATTATAGTAGTTATATTCTTGTACATAGGGGCAGTATTATAGTAGTTATATTCTTGTACATAGGAGTAGTATTATAGTAGTTATATTCTTGTACATAGGAGCAGTATTATAGTAGTTATATTCTTGTACATAGGAGTAGTATTATAGTAGTTATATTCTTGTACATAGGAGCAGTATTATAGTAGTTATATTCTTGTACATAGGAGCAGTATTATAGTAGTTATATTCTTGTACATAGGACTAGTATTATAGTAGTTATATTCTTGTATATAGGAGTAGTATTATAGTAGTTATATTCTTGTACATAGGAGTAGTATTATAGTAGCTATATTCTTGTACATAGGAGCAGTATTATAGTAGTTATATTCTTGTACATAGGAGCAGTATTATAGTAGTTATAGTCTTGTACATGGGACAGTATTATAGTAGTTATATTCTTGTACTTAGGAGTAGTATTATAGTAGTTATATTCTTTTGCACTACATAGTATTATTATTTATTATTATTAATAACAATGTAGTAGTAGTAGTAGTAGTAGTAGTAGTAGTATTACAATACAATTATCAGAATGTTTATTTCATTCCCCTTTGAATAGACATTTTTCTCCACAAAACACACAAAGCAAAGTTCACTATGTAAATATCATTGAAGACATCAAATGTTTCTGTGATTCCAAAGAATTCTGCCTTTCCCACCTCATGACATGTTGATTTAGCTGAGGTTCTTCATCTTTGTCACTGTGCTGAGAGGTTGCTTTTTGTCCAGAAGAATGACAGAACTTCGGAATCTTCAGAACTTCAACATGTCAATGTTTAGACTTGAGTATTTGTTTTCCAGTCTTTGATGTTCGGTATGAGGATATCCTTCTTGCAGTGCGGGCCCTCCGGATTACATCACTCATCTGCACTAGGGCAGTTGTGATGTAAACATTTTTTGCCATTGTCTTTCATTTGATTTCCTTCATATGTCGACTTCTTGTGTAAAAGTGTATAATATCCTATGCAGCCTCTCCCAGGATGCCGGTCACTAATAGCAGCCATTACACTGACAGGAGCTGTCACCCTGCGTTCTGCACACCCTAAGTATCATATACAGTAACAGTGGCTTCATGTGCAGAAATACTTTCTCGCACCTTCTGAAATCTTTGACTCGGTCTTCACTGTACTTCTGGTATTATAGTTACATAGGAGGCATTTATATGTTTTTTTGTCTGTAAAAGAAAGTATGACATATACAGTATATCACCAGAATATGTGTGTGTGTATCAGAGGCATAGCTAGGGGTTCAGCACAGGGGAGGCGAACATGTCCAAATGGGCCCCCAACTTAGGTATACCGATATTATCAGTATACGGTGACCGTATAGTGGTATATAGCAACTCTACACAGGGCTCTGCAGACGATTTAGGCAAATACAGGGCAGTAACATTTAGTAACTTACCGGTGACGTCTCTGACTAATCCTTCACATTTCCCATCTCTTTTATCTGGACCGCCATGTCCACTTCTTCCAGTCTCTGTAAAGTTTGCAGCACAGACATCTTTGGCTCCTCACTTACCAGGTACCTGACCCACATTGTCCTCACCTGCACACCCATCCTGCTGCTACCCCCAATTATAAAATGTATAATATACCCCCCCATAATGAATAATACCCACAAGTGCATCTTTAAATTAATAACTTCCCTGTGTACCCCCTGTAAATAGTGCCCCTTATTAATAATGCCCTAGGTGTTTCCTAATTAAAAAGTAAACAAAAGGTAAAAATAATTAATGGGGTTCCAATAATCGGGACCCCCAGGATCAGCCGTTTGAATGAACCGTGGTACCTGTGTAAGCGCCGTGACCCCTTCTCTGTTTCCGTAGTGTCATTCATCTCATAGCGGCCATGTAATGTAACTACAGCCTCGTCCTATACACGTCTATGTGACATCACACGGTCACTATAAACAGACAGCGTGTGATATAAACAGGCGCCATAGCCCCTTCATACAGCTGATCAGCGGGGGGGTCACTTATCTCTTATTGATGATTTATTCTGAGGATAGACCATCAATAAAAATGAGCTGGAAAACTCTTTAAGCCTAAGGCCCCTCGTGGCGTCCTGCAGCAAAAAAGCGCGGTTCTTCCTGCTGCGCTTTGCACAGAAAGTTCGCAGAGGTTTCCTCTGCGGACTTTCAGCTTCAATTATATCTACAGGGAAACCGGAAGCGTTTCTATAGGAATGCTGTGATTTAAAAAACCACGACTGTTTTGTAAATCGCAGCATGTCCACTGTGCATATTTTACCACAAAGTGGGGATGGGATGGGGCCCCACGTGGCAAAAATGCCGCATTTTACACTTCCTGCACAGTGGATGGGATTCTAGCAAATCCCATTCACATATTGTGGAAAAATGTGTGCCGCGGACACTGCGATTTCCAAAACCGTTGAGGTTTTGGAAATCGCAGCATGTCAATTATACCTACGGAAACACTGGCGGTTTTCCTATAGTTATAATGGAAGCAGAAAGTCTGCATAGTAAAAATCTGTGGCCCTTCTGTGAAAAGCGCTGCGGGAAAAACCACAATGTTACTGCCGTGGTTTTTCCTGCAGCGCTTTTTTGCTGCAGCCCGCTACGTGGGGCTTTAGTCTTAATAAAGCCCAAGTGTCACTTTTATTAAACTAATTGCCCCCTCATATTATGCCCCTGATTCCCCCTGACATAAATACTGCACCTCTAATGACCCCTTATATCAATGACCATCCCCTTATGTTCATAATACCTCCTAATATAAATAACCTCCCCCCTTGTACCCCGTAATAACCCTTATATAAATGACCCCCCTTATGTTGATAATGCCCCCTCCCTTATAGTTATAATTGCCCCTCCTAACAACCCCTTATACTATTAAAATACCCACAACTAAGCTAAAACAAAACAAATATAAGTGATACTCACCTACCAGCGACCATGACGAACGGAGCCGCCGCTTTCTCTTCTTGACCTGCGCTCTGTGCGCAGGGTCCACGCACAGGACGTCAGCGTCTCAGCGTAGGAGGTGCGATCTTGTGACGTCATCGCCCCATCGCGCCGCCTGTGCCGATGACTGTGTTTTCTTTGTCATGTAAACCGCAGGCCTGAAGTGGCTTGCGGTTTACAAGACATCAAGTGACAGGAAGCGTTTTAACTAGATCGGTGTCTGCAGACACCGATCTAGTTAAAAGTAAAAGATTTATTAATGGTGGCCCCGGGGTGGGCCCTACAATGTCAGTGGGCCCGGGGAAGCCGCCCCCTCTGCCCCCCTGCTAGCTATGCCTCTGGTGTGTATACAGTATATATATATATATATATATATATATATATATATATGTAACATACATGTTACATATATATTTTTTAAAGATTTTTTTTATTTTATTTTTGATGCCACTATCAATATTTTTTAAAAAGTACTAAAACCTGCAATTTTTACTCTGGCGACTAAGCCTAATAATAGACCAACCCTTGCCAATTCTGTCGGTGTTTTCTTTGTAGCAGTTACCTCATTTACATCAAAGACAGGATTACAACAGAAGATAACACCTCTATAGATAACACCACTAACCCGTCATTACATCACTACTGACAATAGGTAATTTCACAGGTCATCTACTCTCCCTCCCTGCACAGAGCATGTCTAGAAAACTTTCTCATAGACCTCAATGAGTCGGCTCCAGACTATTGCTGCTTATGGCCATGAGACAGCTGTAAAGCATATCACTAAATGCTGTTAACAGAGCACCGAAGAAGTTCAGGTAAGGTGGCCGCCCCCATAAATGTATACAGAATAAAATAAAATAGAATTAAATATTGACAATCAGTGTAGTTCCCTACCCTGGGTTTTGGCCATTTGGCAACTCCCTCTGTCATGTCTGTGTGTTACAGGGCAGTTGATTTTGAACTTGAAATGTGCAATACTTTTTTTCCCCTGTGGGTGCGCTGCAGGGAAATTTGACGCTAATGGCTATGTTCTCCAACAGATCAGCTGATTTATGAGGATGATGTCATCAAATCAATTTATTTCTAAATAAAGGGGTTGCTCTGCACTCTGGAATAGTAATGTAGCAGAATTCTGAGCGCAGCTCTGGGTATTACAAGATAAGACTATTGCTCCAAAGATGATTTGTCAAAGAAAAAAAACGGTGATGTTAATTAATGCATTGAAGCCGATTTACCATGAGGACATTTTTTTATGCCGCACTTCTGATTTTGCTTATTTTTTTAACTGTGTGGAGGATTTTTTGGCGACAAATTTCTCAATGTTTCATACTAGTTCATAAATTTTAAACTGTAGAAAAATGAAAAAAAAAAAACAACTTTTAATATAATAGATTTAGAATGGGCCATACGCCATATCCAAAAACATATAAAAATTGCTCACTGAAAGGTCAATTTATATGCTCAGGGTCTCCATAGACAGACTGGTACATCTGTCCCCTATTGCCAATGTGATGTGGATACGCCAGCATTACATCATGCTGGAACTGATCCCTTCGGGACGTGTAGGGCTTGTAGCTACATAAGCCCTGATAAAATATTTAGTACCGAAACAGGAAGATCCTATAACATCAGGATCTTTATACATTGTAAATCTACAGGCGTAGTCTATTTGATAACGTGGGTAAAAGCCTTGGAGAATTCCGCAGAAGGATCCGCGATCGCGACCTCCTAAAAAAAAGTGGATACACCAGTAGCACGTCACATTTGTGATCAACATGGAGGTGATCCCCAAAATATTCATTTTCAAGGGGTGGGAAAAGTCTTTCTATCTCTCCCCAAGAGGTGGAGATTAGGATAGAAAGGGGCTACAAAGGGAGACCGGATGGATTTACAGTATAATCTGAAAGTATTGAGCCCCTGAGGTTGGAATGAAAACCTTTTATTTGCTGCTTTATAGAATCACATTTTCCTAAACCAGGGTCATCAGTTTGTAGCTGAATTTAGTATGATCCATCCTGTTATATCGGGTAATGCCCCTTTAACCATATATGTCTATTCAGGTTGCCCCTATATATTTAGGTTTTATCTTCTCCCCTTTGCCCCCCTCCCATGTCTCTATGTCTTGTACATAAGGGATTAGTAACAAGTCACGGTACACACCAATGTCTACACATATAGCACATGTACAATATAGACAGATACCATATTTGCTCTTTTTGAAAGCGGGGAGATGTAGACATTGATGTTAATCCGAACAAGCTTTCTATGGACGTTTATAAACTTTTTTTTTTCCAATAGGACTTTAATGAAAACTACAAAAGTCTGAAAGAAAATACCTTTGCATAAAATGCGTGTCCAACCCAAATTATAAGTGCGCATTGTATAGACTGAGCTCCTAAGTCTGGGATCATTTGCGTTCCTGATAAACCGGCTTTACCAGTTCCGAGTGTCTGAAAAGACCATCTGTGACATTCAGTTCAGTTCAGTTTATAGGGCTAGTTTTATATTTATATCTTTCTGCTTTTTCTTATTGTTCCATTTACCATATCTATAGGATTGGTGAAGGACCCACCAATGAGATGCCACCAACCCCTAGACTGGAGGTCCTGACCCCCTCATTTCTCCTTACTAGGATAAGTGTACCTATCCAGATCGAATCTGATTCCGCCTGAATTTTCCAATCAGTTTGGGCTCAATCCAAAACTTGTGGGGTTTGTCACCCACAAAACACTATTATACACTGGGGTCTCTTCATATCCCAGAGTATAATAAGTGGAGGTCCAGGAGAAGTGAGACAACATAGCAAAAAGTTGTTGTTTTGTTTTGTTTGAGTTGGAAGGGACCTCAAGGGCCATCGAGTCCAACCCCCTGCAAAAGCAGGAATTCCTAAATCATCCCAGCTATATATCTATCCAGTTTCCGCTTGAAGATTTCAATTGATGAACAACTCACCACCTCCCGTGGCAGCCTATTCCACTCCCTCACTACCCTTACTGTTAGAAAGTTTTTCCTAATGTCTAATCTGAATCTCCTTCCCCTTAGTTTCATCCCATTACTTCTCGTGCTTCCTTCTGCTAATGAGAATAGGGTAGATCCCTCTGCACTGTGACAACCTTTCAGATATTTAAATACCGCTATTAAGTCCCCCCTTAGCCTTCTCTTCTGCAAACTAAGCAGTCCCAATTCTTTTAGCCTTTCCTCGTAGGACATGATTTGTAGGCCTTCCACCATTTTGGTTGCTCTTCTCTGGACCTGCTCCAATAAATCGATGTCTTTCTTAAACTGGGGAGCCCAGAACTGTACACAGTATTCCAGGTGGGGTCTGACCAGGGCAGAGTAGAGCGGAATAATTACCTCTCTTGATCTAGCTACAATGCTCGTCTTGATACATCCTAGAATTTTATTAGCCTTTTTTGCCACCGCACCGCACTGTTGACTCATGTTGAATTTGTGATCTATTATTATGCCCAGATCCTTTTCCCCTGTACTCTCACTTAGTACTATTCCTCCCATACTATATATGCCTCTTGCATTTCTGTTACCCAGATGTAGAACTTTGCATTTGTCCCTGTTGAATACCATTTTGTTCACCCCGGCCCATGGGTCCGGGGGGGCCAGGGCCTGTGGGTGGCCCCCCCCCCCCCCCTGGGTTGGGGGGCCCCCCCCCTTTTTTTTTTTTTTTTTAATTTTTTTTTTTGTTCTTTTATCACCTTATTCTTTTTTTTTTTTTTTTTTTTTTGGTGGGGGGGGGGGGGGGGGGGGGGGGGCCGGCGCTTTTTTTTTTTTTTTTTTTTTTTTTTTTTTTTGATGTACAGTCATGGCCAAAAGTTTTGAGAATGATACAAATATTAATTTTTACAAAGTCTACTGCTTCAGTTTTTCTAATGGCAATTTGCATATACTCCAGAATGTTATAAAGAGTGATCAGCTTAACAGCAATTACTTGCAAAGTCAATATTTGCCTAGAAAATGAACTTTATCCCCCAAAACACATTTCAACATCATTGCAGCCCTGCCTTAAAAGGACCACCTAACATCGTTTCAGTGATTGCTCCATTAACACAGCTGTGGGTGTTGATGAGGACAGGGCTGGAGATCAATCTGTCATGATTAAGTAAGAATGACACCACTGGACACTTTAAAAGGAGGCTGGTGCTTGCCATCATTGTTTCTCTTCTGTTAACCATGGTTATCTCTAAAGAAACACGTGCAGTCATCATTGCACTGCACAAAAATGGCCTAACTGGGAAGAGTATCGCAGCTAGAAAGATTGCACCTCAGTCAACAATCTATCGCATCATCAAGAACTTCAAGGAGAGAGGTTCCATTGGTGCCAAAAAGGCTCCAGGGCGCCCAAGAAAGACCAGCAAGCGGCAGGACCGTCTCTTAAAAGTGTTTCAGCTGCGGGATCGGGCTACCAGCAGTGCAGAGCTTGCTGAGGAATGGCAGCAGGCAGGTGTGAGTGCATCTACACGCACTGTGAGGCGGAGACTCTTGGAGCAAGGCCTGGTCTCAAGGAGGGCAGCAAAGAAGCCACTTCTCTCCAGAAAAAACATCAGGGACAGACTGATATTCTGCACAAGGTGCAGGGAGTGGACTGCTGAGGACTGGGGTAAAGTCATTTTCTCTGATGAATCCCCTTTTCGATTGTTTGGAACATCTGGAAAACAGCTTATTCGGAGAAGAAGAGGTGAGCGCTACCACCAGTCTTGTCTCATGCCAACTGTAAAGCATCCTGAAACCATTCATGTGTGGGGTTGTTTCTCAGCCAAGGGGGCCGGCCCCCCCCCCGGCTTGGAAAAAAAACCCGCCAAAAAAAAAGAGTTGGTTGGGTGTTTTCTTCAAGGGGTATTTCCCCCCCCCCTCCAGGGGGTTTTTGGCTCTTCATTTTTTTTTTTTCTTGTTTGTGGGGCCCTTTTTTATAAAAAAAAGGGTTTAATTTATTTGCTCAGGAAAAAAATATTGGTTTTTTGTGGTTTTCCTTTTAAATACCTCTTTTTTTTTTTTTTTTTTTTTTTTTTTTTTTTTTTTTAAAAAGAGGGGGAGGAAAAAAAAAAAAAAAAAATTCAGACAAAATTAAAGCATTGATTCTGCAAGAATGGACTGCTATCAGTCAGGATTTGGTCCAGAAGTTGATTGAGAGCATGCCAGGGAGAATTGCAGAGGTCCTGAAGAAGAAGGGTCAACACTGCAAATATTGACTTGCTGCATTAACTCATTCTAACTGTCAATATAAGCTTCTGTTACTCATAATATGAATGCAATTCTATTTCTGTATGTGATAAAAACATCTGACAAACACACATAAAAACCAGAGGGCAGCAGATCATGTGAAAATAGAATATTTGTGTCATTCTCAAAACTTTTGGCCATGACTGTATAGCCATTTAGAATTACTCGGTTGTGCCCGATCATTAAGCCAGTTGTGAACCCACCTCACTGATATTTTATCAAAGCCATACTTGATCATTTTTTCAATAAGAATGTTATGTGATACTTTATCAAAGGCCTTACTAAAGTCAAGATATACTATGTCCACTGCATTCCCCTGGTCCAACCATTCAGTGACTTTATTATAGAAGGAAATAAGATTAGTCTGACAAGATTTATTGGGCATAAAGCCGTGCTGGCTCTGATTAATTAAAGCCTTCCCATCCAGGTACCTAATTAAATGTTCTTTAACGATTTGTTCAAAGATTTTTCCTACTATCGAGGTCAGACTTACCGGCCTATAATTTCCTGGGTCGTCCCTATTCCCCTTTTTGTAGATGGGGACCACATTTGCCCTTTTCCAATCTAGAGGGACCACTCCTGTTTCCCATGACTTATTAAGGATTATTGCAAGGGGTTCTGTTATTTCCTCTGCTAATTCTTTTAAAACTCTAGGGTGTAAATCATCCGGTCCTGGGGACTTGGTTTCCTTAATCTTAGCTAAATGTTCTCTTACCAAACCTTCACTTATAATCAGCTTGGAGTCCTCTTTCCCCTCATCACTATCACCATTAATGTTGATATTTCCATCCATTTCTTGGGAGAAGACGGATACAAAATATGAATTTAGTAACTCCACCTGCTGATCCACCATGTTAACTTTTTCACCCTTATCGTTCTTCAGGACTCCAATGGTTTCCTTCACTTTTCTTTTGCTCTTAACATATCCCCAAAAACCTTTTACCTTATTCTTAACCTCTTTTGCAAGCTTCAATTCGCATTCAGCCTTAGCTTTTTTAATGCTTATCTTGCAGAGTCTGCAAACTGCTGTATACTCTCCCTTAGATATAGCTCCCATCTTCCACTTGTTGTATGTTTCCTTTTTCTTTTTTAGTAGGTTATGTAATTTTTTGGTCATCCATCCTGGAGTTTTTAGGTGATTTCCATTTTTCTTCCTTCTAGGTATTGTTAGTTCCTGTGCATTAATGATTTCCCTACGGAAAATTTCCCACCCTTCATGTGCATTTTTGTGCTTAAGAATTTTTCGCCATGGAATTCTACTAACCCTTACCTTTAGGCCCCTAAAATCTGCCCTACTAAAATCGAGCCTTCTAGTCTTTGTTTTCTCAGGTCTTCTTCTTACAACCCCAAACTTGAGTATAGCATGGTCGCTGAATCCCAATGTCCCTGCTACCCTTAATTCGTTAACCATGTCCTCCTTGTTAGATAAAACTAGGTCCAGAATGGATGTTCCTCTCGTGTTTTTTTCTACTAGCTGGGAAATGAAGTTGTCTGCTAGAGAGGATAAAAATTTGATAGAGCCTTTACTCGTAGCTGTGAGTTTCCCAATGAATATCTGGGTAATTAAAGTCTCCCATGATAACAATTTCATATTTCTTCGAAAGCATGGTCATTTGCTGTGAAAAAATCTCATCCATGTCTTCTGCCTGTCCTGGTGGTCTATAATAAACACCTATTATGATGTCCTTATCATTGTTTTTTCCCTGAATTGCTACCCAAATATTTTCCAATAAATTATCATTTTGTAAAACTGTGATTTCTGTGGAAATGTGATCTTTTTTAACATACAATGCAACTCCTCCCCCTCTTTTATTAGTTCTATTTTTTTTGAATAAGTTGTATCCTTCCATCTGTATATTCCAATCATGCTTATCGTTCCACCAAGTTTCTGTAATACCAATGACATCATATTTTTCCTTCTGTATTATCAGTTCTAATTCTCCCTGTTTGTTTCCCAAACTTTGTGCGTTTGTGTAAAAACATTTCAGATTGCGCTCTGATACTTCCTTTTTCTTAATTTCCTTCTGAGTATCCTGTCTTAGGTCCTCATTACCACATCTAGTAACCTTGTTTAGTATGTCCTTTAGCTGCATGTTTTTGTCTTCCTTTTTACTTCCCATCCCCTCCTCTTCTAGTTTAAAGCCCTCCTGATAAGTGTGGCAAGTCTTCTGGCAAATATGTGTTTCCCAGGCTTTGTGAGATGTATACCATCTCTAGCAAGGAGTCCATCATAGAAGTAATTCACTCCATGGTCCAGAAATCCAAATCCTTGCTCTCTACACCACTGCCGAAGCCACTTGTTTACCTCTAGTATTTTATTCCATCTTCTGATACCATAACCATCAACTGGGAGAATTGATGAGAATACTACCTGCGCATCCAGTTCCTTCACTTTCTTTCCTAGATTTTCAAAGTCTTTACGAATAGTTGGTAAATCATTTTTTGCCGTGTCGTTTGTACCCACATGTATCAGGAAAAATGGGTAGTTATCCTTGGAGCTGAAGAGGCATGGAATCCTATCGGCCACATCCCTAACTTTTGCTCCTGGGAGGCAGCATACTTCTCGTGCAGTTATATCTGGCCTGCAGACAGCTGCCTCTGTGTCTCTTAGCAGTGAGTCGCCCATAACCACTACTCTTCTTTTTTTCCTCGCTACGCTATTTCTTGTTGCTCCTACTTGTCTCTGGGTGACTTTTGTTTCTTTTTTTGCTGATAGATTATTCTTATCATTTTCATCAGTCTGCATAAGAGTTTCATATCGGTTACCTAGCTGTGTAAGTGGTGATGGCCTTGTGATCCTTTTGCATCTCTTGGTCACCTGTATCCATTTATCTGCCTCTGTAGGTTCACTCAAGTATTCTTCCCTTACTATATTTAGGAGGTTTGCTTCAGCCTCCACCACTGTAGGCTCTCTCATACTTTCTTCCCTTACTATATTCAAGAGGCTTGCTTCTGCCTCATCAATAAAAACCTCACTTTCTTTAATGCCTCTCAACGTCACTATTCTTTCTTCCAACCTCTGCACTTTATCTTCTAAAAGGGCCACTAGTTTGCATTTCATACAGGTGAAGTTGGCTTTATGGTCAGGCAAATCTGTAAACATATAGTATATGCTGCAGCTCACCATGTGAGTTTTCTCCTCTTCCATATTGGCGGTGGCCTTGCACACAGTCTCTCGGATGCAGCAGTAATGTTTCTCTGCGGCCTCAAAGCGACTCTGAAAGGCGGCCCCTTCCTCCGAGCTGGGCATCTGTGAAAGGCTCCGGGACACGACGGGCTGCTCCCCGGGTGGCGATCAGGGTGTCCGTCCCTCCCGTGTAGGGCGCCTCCGCTCTTCCTCCTGCTGTTATACTCTTCTTCCTTCATCTCTCCTATGCATCCTTTAGGTGTCTGGTGGTCCCCCAGCATCCTCTTCCGGCCTCTAGCTGACATCATGTACCCTGGGGTCACCACTGAGGCATGTGATTGGGCCTGAGCTATCACGTGTGGGTCTCCGATGTCATAATGTCAGCATGCCCCACGTGACCTTTAAGGTCTAATCTCAGTGACTCTGGGGTGTGTGACATCATCCAGAGTCCAGAAGAGGATGCTAGGGACCTCTCTACACCACAAGAATGCCCAGGAGAGGTGAGGAAGGTGAGTATAACTGTTTGTTAAGTTAAATCACCTCCCCTGGACCTCGATTTATTATAATCTGGGGTCTAAAGAGACCCCAGAGTATAATAATAGCACTTCTGGGTTCATGCAGAATATGTTGAAACAAGTCAGAGGGACGAACCTCACTAATATTCATTAAAACAGATCTCGTGAGGTTTGCCCATCTCTACTACTTGCTTTACAATCACAGTGAAGATGAGTTTAAGTAAATCGGTGGTAGGGCCATTTTATTCCAAGTCTATGAGACGGCCAAGAGTAGCTTAGTTGTTTGCACCAGTCCCATGAGCATTGAATGGTCCTATTGACAACCCATTCAATGTCCTTATTCAATGTACTGTAAGAAGGAGCAGTAGGGTCACCACAACTGTTCTAGTGATTACTGGGGGTCCATTGGTGGTTCCTTCAGAGATTAGACATTGCCTTTCCTGTGAATCAGCCAGTTTCAGATGTCATGTTCAGGTGTATTACGTTCATGATATATGGACCATATGTTGGTTGTATTTCCAGGATTGAACACTTGGCTCAAAGCAAGACAGTTATTTATGGTGCTGTGAGTCATTGTCTAACTTTGGGATTCTCCCATTCTATAATCATGCTTTCAGTACAAGACAGTAGCCCTGCAGTTTGGCACTGACTCACCATGTCCAAGATGACTACTATGCTGTGAGACCAGATCCTTGGCCAGTGTTCAGTCTGGGAAATACAGATTACATATGATCTGTATGTCACAGGTTGAACGTTTGCCTAAAAGTAGCCTTAGTAGTTTTGAATGGACTGAATTAGGGTCTGAGGATATCTCTGAGATAAGCATTAGGGGGCCAAGTGCATTAAAATTGGGGCAAAGACAATAGGGAGGAGATGCCCACTGGAGCCAATCACGTTACTTTGTTTTTAATGGATGCTATGGAGAATTTATTATCTTTTTTTGTATCTGTTACATTTACATTGATAGCCCCTGATCTTGGGTCTTTTTTTTTTTCAGTGCCCAGATGACTTGGCTTCTATATCCAGTCAAGCAGTACCACTGATTAGTTATCATTTTTATCAGCAAACCTTGTTAGATTCATTTTGCAAATATTTTAAAGTTTTACCACAGGTTTTGGAATGGGACGTGCTATTGTTATACTCTGAGGTGTCTTAAGCAAGGCCGAGGGGGAGGTACATACAAAATAAAAAAGATACTCACCTCTTCTCACCTCACACCCAAGAGAGGCGAGTATCTATATATGTTTTTATTTTGCCCATACCGCCTCTGGACCTCCATTTTTTTTTTTTATTCTCTGGGGTCTGAAAAGTACAATAACGGTTTCTGGATGACAAACCCCAAGATTCTGGTGCGATCCGAACACAAAATTTTTGAAAAATTTGTATGAGTCCAACTCGTTTTGAACCAGTTTGCTCATCTCTATTTTTCACCCCATTCTATGGGTGTCCCTTGCCTTTTTCTACAGCACCACTTAGTGTGTCTTATTAAAAGAGCCAGCCAACACCTAAATAATAACAGATAAATAATGCTAATATATAAAACCCAAATAAAATATTGGGTTTTATCTATTAGACCCCTTTAGAAACATTCTTCTTCCACACCTGCTTTAGAGCAGCCTGCTATTCAAGCTGTACATTGGAAGAAATGTGGTGGTGGAGCCCCCTAGATGGTAAAAACATTGTCTATTTCTGGCCAACCTTTGGTTACCAATGTCACCAATACCTCTGAAGATAGGAGATCCTCAAACTTTGTTACCCCTTCCTCTACACCATTGTTTGGGAGGTAGAATAACTGACCCGCTTATTGGTTTTTATTGAAATGGGTAGCTCCACACATTTTAACGTCTGGATCATATATCATATCATATATGGAGGCAGGAGATTCTTGCAAGTCCTTATCTCTAACAGCATGTGGATGGAATTTTTTTTTTTATTTTATATTAAAAACGGTGGAGGCCACATAGGATAGTGAAATTAAAAGGTTCAAGTTTAGAATGAAAGAGCCTAGAAAAAGTATCAGCATGTTTTTAGGGTCAAAATCAAGTGCGGATACATTTTATAACTGGTAATGGGCAAACGTTGCAAGAGATTCATCTTGCGAATAGTTGCGAGTTTTGGCAGGAAGATTTGTTTAGAATCCGAACTTGCTTGGTCCAAACTGTAATTGCCATTATTATATTCTAAGGACTATTCAGGCCCCAGAGTATAATAATTGGGAGTCAGGGAGGATATATAATAAAAAAACAAAAAAAACCACTCACCTTTCCTGGGCTCAGTCGTGGCATCCTCTGGTGTTTGGGTCTTACTTACTTTACTAGAAGACCACATTGCTACTTCTTCCACCTCTCTTCCTGACGTCGTTGGTCCCCTTCCTGATCTCTGACTATTATACTCTGGAGTCTGAAAAGACCGAAGAGACCCCAGAATATAAAAATCAACTTTCCTGGATTTGCATCGGGTGAACTCCAAAAATTTGGGGTTCAGGTGGAAATATATTCCTAAAATACTTCATCTTTATAGCATTTGGAGTAGCACTTACTTTAATACAGAGCCCTATACACCCTGCATGAACGTAAAGCTTTGCGTAATATCATTGTGCCTGCAGCCACAGCAGGTGATTTATGCCGCATGAGTTTCAGTTTTTATAAAAACATTTAAGTTGTCTTCTTTTGTTAGCATGTCTCAATATCGCTAGAAGCGAAACAACATGCTGCACTGAATCTGTGATGGTTTTACTTGTGTGCATAAAGCAGAGCTGGGTTTGTTATGTCACATACTTAGTTTACTGTGTTATAGTGTTGGCTTCACAGGTTTTTATCTGTCTTTATCCCTTATTCTTGCACAGTTCCAGCAGGTGATACAAATGAATGAACCTATTTGTTCCAAGACTTGTTCAGCCCGAATATTCCAATTTGTTCAGTTCTTAACAAAGCCAAATTAATGGCGATTCGTCTCGGATTAACTAAAATGGCCGCTGCACCATGCAGTGAAATAGTCAGTGGTAGGAGGATACCTTATAGTGCTGATGTCACATATAGTATATAAGATACCGTGGGCAGGAACACAAGGCATTTCAATGTTGGTGGAAGTAGGGGATAGAGGTGTTATTCATCACTGCATGATTCAAAGCAATTACTCCACTGCACTGACTACAGCAAAGCTTGTAATGCAGATAGGAGTAGGAGAAGTAGGATAAAGTTTAGTCAGATGTAATCAATTACAAGCAGATTAGTGATAAAAATTATAAATAGAAGTGAGGGAGAGTATCTGTGTTGTGTGAGCCAGACTGCTGTAGTAATACAGACAAAGGACAGTTAACTATTTCATTGCCAATAATCTAATTTTGTCTATGTCTGTTTAGCAAAAGAGCAGTTTTGATTTCACATCCGCTCCCACAAAAGGATTGTTTTTGATGGCTTTTTGTTTTGGGAAGCCAATTCTTTATCACTTTTCAACTAGGCTCAAAATTTTCTCCCAAATAACAGCAACAAGCTTGTAGCACTTATAAGTCATCAAAATGAGATTTTTCTATAAAACCATTTGCTTTTTGCAATATAACCACCATATGTGTTTAAAAAACCATGAGCAAGCACCTTTCTCCAAAAAAGGATAATTTTTTGAGCATTTCAAATGTTAAATGTGTAAAAGCGAGTGTCAGCGAAGTGTATGGTTACACTCTGAGTTTGTATCCTCTGCTTACCATTTGTTTTTCCATAGACATACATATCACATTCACTTTGACATAATTTCAGCTGTGTTTGCCTTAGATAGAGCTAGAAACTGGATAGCTAGGTTCCAAAGAACCCTGAGAATGTTATACACAATGTGTTATAGATAGGTTCCTAGGAGCCCCAAGGGTGTCATACACTATGTTTTATAGATAGGTTCCTAGGAGTCCTAAGAGTATTCTACACTATGTTTTATAGATAGGTTCCTAGGAGCCCTAAGAGTGTTCTACACTATGTTTTATAGATAGGTTCCTAGGAGCCCTAAGAGTGTTCTACACTATGTTTTATAGATAGGTTCCTAGGAGCCCCAAGGGTGTCATACACTATGTTTTATAGATAGGTTCCTATGAGCCCTAAGAGTGTTCTACACTATGTTTTATAGATAGGTTCCTATGAGCCCTAAGAATGTTCTACACTATGTTTTATAGATAGGTTCCTAGGAGCCCTAAGAGTATTCTACACTATGTTTTATAGATAGGTTCCTAGGAGTCCTAAGAGTATTCTACACTATGTTTTATAGATAGGTTCCTAGGAGCCCTAAGAGTGTTCTACACTATGTTTTATAGATAGGTTCCTAGGAGCCCTAAGAGTGTTCTACACTATGTTTTATAGATAGGTTCCTAGGAGCCCCAAGGGTGTCATACACTATGTTTTATAGATAGGTTCCTATGAGCCCTAAGAGTGTTCTACACTATGTTTTATAGATAGGTTCCTAGGAGCCCTAAGAGTATTCTACACTATGTTTTATAGATAAGTTCCTAGGAGCCCTAAGAGTATTCTACACTATGTTTTATAGATAGGTTCCTAGGAGCCCTAAGAGTATTCTACACTATGTTTTATAGATAGGTTCCTAGGAGCCCTAAGAGTATTCTACACTATATTTTATAGATAGGTTCCTAGGAGCCCTAAGAGTATTATACACTATGTTTTAAGCCAATTAAATTTGTACCAAACTTATTCAACCTGAAACAAATCTTGGTACTCAACCACCCGAACCCGAAAATGAATCTTGAGAGGTTCATCTATCTCTAGTAGGTAATTACCTACATGTTCATAATTGTATCCCTTTCAATAGACCTCTAAGTAACTGCTCCCTTAATCTGCACATCATGGTCACTGTCGAATGGAGGTTTCTTTAGTCCACCAGACTATGGGGTCCAACTTCCCAAAACACCTAAGTAACATACCATAGCATCCTTCAAATTTGGGTATCTTCTGCTGGACCATTATTGTGTTAGGCCCTGGCCAAAGGATCTTCTGGTACTCCAGACATTGCTCCTGGTGCTGGATTATCAGATGTTCTAGGTTATTGGACAGTTATGGAACTATTAAGGTCACTGATAAAGAGAGATCAGAATAAAAAGGTAATATAAAATATTCCAGTCTGTTTTTTATTCAGAGTCTCATGTATTGGTTTTCTTTGCCCCAGGTCTTATAAAATTCAGTTCAGAATGTATGTGTTTGCAAGATAATCAGAAATTCTGGATTATTGGATGCCGGATTAAAGAAAGTTCACTATAGATTAATGCAAAATTATATTCTACAAAGTAACATAATGTAATAATATTATATAAAATATTGTAATACAAGATAATATAATCCAAAAATAATTTGGCTTTAAAAAAAAATCACCAAAAATTCTAGGAGAATTGCAAATTTATAACTTCAGACATTTTTATAAATTTGTCGCAAAAAATCATACACCTGCAAAAAAAAACAAAAAACTTTTTACAAAGTTGAGATATATATAATATACATTCATATATTAAACAATTAAATTAAGCCAGAAAACTGGCATAAGGAATGTTTTCATAATAAATTGGCCCCAATGTATAAATGCATCTATACAAAAACATCAATTTCTGTTCTTTTTTTTCTGCCCCACACATTTTCTATACAGTTGACCTACAGCCCCTGGCTTGATTAGTCAATGTTAAATTTTCAGCTAATGATACACCACATATAAGCCTGCCCAGACGTGCACTTTTGGCTCACGTAACTCGCTCCTGTTAGACAGGGGTGTGTGTGTTTCCTAACGCAGGGACCAGAACAACAGTGATTATCTCCTACGCAGCAGCAGCAGCAGTAGCACTGTCCTTTCTACTTTTTTGAAGTCTCCTTCCTTCCCTCTTCGCTCTCTGTGCACTTGCTCACAAGAACTCATATGTCATCCAGTTCATCATCTGTCTACTGCTCACTTGTTGCTTGGGCTTAAAAGGGTCAAAAAGATTCAAAAAGACTTTGGACTTGAAGCACCTGCTAGTCAAAGACTTTTTAGACATCTGTTCTCTGGAAACTCATGTTATGTACATGTTCTTCGTAACCTCAACCTACCTGGAATAATTTCAAAGTCGAGAGCTCTTGCCAGTTAGATCTTGTCAGAGAAGGGCATCTACGAGTGTCGCCAGGGGGGATTAAAAAAAAAAAAGGTGCATTGTGGTTGAAGACTCCGGTTTGTTGTGGTACATACAAGGTGAAGCCAAGAAGAAATAGGCTGACACATGGAAACTTTGTCTTAAAGATCTACGAAATCATCCTAAGATTCCTTATTCATTGAGCTACTCTTGACACTTGGCACCTTCTTCATCTGCAGAGGGAAGAAGCTCCACGATGTTCGTCCTCGTAGTCTGTTCTGCTCTACTAACAGCAGGTAATGAGGCGTACCTATATTTCATTACCAGGTTATGTACAGTTTTATTAGACGACTTGAGTTGAATTTTAATAATGAATATTGACCCCTTTATGGGGTTTGGGTGAAATCAGAAAAAAATTGGAATCGAATTTTGAACTTAATTTTGAAATTTGCTATTTTTCCTTTCTGTATAAATTCAAGCAATCATTGAGTTGCAGTTATAGAAAGTTACGGAGAGGTAGCAGAGCTGAATTTGTCACTTCATTATGCTACATATGGAATTTTGCCAAACTCAGATCTGAGAGTTAAGCTATAGTCACACAACCGTACCTGTTTCTTACCCATGAAAAATTGACAAATTGGTCAATTTTTATTGGTTGTTTTGCATCCTTTTGTTGTGTTCATGTGCCCGTTTTTCACAGCCAAGTGTCATTCATTTTGCATGGAATTTTTTTCCTTTTTTTTTGTAAAAAAGGATGAATTTCATTTTTATTTTTTTTTCTTACTGGTACGTCAATCTGTTTGTACGTCCATTAAAAATAGACCCGTTGATTTCCATTGGATCTGGTTGTCCAAATATAGATCATAGTCCATTTCATCTGTCCATCAAATGGACACGTGAATACACACGGTAACTTGTTTTTAAAATGTCCATGTGATGGGGGGAAAAAAAAAAAAAGAGTCAAAAGTAGGAGGGGGTCTAAAATACAGAAAAAGTGAAAATGTTTTCCATTCTACCTTATCTTAGTTCCATGTGAATAAGGGCTTAGGATAAAGCAGCAGATTTCTCTGTCCTCTATATAGAACTACATATCATGATATACGTGTCCCCCGTTCAGCTCTGCTACATCGGATCTTAAAACTTTTATTGACTGACTGAAGGCTTGTTACATAACTGACATATTGAGTTGGTTATCGGGACCTTTTGAATCTGGGCTGTATTTTTGTCCTTGGCAACTACACACGGTTGAGCAGCCAGTGGACAAACCTTTTTGGGACAGATTTTGAGAGGGTGCCAGAAAGCAGCTTCCACGGTAGCTGTGTATATATAGATACATATCGCCCAGATCCAAAAATAGTATCCGTAGTATTGCGTCGTATATGAGGGATCTGTGTTACCCTTAAAAGAAGTTCTGTATATGATATGGATTAAAAGTTTACGTAAACCTACGCGAGCCAAGAATGAGAGGATTTAGTCAATGCATGTGAAGTATAAACAAAGTGCTCACCTGCATATAGTCCCATCGCTGGTTTACTAAGGTTTACATACATCTGGATATGGCTCTTGTGCTTGAACCCGTAAGCCGAAAAAAATCCTATGTAAACAATAGAGCTCAGTAGACTTCCATTATCTGCATTATCCTTTGATTTCCCTACAGTGGCATCCAAGCCCTCCACCATCTACTCGGATACAAAGAGAAAAAACTACTTGCGTAAACAGACATAGCAGAGCTCAATGTGTCACTGAACTATTTCTTGTATGTAACATGTTAATACCCTTCTACATGGCTGTCATTAGTAACAGGTGAACTTTGCCAGATTAGTTTCTTGAATATTTGCAAGGTTCTCCCTCCACTCTTATTTCAGACTGTTATGTTCAGTCCCAACGAAAGTGCTATTGTTATATTCTGGGGCCTCTGCAGGCCCGGGGAGGTGCAGAAAAATAAAAAACATTGATATTCACTTTTGTTCACCTCTCCGAGACCCTGTTGTGGCTTTTCTCCTCTCTCGCATCATCTTACGGCCTCTCCTGCCCCCCATGTTGGCGTCATTGGTGTCAGGGACAGTGCTGATGTTAGGACACTTGCGTCAGAGTGTCCTGACTTTGGCATGTCACATGTGACCGCTGAGGCCCAATCACACGTCTCATATATCCCCAGCACAAGTCATGTTAACAGGGAGGTCGGAAAAGCGGATGTCACATCGGAGCCCCGGCGCAGCAAGAACAGGTAAGGATAAGTGTTTGTTTTCTTTCAGTACATCCGTCAGGCCTCCAATTGTATTATACTCAGGGGTGAAAAGAGACTCCAGAGCATAATAATGATTTGTTGGTGGTAACCTCAAAAATCTCATATTTGATGAAATCTGAAATTTTCGAAAAATTTCTAACAAACTTGTTACAATACATACGTTAATATATTCACAAACTCTATTGGGGTATAGAAAGCAGCTTCAATTCCAGAATTTTTAATTTTCTACTAAACTGGTCATGGATCACCAAAGGATACTAACTGATCGAAGTCCGATCTAGTAGAACCTTGGAAGGTCCAGGCATTGTGGCTGTCAGACTCTACTCCCATGACCGAGCCGAGACCAGGCCATGTGTTTAACAGATCCATGCAGGATCCATTTTTTCCACAGACCTATTCCCCTCAGTGAGTAAATTGGGTCCGTGAAAAAGCATCCAAAGAGTCTGATCCATGGCAAAATAGAGCATGCTCTATTTTTGATAGATCATAGACGGCACATGGTCGAGGAAGATGGTAGTCTCTATAGACTCTTTGACAGATGCTAAGATATATCCATGTGAAAGTGGTCCAAGAGTGACAATTACATTGTTAAGGACTGGACTCCGTCTTGGTGTCCGGTACTTATTCCCGTTGGTCCACTACCAGCCCCTTTTGGCCTCTTCTGTGACATCACAGGCCTCGAGAGTGATCCTGGGATCCATTTTGTTACTCAGAAGGCCAGAGGAGACCACAATATAATAATATCACTTCCAGCTTTCAAGTTTCGCCCTTCTATACTTCTGGCCAGTGATTGCTAACCCGAGCTAAGATAAGTGTGGACAAACCTGTGTGAGAGTGCAGATGTACAGTATAGTAGGAGTTGTCATCAGACCCCAAAGATTCCCTGCATATAAGAAGAGATCAGCATTATAAATGACACAACGACATGATGGTTGGGTGGGGGCTGGTTACAGACTTTTCATTGTCCCAGAAGATTTAAGGTATGTCTGTGAGAATTATACATAATAACAGGATGAGGCAGCTAGCACAATGGGCGATGAACAATGGAGCATGAATGATTCTTTGTAACTTTTATCTTCTGGAGAATTTATGGGAAAACATTGGAAAAGCTTGGGGATTAGAGGGAAAGACCACAAAGCCATTATGAAGTTTTCTCATGAGCCAGGTGTCACCTCAACTGTATGAATGATACAAAAAAGGATAACCTGTAGGATCAAGAACTGAGGATACGCAACTTTGGCTAAGCATATAGAAAATACAGTAGGTGTGGGAAAAGTGCTGCAGAGTAAGAATGCGTTATGAATAGAAGGGTTAATGGATTATTTTTGTCAATCAGCAAAATTCAGAGTGAATGACAAAAAGAAATGTAAATCCCATCAATATTTGGTGTGATCTTTACCCTTTGCAGTTCTTCTCGGGACTTGCAGACAGTTTTTGCAGGGAAGTTGTTCCTGCCACCATCTTGGAGAACTAAGCACAGATCTTCTGTGGATGTTGCTTGCTCCAATCCTTCTGTCTCTTCATGTCATCCCAGACAGACTGGATGATGATGAGATCAGGACTATATCTGTGGGGGCCGGATCATCACTTCCAGGACTCCTCCTCCAAAGGGCAAAGGTCACACCAAATATTGATGGGATTTACAATTCTCTTTTCTTCGTTCACTTAATTTTTTTTAAATTGGCAAATATAAACTATTAAAAATTCTATTTTTGAAAGCATATTTACCCTGCAGTATTTTTTTGACCTTGCCTAAAACTTTTGCACAACACTGCGTGCTTCCACTGGTCTTCCCTGATTCTTAGCTTTATCTTGACAACCACAAATACCAAGAAAAGAGGATCCTACAGTCAAATTATTGTGTATGTGAGAAGTGACATACAGGTATAGACCTCCTCCTCCTCCTCTTGGCTCACATAAGTTGAGGTCCACAGTATCATGTATGGTAAATGCCCTTGTTGAACGGGAAAGTCCTAGAGAGGAACTTGAGTCATCTGTAATGAAACATTCTGAGGAATTAGTGTAGGTTGAGCAATGATTCTTTGAAAGGTGACGTCACTCTACAGACGGAGTGTGAAATGTGACTATTCAGGATTAGGTCTTTATAGAAGGTTAAGTACAATATCAGAAGTGGCTTATATACAAGAAATATTGTTCTTAGGTTTCCTCTTGAAGCAGGTAAGGTTGTGGCCTCTCAAATTTCTTTTCCATGAGCAAACTACATTTAGCACTTCACCTACTGTAATAGGATCATATTGTCTTCAAGTCACTGTGTTATAACATTCAGCGGGTGTGACCCACTAGGTCCCCTAACCACTTTGGCATTGGGCCATTCCTAAGGGCATTGTCTAAGTAGCCTCTCTTGTTTTAACCCTTTAATTCCCGTATGGGGATCTGCAGAATGCCGCAGGAACACTACCAGGTCGCTACTAGAGATGGGAAAATTGGCTTGTAATGAGCCGAGTTCGTCCTGAATATTCCAAATTGTTAAAAATGCCAAAGAGATTCAGTTTTGGCGATCTAAAATGGCATCTTCTTCAGACCCAGAATATAATAGTATATATATATATAAAATTTAACACCTCCCCTGATCCTGACCCTCCATGTATTATACTCTGGGGTGTAAAGAGATTCCAGAGTATAATAATGTCACTTTCACTTAGATATAACTTTGGCTGTGTTTGAAAGCTTGAAATTGGAAATATAGGTTCCTAGGAGCCCTAAGAGGATTCTACACTATGTTTTATAGATAAGTTCCTAGGAGCCCTAAGAGTATTCTACACTATGCTTTATAGATAGGTTCCTAGGAGCCCTAAGAGGATTCTACACTATGTTTTATAGATAGGTTCCTAGGAGCCCTAAGAGTGTTCTACACTATGTTTTATAGATAGATTCCTAGGAGCCCTAAGAGTATTCTACACTATGTTTTATAGATAGATTCCTAGGAGCCCTAAGAGTGTTCTACACTATGTTTTATAGATAGGTTCCTAGGAGTCCTAAGAGTATTCTACACTATGTTTTATAGATGGGTTCCTAGGAGCCCTAAGAGTGTTGGATAATAAAATGATGGTAGATATCAAGAGGGAAATAGATGCTCATGACAAGGGTATAGATTTGCCTATGAATGATATAGATGAAGTGAACCAAAATAATAAGGGGGAGGATGACTGGAGGAAACAACAGGATATTGAACTTGGGGGTCACCACAAAGACTCGTTCACAACATATCTGTGCACGTAAGCTTCCCATCCCCTGTCCCGCATAGTAATTGTGCCCCTATTCATGCCACAGCCTCCTTTATAGAATCCATTATTGACTATATACTCTTGACTAACTGCTATTTTTGCCATTTTTAGGGTTAATTATCTCCTTTATGACCGTTTATGGCTTTGTATCATAAAACTTTCTCGTTCCAGAGCACCAGAGGGCAGGGGTAACAAATTTACGATACAAAGACCACCAGTCAGCAAAGGAAAATAGAAAGGAGATCAAAGAAAGTATCACTAGCACTTGTGTGTTTAGGAGGACCTGCGGGCCCCCCTGACTTTTGGGCTTGGTTGCAGCTACAATCACAGTGACCCCTATAGTTACCCCACTGACTACAGTCATGGCCAAAAGTTTTGAGAATGATACAAATATTAATTTTTACAAAGTCTACTGCTTCAGTTTTTCTAATGGCAATTTGCATATACTCCAGAATGTTATAAAGAGTGATCAGCTTAACAGCAATTACTTGCAAAGTCAATATTTGCCTAGAAAATGAACTTTATCCCCCAAAACACATTTCAACATCATTGCAGCCCTGCCTTAAAAGGACCACCTAACATCGTTTCAGTGATTGCTCCATTAACACAGGTGTGGGTGTTGATGAGGACAGGGCTGGAGATCAATCGGTCATGATTAAGTAAGAATGACACCACTGGACACTTTAAAAGGAGGCTGGTGCTTGCCATCATTGTTTCTCTTCTGTTAACCATGGTTATCTCTAAAGAAACACGTGCAGTCATCATTGCACTGCACAAAAATGGCCTAACTGGGAAGAGTATTGCAGCTAGAAAGATTGCACCTCAGTCAACAATCTATCGCATCATCAAGAACTTCAAGGAGAAAGGTTCCATTGGTGCCAAAAAGGCTCCAGGGCGCCCAAGAAAGACCAGCAAGCGGCAGGACCGTCTCTTAAAAGTGTTTCAGCTGCGGGATCGGGCTACCAGCAGTGCAGAGCTTGCTGAGGAATGGCAGCAGGCAGGTGTGAGTGCATCTGCACGCACTGTGAGGCGGAGACTCTTGGAGCAAGGCCTGGTCTCAAGGAGGGCAGCAAAGAAGCCACTTCTCTCCAGAAAAAACATCAGGGACAGACTGATATTCTGCAAAAGGTACAGGGTGTGGACTGCTGAGGACTGGGGTAAAGTCATTTTCTCTGATGAATCCCCTTTTCGATTGTTTGGAACATCTGGAAAACAGCTTATTCGGAGAAGAAGAGGTGAGCGCTACCACCAGTCTTGTCTCACGCCAACTGTAAAGCATCCTGAAATCATTCATGTGTGGGGTTGCTTCTCAGCCAAGGGAATCGGCTCTCTCACAGTCTTGCCTAAAAACACAGCCATGAATAAAGAATGGTACCAGAATGTCCTCCAAGAGCAACTTCTCCCAACCGTCCAAGAGCAGTTTGGCGCTCAACAATGCCTTTTCCAGCATGATGGAGCACCTTGCCATAAAGCAAAGGTGATAACTAAATGGCTCAGGGAACAAAACATAGAGATTTTGGGTCCATGGCCTGGAAACTCCCCAGATCTTAATCCCATTGAGAACTTGTGGTCAATCATCAAGAGACGGGTGGACAAACAAAAACCAACTAATTCAGACAAAATGAAAGCATTGATTCTGCAAGAATGGACTGCTATCAGTCAGGATTTGGTCCAGAAGTTGATTGAGAGCATGCCAGGGAGAATTGCAGAGGTCCTGAAGAAGAAGGGTCAACACTGCAAATATTGACTTGCTGCATTAACTCATTCTAACTGTCAATATAAGCTTCTGTTACTCATAATATGAATGCAATTCTATTTCTGTATGTGATAAAAACATCTGACAAACACACATAAAAACCAGAGGGCAGCAGATCATGTGAAAATAGAATATTTGTGTCATTCTCAAAACTTTTGGCCATGACTGTACAATGTACAGATCTATGAATGTCCAGAGATCTTTCTGATGATCTTGTTACACCTAGGCCATGACAAGGGGCAATGTTTCACTGTTGCCATAGATGGGGATTCTTTACTGTAAGAGCTATGAGACTATAAAACTTTCTGCCACAAGATTTTTTACTGTCTGATTTTTTATTCAACCTCAAGAGATGATGTTTTTTGGAAAGTCATAGTATCACAAGTTATGAGAGTTATGAGATCCAGATTTCTGGAGATGGGTCGTTGATCCAGAAATTTATTTTGATTGCCATATTTGGTGTCGGGAAGGAATTGTTTTGCTTAATATGGGGCAATCCTCATTGTATGGATTTTTTTCTGCCTTTGGGTCACAAGGGTAGGATTAGAGCTTGGACTAGATGTTTATGTGTCTTTAATGAACCTTATCAACTGTGTTACTATAAAAAATATTCAGTAGACCATGGTGGAATGACCTTTGACTGCATGAACTGTAGAGTAGAATGCACCTACTATGTAGAAAATCTACATCAGCTGTTTTTTGCCCTTCTCCATCCTGTAAGCAGAACCATAAATAGTCTCTTGCGATGAACTGCAACTGCAGTGTGGACTTTGGAAAGTAAGATGACAAGCATTGTGACATCCCCTAACATGGGACACTCAGCTGATCAACTATCTGAGCATCAAAAAATGTACATGGAGTGGAATTGACTATATTGAGACTTTTAGGTGAGTTTCTAAATATTGGCCCCAGGATTTTTTCAAGGAGTATAGGACTCTGATTGACAATCACTGGCCAGAACATAGAGATAAGCAAAACTTGAGATTCATTTTGTGAATATTACTGAGGTTCACCCACCAGCTTGGTTTGGGCCAAACTTGTCTCTTCAAACCCCAAGGTATAATAATTGGATGCCCAGCGGAGGTGCAGAAACATTATATACACTTATACTCACCATCCCTCACCTCTCCTAGGCTCTCTCACTGCATCTGGAACTTCATTGATGTCCTCTTTGGTTGTCTCACAACCTCTTCTGGCTGCCTAGTTGAGGTCATGAGCCTTGAGGGATAGCTGAGACCTGTTATTGGGCCTCAGTGGTCAAGTGGAGCATGTTGATATCAAGGGAAGTGCAGAAACATAATAAACACTCATACATTCAGTGCCCTTGGGCCTCGATGCAAAATCTTTAATGGAGGTCTTCTTTACCCAGTGTCATTTAGAATAGTGGTATATATAGAATAGTGTTATGGGGCTCTCTGAGAGTCTTGGGCCTGGTAGAAACTGCTACCTCTGCACCCCCCTATAGCTATACCCCATCGACCTTCCCTCATCTCCCTTGTAGCGTAGTACTACATTGTGGTCTTCTTCAGTTGTCTTCCAGTCTCCATGGTGATATCATGGTCCCCTAGAAGACCACTGAGGCCCAATAACATGCCTCAGTAGTCCCCGAGGGGCCCGTGACATCACTCAGGAGGCCAGAAGAGGGCTACAATGGAGCCCCAGACACTCTGAGGGAGCTCAGGAAGGCAGGAAGGTGAGTATCTGTGTCTATTATTTTTCTGCACCTCTCCCGGACCTCCACTTCATATACTCAAGGGATCTGAACAGACCCCAAAGTCTAATAGTGATCTGTGGGTAGAAAACCCAAAAAATCTGTGGGGTTTTTGAAAAATTCATAATGAACCTGGTTTATTATAAACCATTTCGCTCATCTCTACCCAGATTTATAGACTTGTTTTATAGAGTATAGAGGCAGGCTTTGGCCGGATTCCTGGATCACACCTTCTACAATTGTGCCTACTAAGCATCAAAGGTGCAGATAAGAGCGTCTCATTGAGGGATTATTCATTTGATTTGCTCTACGTGACTGGCTGCTTGTTCGCAGGCATGTATTCTTATTCATTTTTACCATTCTACGGTATAATGCTGAGCTCATACTGCCTATGGGACACATGTGGAATTTATTTGACTCTTGGCACATGCAAGCTGAATTACTAACTTCCTGAAGTCTGTTCTGCCAAGCTCAGGGGAACCACAGCACGTGTCTGCAGCCTGGCAAGGCTCCATTGTATACCAGAGGCATTTGCTTCATTTCTCTTCAGTATTTTCTTTGCCATGTTGAGCAAGAATCTGATTTGTTGATTTGTTTGTTTTTTTCTGTTTTGCTATGAAACGGGTGAAAGGGAATATTTTTCAAGTTTCTGGGGTCGTCACAACTTAAAATTTTACTATATTCATAAATCTGATTTATGGAGCTGCCAAACGAGCTTTGAGCCATGACTGACAATCTGGTGGCTTTGGATACTCTGCCTAACAACTACTATTAGTTCAATAGGGTTATAATACACTAGGTCTCCAGTAACCCATCTGTCGGGCTTCAGGTTAAAGGGAATGCCCACCGTAGAATGCCTTTTTTTTTTTTTTTTTACCCTAAATAGCTCCAAAATTCTTTGTCAGGGTATCTCATGCATAGATGTTAAGTGGAATCCTAAAATTGTGGCTGCCGCAGCTGTCACTGCAGTGAGCTTTGGAGCTGTACGTGGAATTTAATAATATAAGAGAAGCCCCTGGGCTACCTCACTTTCACCTGGGCCTACTTTTATCTTAGTCTGAATTTAAGAATTTCAGTTTCTCATAAAACCAATTCTATGCATATAATAGTGATGGTGCACTGCTGTCAGCACCCTGTTCTTCCCGGTGTCAGTGCCTGCTGGTTCACCTCTCTGACATGTTCCTATCTACTTGCTGTTCTCCACTACCATCTGGAATTCTCCTCTACCTCCATTCCCGCTAGTGGCACTTTGTTCTTAAAGACACCAGTTCATGCACCCTGCCAATCCTTGCTGGCCCTACCCTGTATAAGTGTTCTAAGCCCCCTACTTGGTGCCTGAGCAATAGACTTGACCAGCTGTAGGCAGGGTACTTGATCTTTCTCTAACCTGAACACCTGATACTTCACACATTGACCCAGTTGCCATCAATACTGGGACCACTTTGTTAGTAGCAACCTAGAAGTCTCCCTACAGTAAAGTCCAGATCCTTTACTGGGGAGGCTGCTTAGACAATACTCTTAGAGGTTTACCAAAGTCCAACTGGTTTTGTAGCAATGGGTTCACAACCCACTTATCATGATAATACAATATGCTATATGCTAGCAAAAGCCTTTAAAGGCTGCAACTCACGTCACAGCAACTAGGTGGCCTTACATAGACACATAGAACTAAACCTATTCTTCAACAGATTTGATCACACACCAGCTCCTCCCACCCCAGTATGTCCTTCAGCTCCCCCCACCACACTGATTTCACCCCATGCGGGCACTTTCCAACAGACCAGTAAATCCAGAAATCCGTCTTTATCTGACCACAGTCTGACCTTCACACGGGCCCAGGTGAGGAAGGAGATGAAAAAGATCAAGGCGAGGAAAGCCGCAGGGCCAGATGACATCAGTGCAAGGCTAATTAAGACTTGCGGGGACCAGCTGTGTGGTATAATTACATATATGTATAATATGAGCCTGAGGCAGGAAATAGTCCCTGAATTATGGAAATCTTCTTGTGTGGTACCAGTTCCAAAGAAACCCCACCCTATGGACCTCAACGACTACAGACCTGTAGCACTGACATCCCACCTGATGAAGATCTTAGAGAGATTGGTTCTCACACATCTCCGCCCTCTAGTGAGCCCCACTATGGACCCCCTCCAGTTTGCTTACCGGCCGGGCATTGGGGTAGATGATGCCATCATCCATCTTCTGCACAGGGCTCTGTCTCACCTGGAGAAACCAGGGAACACAGTGAGAATAATGTTCTTTGACTTCTCCAGTGCTTTTAACACCATACAGCCCAGGTTATTGAGGGACAAGCTGGGCCTTGCTGGAGTGGACCACCACCTCTCCAACTGGATCCTAGACTACCTCACAAATCGACCTCAATACATGAGAGCCCAAGACTGTGTGTCAGGTACCGTGATCTGTGATATGGGGGCACCTCAGGGTACGGTTCTCGCCCCTTTCCTCTTCACACTGTACACTGCAGATTTTAGGTGCAACTCATCCAGCTGCTACCTACAGAAGTATTCTGACGACTCTGCAATAGTAGGCCTCATCACAGATGATGATGACAGGGAGTACAGAGAACTGAACCAGTATTTTGTGGACTGGTGCCACCGGAACCACCTGAAGATTAACGCGGGGAAGACCAAGGAGATGGTGGTGGACTTCCGCAAAGGCAGAAGCCCTCCTAAACCAGTGGACATCCTGGGAACGGGCATCGAGATTGTGAACACCTATAAGTACCTGGGTTTGCTCCTTAATAATAAGCTGGACTGGGCAGATCATATGGAGGCCCTGTACAGGAAGGGCCACAGTAGGCTCTACCTGCTTAGGAAGCTGAGAGCCTTTGGAATCCGGGGGGCACTTCTTAGAACTTTCTTCAACTCGGTAGTGGCATCAGCCATCTTCTTTGGAGTGGCCTGCTGGGGGAGCAGTATATCATCCAGGGTCAGAAATAAACTTGACAAGCTGATTAGAAAGGCCAGCTCTGTCCTGGGGAGCCCACTGGACCCAGTGCAGGTGGTGGGTGACAGAAGGATACTGTCCGTGGTGAGCTCCATGCAGAAGAAGAAGTCCCATCCCATGCAAGAGACTGTGATCGTGCTGAGCAGTACTGTCAGTGACCGACTGCTCCACCCTAGGTGTGAGAAGGAGCGCTATCGGAAGTCTTTCCTCCCCACCGTGGTTAGGCTGTACAACCAACACCGACCTAAGCGGAGATCAATACACACAGAGAACTGAAATATCTCTCTGCCTGCCTCTTAAATCCCCCCCCCCCCCCGCTACTTCCTATCTGTCTGTCGGCTATCAAAGTAATGCCTCTCACCTTGGAACATTCCTGTACATGTTGTATTTGTATCTGCTTATCTTTGCTGCTGTAACACACTGAATTTCCCCATTGTGGGACTATTAAAGGACTATTATTATTATAAACATCTTGTGACGGACTATCAAAAGTCATGTTTTTGGTTATGTCTCATCTCATGACACAAATATCTGGAAATGTCCAGCCACGAGGAAAGGTAAGGAAGAACACATATGTCGATACCAAGATATAACTGGTATTCTAAATGGCCTTCAAACAACCATGAAAGAATCATAATCTTGTGTAAACTGCCACAAGGTAGATCGTTTCCATGGTGCCTTAATAAACAGGAAGCCATTGACAGCTTTAGCTGGTTTAACTAATCTTAGAGTTACATTATGTTTTGCCAAAAACTATTCTATTGTGTGGTCATATTGTTCGAAACATTCTTCAAAAGAATTGCCTTTCAGAAAAGTCCAGTGTGCTCAGGTGGCAACGTGCCTTGGAAAGGTTTACTTTGTATATACATGTCTGAAACAATGTTTCAAGAAGCCACAAACTGATTCGTTCCAGAAAATCTGGATTAGGTGTATTTATTCTGAAAAATAATCCAGAAACCTGAAGATATCCTTACCTGACTTATTATGCCTCTGTATACAGCTTCATCCTGAGCGCAAAACTGGTCAAATGTGGCCTCATATTGGCTACATACAACATTTGTGTGTTTAAAGGGGAGAATCCAGCAGATAAACCCTTGTCATCTGTTGTATGTAGGTTCATACACCCTTTTAGGATGGGAGATCTCCTTGACTGGGCCTTTCTTATTTACGTCTTGGAACATCCAGGACTTTTTGATTTCTCCATTTGCTATGCTCCAAGTGTCCACTGCAATATTCTCCTGAATCCCAACCATTCAGAAATACATGGTATGTTCTATAGGTATTCAATAAGCTTTTTGCATAGGGCTATCCTTTAACTGAAGGGCTAATACTTTCTACTGTATGTTCAAGTGAAAATTAACATTTTTTTTCATGTCTGGATGTACACAAGACTGTAACAATAATGTGGCAGGAATGTTGGAAATATATGTCAATTTTTAGCAATATCTTTGACCATGAAAGAAACCCATTAATTCCTCTTGACTTTTTCCCACAGCTCAATCATTGTCCATTTTTTTGAAAATTACAATAACTTTTTGTTTTCCCTCAGCTGCCGCCCTGCAGTGTGAAGTATGCTATGGAATCAACAAAAATAGTTGTTCCGGCCACTATGAGACATGTAAATCTTTACAAAATCGCTGTATGGTGACCCTCACCGAGACATCTCTTAAAGATTCTAACGGTAACCGAGCTCTTAATTACAGTAGATTTCAGATTATTGTGATAATTATAATTTTCCAAAAAATGAACAATTTCCTGTAAAAAGTCAATTACTATGTTTTTGTTTTTTTATATGGTATAATGGGTGGTGGTCACCATTGTTTTTACCATATATGACCATACATGATTGGATGTGAAAATGATATCTTGCTATTTAAGGGTGTTAATATTGTGCGTTTCCAATTATTGATAAGTGCATTTTCCATGGCACAAGACACTGGTAAAGGCAGAACAGAACAGAACTTTATTCATCTCCGCAGAGAAACTTTATGCCATAAGATCCTTTGACTGTACTGTATATATAGGCAGGGTAGGGGAAATATGGGGCAAACCATGAAACCACAGGGTGCAGAAATGTCTAGTCACACAAGATACCTGTGCCAAACATGCATCACTCACACACAGTGGGCAAATGCTACATGGGCCGCTGGACATATGTGCACATACATTATTACTACATCTCCCAGCAGGCATGGCAGCCAAGTTACCTTCTCCACATGCTGTCATTCCCTGCCTTCCCACACTTCCATAGACATACACTTCCTGACACTCCTGTCTCTGGCATGCTTCCCTGTGCCTCCCTGGCATCTTTTGGCCTCCTTTTTGATGTCATGGGCCCTGGGTCACCATGGTGGGGGCATCAACATCATGCAGAAGGCCAGAAGACGAAGGGCCATCTGAAAAAGAAGATTGGGTGCTGAGACGCCAGTGTATAATAATATACTTGTGATTCAGAAACAAATTTTGTGGGTCAACCTCGTAAAAATATTTCCAAAACAAATTTTGCAAGGTTTCTCCATCACTAGTCCAGATCCCTGTACAGGGTCACTTACACAACTCCCTTAGGAGTGGCCCTAAGTGAAACTGGTTTTATGACATGGTGGCGCCACACCTGATGTCCATTATACTCCACAAGGACTAGTCCTTTCAGGACTACATTAATCACATCTGACCAAAACAACCAGTATTTTACTCTTTAATGACAAGGAGAAGGTACTCTGAAACAGAGCTGTCTACAGATTGGTATGTCCGATATCCCTTGTCATGTTTCAAGGCTCCTTAATGGGTCAACATAGACTTACTGAGTACAGTAGCTACTGTAGCTATAGGTGGCACTGAAGAAACTGATATCTTCCTTGTAAGATCATTAATTTGCATAGACAAAATTGTTTGTAAGACTCTGTACATCAGCAAGAGCTTTGCAAGGAATAACAGTACCATCTAAGAGCTCTTAAGCAAGATATTGTCAAAGGGGAAATGTCTCTAAGTCACTCACACTATACCAAAAAAGCAGAGGAAACAAAGGTCATGAAACCCAGTAAGTAGGTCTTCCTTCTACAAAAATTTTGCAAGCTTGACAAATATTTGACCCAATAGATTCAACCAGATATTTTCATTCTACTATGTTCTATTTTAGGAGAAATGAAAAGTGCTGTCGTGGAGAAATCCTGTGGAAGTGTCTATAACTGTAGTCATCCTGCGACTCTAACCACAGAGGAATTCCATGTGCGAGTGACCACAATGTGCTGTGACCAGGACTTCTGCAACAATGTCACAATGGACTGTATGTACTTCATGTTCTCTTTTTTTCATCCTCATGTTTTCTTTTGTGAGTGAGGGAAGGGTGGGTCTTAACCTAGGTTATTGTGTTACCTATTGTGTTATTTCCTTTAAAGGTACGATCAAAATAAGCTTCCTTTCCTGAGTGTACTCACACTATCATACCCTACACGTAGAGCAGTAGTGTCCACATTACCGATTCTCAACAATTGCAAAACTGCAACTCCCAACATACCTTGAGAGCTGGAAGATGAAAGGCTGGAGAACACTTATCTGTAGTCTTATTTGTCCCTATTCTTTTCTATTAAAGGGGCGTAGAGTATGACCATTGGGCATGTCCCGTCCTTTCTCGCAGAACCTACTATCAGTGGGAGTCTGTACAATAATCAGTCTTATGCCATTGTCATTATTGTTCGAAATCTTGACCTGAAAATTGAGAGATGCCGAAGGGTCCTGAAAGGGTTTGTAGATGTTGAAAACCCTACTCCTCTGTTTTTGCTACTGGTAAAAACAATCACCTTAATGGAGAAAAGATCCCACCAGTCAGCCTAAAATAATGATTACTTCGCTCATTTCTATTTTTGTTCTTTAAAATTTCAGGGAAACAACGAAATTCTACATTTAATGGGGTGGCCTGTCCATCGTGTTTTACAAAAAATTCTCAAACTTGTGATGTGAAAACCCAAGTAAACTGCACAGGAGGCGAAGAGCATTGCGTCCACTATTTAGCCACCCGGGAAGGAGGTAAGAGGCTTGCTATTTTGCAGTGGAAGTGGTCTTGTTGGCTTCCTTTACACATTACAAAAATTGTCAGATCTCTTCTTTTCCTCCTTGAATGTTTTTAGTTATTATTGTTCAAATCAACTATTAAGATTGTAGCAACTTCTTCTGAGACTTTGCTTATTTGGAAGGCCATACACCAAAGATGTGTGATAAGCTTCCAGAGAAATCAACCTCATACCCCAAATCTCAGATAATCTCAAATATGAGGTTTAGATAGAGGACACAGCCCATGTCTCCTTGAACGTCTCAACCATTTCTCATAAGAAAACAAAAAGTGGAACTGACCATCAATGACCTTTACTTCCTGCTGATTAATCCCCAGTGGCCCCATTGTTATTCCTCAACATCATTACACTAAGTAATGAGTTATTTCTTGTTTCATCTCTATTATTCAGAATATTTTGTAAGACCGATGACTCACTATTGAATATACTTAATTGAATATTTTTCAACAACCTAATATGTTTTTGCAATTTAGATTTGGTGCAAAATTTTGCCAAGTAGGAACCATTTGTATACACAGAGACGGTCCTGGTGATGTTTTGTAGGAAAGGGTGGACGGCGGATGTTCCATGTCAAGGCCCAAGATGTTTATACCTTGTTATAATTTTTTAATCTTCACTTATAAAAAGTTGCAGGACCTGGACGAAACATCAAAAGGACAAAGTCTTTCAAATTCTTGGCACATGATAAGTCGTTCATAGATGAAACATTAGGGAAATGCTGCTCATTCAGTTATAGGGATCATCACATCATATTTTGTTAAACACAGAACCTAGAAATGAATGTAAGTAAGCAAGAAATATAATTGCCCTTAATATCTGCAGCATTGACACTGTGACTGTGACACAAAGAAACAAAGGTGTCAATACCCTGCTGATCTGCTCTATCTCCAGCTGGAGACTAACTGGTGTACAGGGCTAAGCCAAGGGGTTCACTTTAAAGGGGTTGTCCAGGCAAAAATGGGCAACCCTTTTAACTTTTAAATCAGATGGGGGCATTGAAAAAAATAAAAAAATGCATACTCACCTGTCCCCGATGCTCCGGTGTCCTCCCACGTGTCCCGATTCTTCTGCTCTGGTGGCTTCTACTGGGTCTCTTCCGGAGTTCCACTGAAGCTGCTGATTGGCCTCAGTGGTCACGTGACCGCTGAAGCCAATCAGCGAAGGGCCCTGCAATGTCACTACCTGTTACATCACAGATTGTCTTCCTGAGGCCTGCTGAGGCCGCTGATTGACCTCAGCAGTCACGTGATCGCTGAGGCCAATTAGTGGCTTCAGCAGAATTCCAGGAGAAGCCACCAGATCAGAAGGACCAGACTGCCCTGGGAGGACACCGGAGCATCGGGGACAGGTGAGTATACATTATTTTTATTTTTTTTTCACTGCTCCTGGCTGATTTAAATGTTAAAAGGGTTGTCCATTTTTGCCTGGACAACCCCTTTAAGGACATGCACTAATATGCATATACCACCCCAACAAGAGAAAATTGTTGCCACCTTGCGTGACAGATCCACTTGAAAATAAAGTAATTTCATCTTATGTTTTGTAACTCAAAATTCAGCAAGAAGTAACTAGAACCAGAGCTTCTTTACTTTTCTTCTGAGAACAATCATGTCCTGCACTATAATGGCGCCTAAGGCTAGAGATAACATCATGTTCCAACCTCAGTTACATTTGTATTACTGAACCATATCATTAGTGCTGCAGCTGGGCTGAGGACACTGGTGTCTGTTGTATCTCCACCACTAATGTGTCATCATAGATAATTGTTCTGTCCTGTTATACCTGTCCTTAGATTGTTGTCAGCTTTCACTACATAATGACTAGCTACAGTTTGCATTGATAACAAACAATTAATTTAGTAATAATGATAATAATTAGTTTTTGCAACATTTGCTATATCTACCCCATCAAAAACATAACCTTGCCCTTAAGAGGTAGGACTGTATTATAGCGGATGTATTAGTACATGTAGGGAATAGTATTATAATAGTTACATTACAGTTGTATATAAGGAGTAGTATTATAGTAGTTATATTCTTGTACATAGGAGCAGTATTATAGTAGTTATATTCTTGTACATAGGAGCAGTATTATAGTAGTTATATTCTTGTACATAGGAGCAGTATTATAGTAGTTATATTCTTGTACATAGGAGGTAGTATTATAGTAGTTATATTCTTGTACTTAGCAGCAATAATATAGTAGTTATATTCTTGTACATAGGAGCAGTATTATAGTAGTTATATTCTTGTACATAGGAGCAGTATTATAGTAGTTATATTCTTGTACATAGGAGGTAGTATTATAGAAGTTATATTCTTGTACATAGGAGCAGTATTATAGTAGTTATATTCTTGTACATAGGAGCAGTATTATAGTAGTTATATTCTTGTACATAGGAGCAGTATTATAGTAGTTATATTCTTGTACATAGGAGGTAGTATTATAGTAGTTATATTCTTGTACTTAGCAGCAATAATATAGTAGTTATATTCTTGTACATAGGAGCAGTATTATAGTAGTTATATTCTTGTACATAGGAGCAGTATTATAGTAGTTATATTCTTGTACATAGGTGCAGTATTATAGTAGTTATATTCTTGTACATAGGAGGTAGTATTATAGTAGTTATATTCTTGTACATAGGGGCAGTATTATAGTAGTTATATTCCTGTACATAGGAGCAGTATTATAGTAGTTATATTTTTGTACATAGGAGGTAGTATTATAGTAGTTATATTCTTGTACATAGGAGCAGTATTATAGTAGTTATATTCTTGTATATAGGAGGTAGTATTATAGTAGTTATATTCTTGTACATAGGCGCAGTATTATAGTAGTTATATTCTTGTACATAGGAGCAGTATTATGGTAGTTATATTCTTGTACATAGGAGTAGTATTATAGTAGTTATATTCTTGCACATAGGGGCAGTATTATAGTAGTTATATTCTTGTACATAGGAGCAGTATTATAGTAGTTATATTCCTGTACATAGGAGCAGTATTATAGTAGTTATATTCTTGTACATAGGGGGTAGTATTATAGTAGTTATATTCTTGTACATAGGAGGTAGTATTATAGTAGTTATATTCTTGTACATAGGAGGTAGTATTATAGTAGTTATATTCTTGTACATAGGAGGTAGTATTATAGTAGTTATATTCTTGTACATAGGAGCAGTATTATAGTAGTTATATTCTTGTACATAGGAGTAGTATTATAGTAGTTATATTCTTGTACATAGGAGGTAGTATTATAGTAGTTATATTCTTGTGCATAGGAGCAGTATTATAGTAGTTATATTCTTGTGCATAGGAGCAGTATTATAGTAGTTATATTCTTGTACATAGGGGGCAGTATTATAGTAGTTATATTCTTGTACATAGGGGGCAGTATTATAGTAGTTATATTCTTGTACATAGTAGCAGTATTATAGTAGTTATATTCTTGTACATAGGAGTAGTATTATAGTAGTTATATTCTTGTACATAGGAGCACTATTATAGTAGTTATATTCTTTTACATATTGGACAGTATTATAGTAGTTATATTCTTGTACATAGGAGCAGTATTATAGTAGTTATATTCTTGTACATAGGAGCAGTATTATAGTAGTTATATTCTTGTACATAGGAGCAGTATTATAGTAGTGATATTCTTGTACATAGGAGGCAGTATTATAGTAGTTATATTCTTGTACACAGGGACAGTATTATAGTAGTTATATTCTTATACATAGGAGCAGTATTATAGTAGTTATATTCTTGTACACAGGGACAGTATTATAGTAGTTATATTCTTGTACATAGGAGCAGTATTATAGTAGTTATATTCTTGTACATAGGAGGTAGTATTATAGTAGTTATATTCTTGTACATAGGAGCAGTATTATAGTAGTTATATTCTTGTACATAGGAGCAGTATTATAGTAGTTATATTCTTGTACATAGGAGGAAGTATTATAGTAGTTATATTCTTGTACATAGGAGCAGTATTATAGTAGTTATATTCTTGTACATAGGAGTAGTATTATAGTAGTTATATTCTTGTACATAGGGGGCAGTATTATAGTAGTTATATTCTTGTACATAGGAGCAGTATTATAGTAGTTATATTCTTGTACATACGAGCAGTATTATAGTAGTTATATTCTTGTACATAGGAGCAGTATTATAGTAGTTATATTCTTGTACATAGGAGCAGTATTATAGTAGTTATATTCTTGTACATAGGAGGGAGTATTATAGTAGTTATATACTTGTACATAGGGGCAGTATTATAGTAGTTATATTCTTGTACATAGGAGAAGTATTATAGTAGTTATATTCTTGTACATAGGGGGCAGAATTATAGTAGTTATATTCTTATACTTAGGAGTAGTATTGTAGTAGTTATATTCTTGTACATAGGGGGCATTATTATAGCAGTTATATTCTTGTACATAGGAGCAGTATTATAGTAGTTATATTCTTGTACATAGAAGCAGTATTATAGTAGTTATATTCTTGTAAATAGGGGGCAGTATTATAGCAGTTATATTCTTGTACATAGGAGTAGTATTATAGTAGTTATATTCTTGTACGTAGGAGTAGTATTATAGTAGTTATATTCTTGTATGTAGGAGCAGTATTATTGTAGTTATATTCTTGTACATGGGAGCAGTATTATAGTAGTTATATTCTTGTACGTAGGAGCAGTATTATAGTAGTTATATTCTTGTACATAGGAGGTAGTATTATAGTAGTTATATTCTTGTACATAGGAGCAGTATTATAGTAGTTATATTCTTGTACATAGGAGCAGTATTATAGTAGTTATATTCGTGTACATAGGAGCAGTATTATAGTAGTTATATTCTTGTACATAGGAGTAGTATTATAGTAGTTATATTCTTGTACATAGGAGTAGTATTATAGTAGTTATATTCTTGTACATAGGGGGTAGTATTATAGTAGTTATATTCTTGTACATAGGAGCAGTATTATAGTAGATATATTCTTGTACATAGGAGGTAGTATTATAGTAGTTATATTCTTGTACATAGGAGCAGTATTATAATAGTTAGATTCTAGTGTATAGAGTGCAGTATTTCAGTAGTTATATTATTCTGTATAGAAGGTAGTATTATTGTACTATAGTTATATTCCTTGTATACAGTTTATTATTATGCACTCAGAATGTTTTCTTTTGCACAGAAGATAAGGTTACTCATGTTGTGTCATGTTTCAATATACAATAAACACGAGACAATACAACTAGAACAAGTACAATATAACTATACAATATAACTAGACTTACTCAGGGTTTTAGATATACATGAAAAGCCCATGAACAATACCATTATGCAATATACAATATACTCTATTATGTCAATAGATAATAGAGGATTATGAATTAAGATGGACATTCCCATGGTGTGGAAGGAATAGGAAACATAAAGCAGATGTTTAACAGAACGTTAAACTACAAAGCCTTTAATTTTTTTTATCCAAAACTTGGTATGTGGCATTTACAGTTTTTATGTAATGAGGAATCACAGTCTCCAGTATACAGCCCCAGCTACTGGTCAGGGTGAAAATTTTTAAGAATTTGTCTTTCAGTACAGTATTTAGAAGTTTTCATTAATCCTTTTATATGGTATCTAGGAGTGACTTTGACTCAGGGTCGGACTGGCCCACCGGGGAACCGGTGAATCCACTGGTGGGCCCCGAGCCCTGACTATTAGTCCTCATGTCATGGGGGCCCAATCGGGCCCCTGACCATCCCGATCGGGCCCCTAACCAGTGGTGTAACGATCGCGGTCGCAGGGTGTGCTGGAGATGGTCGGGGCCCCGGACCACTATGATAGCGGTCGGGGAAAGCCTGATTCCCCGACCGCTATACATTCTGTTATTGGAAAGGGACCCTGGCATATTGCAGGCCCCTTTCCAATAGATGGCAGGGCACCCAGGGGAGGTGACTGAAAATAATAAATACATATTCTCACCTCTCCTGGGCACAGTGATCTTTCCAGCACTCTTCCCTGATGTGACTGAGTCCTGTGATTAGGCCCCAGCGGTCACATGGGGCACGGCCACGTAATAACGTCAGTGCGCTGCCATGTGACTGCTGAGGCCCAATCACAGGCCTCAGCAGCGACGTCAGAAAAGGGCCTGAAGACGCTGAAGACGACAGGATGGAGAGAGGATGCCAAGGACAGTTGTTTGTTATTTTTAATCACTTCCGCTGGGCCTCCGATTATTATACTCTGGGGTCTGAGGAGACCCCAGAGTATAGTAATAGCACTGAAGCAGAGGGGGGCTATTGGGCACATATAATACTGTGTGGGGGCCACTGTGGAGCTTATAATACTGTGTGGGGGCCACTGTGGAGCTTATAATACTGTGTGGGGGCCACTGTGGAGCTTATAATACTGTGTGGGGGCCACTGTGGAGCTTATAATACTGGGTGGGGGCCACTGTGGAGCTTATACTCCATACAGTGGCTCCTTCATTTTTTTCACGCCGGGGCAGGTGAAAAAAACAAAACAAAACAAACAAAAAAAAAAAAAAACTTTCTCTCCTGTCGCCAGTGTCTCCCAGAGCAGTTCGGTCCTGCAGTTCTGTTGTTTTCTTCCAGCTGAAGTTCCCCCTGCACATGTGACGTCATGTGACACCTGAGGCCAATCAGCGGCCTAAGGGAAGGGACCTGGGACGTCACAGCCAGTGAGGAATTCCAGCAAAAAGAAGACAGCGGAGCTGCAGGACCGGACCCGTCCTGGGAGGACACCGGAGCACCGAAGACAGGTGGGTATGTTTAGTATGTTTTTTTTTTTTTTTGGGGGGGGGGTAGGGGGGATTCACCTCCCCCGGACTAATTATAAAAAAGAAAAAAATTATACTGGACAACCTCTTTAAAGTGTGGCGCATTAGGGGGGTATATTAAAGGGGTTGTCCAGGCATAATTTGTTATGGTTTATCCTCAGGATAGGCCATAGATACCCTGATCTGTAGGGGGCTGACCCCAGACCGATCAGCTGTACGGAGCCACTTCTGGCGCCAATCCTGTACACAATACAGGGCCAGAAGCAGAAAGCTCTGTCCACTGTGTATTAGCCGGGCACCTTCACTGTATCTCAGCACTTATTGAAGTCAGTAGGAGCTGAGCTGCAATGAAGGCGCCGGGCTGCTATACAGCGGATGGAGCTTTCTGCTTCCGGCCCTGTGTTGTGTACAGAACGGGCTCCAGAATTGGCTCCGAACAGCTGATGGGGCCGTGTGTCAGCCCCCTACCGATCAGGTATTTATGGCCTATCCTGAGCATAGGCCATAAAAAAGATTAACCCTGGACAACCCCTTTAATATGCCCCACACAGTTTAATGTCCCCCCCACAGCATGCTAGCCCCCATCACAGCTCCCACACAATATAGTGATCCCATCACTGTTCCCCATACAGTATGGGGGACCAGTGAAGAGGCCACTAAGTGGGGGGACCAGTGAAGTGACCATAGAAAAATTTGGCCCAGACAACCCCTTAAAAGAGGTTATCCATAAACTGGAGCGACCACTGTGTCGGCCTCCAGGGAGGTGTAAAAATAAGAAAATTTAAAAAAAAAAAAAAGCATACTCACCTGTCCCCAGCACCCCGTTGTCCCCCCGCCTTTGTCTGTTCGGTCTCATGGCGCGCCTCATTTCTGGAAATCCTGTACCTAAATGGTCTTAGCGGTCACATGAGGTGCAGGACTCCCAGCAAGGAGTCGCCGACATGAGACTGAATGGACACTGGCAGCGGACAACTGAGCGCCGGGGACAGGTGAGTATGCTTTTTAATTTACTTATTTTTTACTTTACACCTCCCGCCAGCTACATGGGTTGCTCCAATTCCTGGACAACCTCTTTAAAGGATTTATCCATCTTCCTAATATTGATGGCCTGTCCTTAGGATAGGCCATCAATATTACATCTGCGATGATACAACATCCAGGACCTCCGCAGATCAGCTTTTACAAGACAGTGCGGCTACAGGTAAAGGTAACAATTCTTGGAGCCACGCTGTTCACTTGCCATACAGGGTGTAGCAGTAGGTTTAGGTAGTGCCGTGGTGCACATGGTATAGCGGGTGAGCAGCATGGCTCCCGGCATGTTATTACCTTTAGCCGCCCTGTCTCGGTACCGCTGATCTGCAGGGGTCCTGATGGTGGGCCCCTAGAAACAATTCCACTGGTGGGCCCTAGACATCCCAGTCCGACACTGCTTTGACTTACCACTACTGCATAGATTTCTCTGTATCTGCTTAGAAAAGCCAGGTGGTAGAGTAACTTATAGATCCATCACTACATGTGAATAAATCCCTGCCTTTAGTGATAGATTGGCCTGATAGAGATTATATCTGGCTTATTTGCTTTCAGATCTTTCTGTTCAGCACTTGAACATGTTTCATCCAGTCTCATATATTATGGATGACAAGGTGTTTGCATGGATTAGTTTAGTAACAAAAGACAAACTATGCATCGTGCAAACAAAGCCGGCTGAAATATGACTGCCAGGGGAGGGTCAAAAGTTTTAGGCAGTTGTGGAAAAACGCGGCAAAGTAAGAATGTTTTTAGAAACAGAGGGGTTAATAGTTTATTTTTGTCAATTACTGTTATTGTTCCCATGATGAACAGTAACGTGCAAAAGTTTCAGGCAGGTGTGGATTAAATGCTGCTTTCAGAAATAGAAGGGTTAATAGTTTAATTTTGGCAATTAACAAAATGAAGTGAAAGAAGAAAAGAGAAATGTAAATTCCATCAATATTTGGTGTGACCGGCCATTACCATCACCAACGCTTGAAGTTTTTGGCGGAACTCGCGAGGGAGGTTGTTCCTGCCATCTTAACCCTTTATTATTTTTACTCACCTCCCTTTGGCCTCCACTTATTAAAAATAAATCTCTATCCCCTTCCCATGGCGTCAACATTGAAACAGTAGATGGTGGGGTCAAACCACAAAAACTAACTTTAACTATGATGGTAACTTTTTGAGATTTATTGCGATGAGATGTTGGATGTCAAAAAACAACAATGTCTAATGTCCTCCCTTACATCCTACTAATAGGGTAGAAATCTCTTTTAGGAGGGGGCGCTAGTAGGTAAAAAATAAATAAATACAGATGTTCTTATGTTCTTGCTTTCTTACAAAACAAGTTTAGAATAATTGTGCAAAACTCCATTTGTCTATGCTATGGATAGTTTACCGAAAACATGAATGGAAGGTTACAGATACATCTGGAGATGTCCTTTAAGCAGGAGTCTTGGGTCATAATGACTAGATTTCATCTCCTCGATTATATGGCTCTTCACAGAACATTCGGAGTAGCGTGTAAGAGCTTGTAGTAATTATAACAACAAATGCATCTTAATTGTAGGATTTGTTATCGGAAATTTAGGATTTCTCAACAGATATTTAAGAAACAATGAAATACAGCAGTAGGATTCATTGTGATGTCATTGTGACGGGGAAGCTCATACAAGTGCAGGTCACACCCTGTGTAATTCCTAATTTTTTAACTTGTGTAACAATAACTTCTTAAAACTCAAATCTATGTATAAAAGTTAGGGCCAAACATACAGGAGAGCAGCCCATCCTGGCCTTCAGTAGTGAACTACTTAAAGAGGTTGTCTGGGCCAAGAAGTTATTTTTAAAATAGGCCCGGTGAGGTGAAAAAAAGTAAATCATCCTCAACTTTCCCTGTTCCAGTGTCCTCCCATCACGTTCTGTTCCTGCTACTCCGGTGTCTTCTTAAAGTGAACTTGCTCGCCGGCTTTGACGTCCCGGATCGCTTCCTCTGAAGCCGCTGATTGGTTTTAAGGAGCCTTGATCTGGCTTGGGTTGCATTCACATCTATTACTTGCCTAATTTAGGCCCCGCTGCAGCAACCACCAGTCTTCTGGTCCTCCACTAGTTTCTATCTGCCATCTTGATGATGACCCTTAGCCCCATGAGATACTGTAGTTACTGACCCTGTTCAGAGCTCAAAAGAGACATCATTGTCAATGACTATTGTAATGATTCTGTGGCCAAAGTTATTTTCTGTCTGTAGATTCTTTGACTTAAAAGGGTATTCCGGTAGCACACAGTTACCTCCAAAGGATAGGAGGTAACTCTCTGATTGGTGGGGGTCTAACCAAAGGGACTCCACCAATTATGAGAAATGGGGTGCTTGAATGGAGCAACAGGTAGGGCAGTATGCACCACTCTAGTCACTTCAATGAGACCACCAGAGCACTCGGATATCCTCGGTAATCCTATTGAAATGACTGGAGCTCAAAAACTTCAAAAACTGTTCAAAACTGGCATGCAAAATTGGTGGAAATGGTCCCAGTGGTTGGACCCCCCACCACAAGTTCAACCCTCTTTCTGGTTTCCTATAGCTTTGTCTCATGTTGTATATGGGTGATAACAAGTGCTTGTCTAATATGTTATCTTGTAGGGTCTACCATCACAGTAGCTGGTTGTGCCTCTGAGAGCATGGTGAAAACTCGAGGAGGAGCTGCCTTCCGTGGATGTTCAATCACCGACTTCCAAGACACGAAGAACAAAAACAGTGGCGAGTCTTCCACATACAATGCACTTCTGCTATCATTCCTGGTCATGCTAACCACCCTCTCAGTATATTCACAATAAGGATGACACTTGACCATATTGACTTCTGAATATTGAATCTCCATGTACCCTACAAGACCTTACCTATATGAATGTGGGGGAAGAGATTTACTATATAGAGATCTTCATGAAAAGCCAAGAGCATCATGAAGGAATTGGAGAAAGGGATTTCACATTTCTAGGACCTTATCTCAGAAGCTTTGTCTTCAGTTGACAAGACTCAACCTACCATTATGGTAGCTTTAAAGTCGATTAATACTGTCAGAGAATTTTTGTAACTTTTTTGAGATTCGATACTGGTAAAATGCTTTGTATATCTGATCAGAATCTATACCATTTATTTATATCCAATTGATATAGAACACTGAAGACATAATGTGACAGATTCATATTTAATATATTTTTCCTGCACTGCATTTTTCATTAAAATACTAATCATTCTTATGGTGTCATTGGACTTTTTGTTGCAAATATCACATTATAGCTCTGTACCCAAAAAGTCTGAGTTTGTCATCTGTCTGAATGTTTGTTTTTGGGCAATGTGGTACATGTGATCTTCCACTGGTCTGCAGAAAAACCTACTGAGGCCTCCGACATGGGTTATCCAATGTGGCAACTACTATTAAGGTGCCCATTGAACCAAAGGTAAATGCTCATTCAACCCTTCACTTGTTTCAATAGACTTAGACATACTGACTAAGTATACAGTGTAACACATGACAGGCTTTGATACAACTTCCAACTCCAGGTAAAAGAAGGAAGACGTCCTGCAGTAGGTTAGAGGCAGGGTGGCAGAATCCGGTCAATGTATAGAGTAGAATCCGGTCACAATATATATTAGAAATTTGCAGCTAAAGCAGCTCTGAAGCTGAAAAAGCCTACAAACAACTTATATTTCCTCCAGGTTGTTTTCATGGTATGACTTAGAGGCAAGCATGAAAGATTAATATGTCCTAAAGACAACCAAAGCTAACTGTGACCCCCACCTCCAGGACTACGACTACACTGCCCTGGAGATCATATCTATTTTGAGTGCAAAATATAATGTAGCTACATTCAATGATTAGTTATTTTGCATTCACTTTGCATCAGGTTTCCTGTCCTTATCCTGAGTTTTAGAATGTATCCAAAGTATTACTCTGAAGACTTCACAAGTGATATCTCTCAGCATGCTTGTTTGCTCAATGCACAGAACTTTCTTTAACAATTTGTACTGTAGGGAGACTTGTCTTTACATGAGACCCTGTATAGCTAAATTATGTTGGAATTTGGGGAGCTGTTAGAGGAAGACAATTGACAAGGTTGCTGCTGTTTCCTTGGAGGAGAATTTTGAATGCAGCGCTGAGGTATAATACAGGTTGTAACTCTGTACAGGATAAGTAATGTAATGTATGTACACAGTGACTGTACCAGCAGAATAGTGAGTGCAGCTCTGGAGTATAATACAGGATGTAACTCAGGATCAGTACAGGATAAGTAATGTAATGTATGTACACAGTGACTGCACCAGCAGAATAGTGAGTGCAGCTCTGGAGTATAATACAGGATGTAACTCAGGATCAGTACAGGATAAGTAATGTAATGTATGTACACAGTGACTGCACCAGCAGAATAGTGAGTGCAGCTCTGGAGTATAATACAGGATGTAACGCAGGATCAGTACAGGATAAGTAATGTAATGTATGTACACAGTGACTGTACCAGCAGAATAGTGAGCGCAGCTCTGGAGTATAATACAGGATGTAGCTCAGGATCAGTACAGGATAAGTAATGTAATGTATGTACACAGTGACTGCACCAGCTGAATAGTGAGCGCAGCTCTGGAGTATAATACAGGATGTAACTCAGGATCAGTACAGGATAAGTAATGTAATGTATGTACACAGTGACTGCACCAGCAGAATAGTGAGCGCAGCTCTGGAGTATAATACAGGATGTAACTCAGGATCAGTACAGGATAAGTAATGTAATGTATGTACACAGTGACTGCACCAGCAGAATAGTGAGCGCAGCTCTGGAGTATAATACAGGATGTAACTCAGGATCAGTACAGGATAAGTAATGTAATGTATGTACACAGTGACTGCACCAGCAGAATAGTGAGTGCAGCTCTGAAGTATAACATATGCTAGGCAGTATTATACTTACTAGACTTACTGTGTATACATCAGGATAGGATTACATACACTTATTCAGTAGACAGTATAACATTTTAGGCTTAGATGTAGTTGCCAAGAAGACAGTATCACACAATACTATATAGTCTTATATACATCAGCTTAGCAGACAGCATGACTCAGGTTTCAGTTCCTTTAAGTTCTCTTGACTTTCACTACACTGTTCTTCTGCCAGCAGACCTTTCAACAACATAACAATTTTTGTTTCCTCGGTTTGGGCAGAATAGATGTAAGGAGAAAGTATCCTTCCGGAACAGACTGCTTCCAGCTATAAATATCTGTACATTGGTGGATCCATTTCCTGTTTTGTTCTTCCAAACCCAACATGAAGACATTATTGTTCTACACACTATAAGATAAGTTTTTATCAGATTAAGTCTCGGGGTCTGATATTCATCATGGGCTTCAGTCCAAAGACATAACACTAGAACAATACTATGAGATGATGGGGCTCCTCTCTGTCTTCAAAGAATCTCTGAGATCAAAGGTTTGTGATAGTGCACGGGCAATTATACGGGGTGTGTATGGTGTAAAACATGTAAGAACTTCTCAAATAAGGCAACATATACCAAAAGACAATGCAAGCTTGCAAGGAAATGTCAGCAGGATTTAGGAATGGCTTAAGGAATCCTGTATGAAGGAGAAACATACTATTACAAGGGGGCACTTAGCTCAACTGATGTCTACAGTATGTAAAACATTGATAGCCCAAGTCTGCCAGGGCAAAAATTGCTGCTCTTGAGCATATGGAGGGATTATAGGTAGGGATCCCCTCTATGACAGTTGTAGGACATCAGTTTTGGGTTCAGACCTTGACCCTTACATTGGACCCCACTCACAGATGGTGCAGTGAAGAAGAAGAAGAAGAAGAAGACATCTAGCAATAACAATTGAATGGAATTTTCTTGATGGTTACAACACAAGACACTTAGCTTAGGGGTTATAGTTGTTGGTTAGAATGTCATGAAGATTCCAAACAGGGATCTCACCATATAGTCTGCGAGCTTTCAATTCTTGTGTCCCCTCTTGGGAGGAAAAAGGGAAATACCAGTCAATTGGGCAAGAAAATACACAAAACTTAAAGCATTTGTGGAATTTTTCAACATGACTCCCACATTAAACCATTTATTTATAGTATAAGGTCTTGCAATTCACCCTAGGCTTCAACCAATGTGAATGGTGCCTTTTGTGACATCACTTCCAATCAGAATTGCATACCATAGAATTAAATATAAGAATTGTATCATCAGGCTTAAGTTAGATGCTAAATCTGTAACAGGGCCCTAATCTACTACTAATGTGCTACTAATAATACTGATGGTTTTTATGTGGCAAAAAGACCTTTGGACCACCCAGGTACCAGCACTTTCTCTGCACTAGAGGTTGGTGAACCTTGGTTTCACAAATATTCATGAGGTTCACCTGTAAATTCTATTATTATACTCTGGGGTCCCATAATAATAATTGGAGCTTCATGGAACATTCAGAAAAAAACATTCTTACTCAACTTTCTTCATCTCTACGGTAATCCATTGCAGTGTCCAGTCTTCTTTCCTGGCATCTTCTTGCCTCCTGGGTGATATCAATGGTCCAGGGTCAATGCTGAGCCCTATGTTTAAGTCTCAAGGACTCTGTGGGGGCATCAAGGTCATAACGCTTTGACAAAAGAATCATGACATAGATGCCCCCCACATGAATGCTGAGGCCCAATCACAGACTTTAGCATTTGCCTAGGGCCATTGATGCAACCCAGGAGGAGAGAAGATGCCTGGAAAGAAGACTGGATACCACAGCGAAGCCCCAGAGGTTTGCCATTATACTGTGGGGTCTCTCCAGACCACAGTGTATAACAGTGATTTGTGAGTGGCAAACCTCAAAAATTTCAGGTTCAGGCAAACCCAAAGTTTTTGGAAAATTTGTAACAAATTGGTTTGCTCATTTCTCATCTCATGTACTCTGCACCCATCTTACAAATAATACCTATTTGCCCACAGAGCCGTGCCAGTACTTTTGTCAGTTGGGCCATACCTTAGTCATTACTGTGCTAAGCAAGCAGCACGGGACTTGTAGAAAGACAATCACCTGTGTTAGTTTGGGAGGATGAAGTATCCAGACACGTAGATGCATGGCGTAGCGCCAGAGTAGGCCCAGCAGATCATTACTGTAGTAATGTGTCATTATGAGTAATGGATGTTGTTGTAATCTCATGGTTGGATTTACACAGACAATGGGAGTTATGTTCTCACGATGACTGGCAACAAACTAACAACAAAGGAATAGAAAAAACATTGTTACCCTTCACCAGCTCATGCCAAGCTACGGTACTGAGTATTTGAATGTTGGACAGATGCCTTTCACATTGTGTATTATGTGTACCTTTAACATATGGAATCCTTCTCCTCATCCACCTTATGGAAGCTAAAACAACCTCTGCTCATATGATATCTGTCAGGGTTTCCACTTTTTTTGTGTGGCTACATTCTGTATTATACCTCTATATTTACTATAATACTGGTGCAGTCACTGTGTACATACATTACATTACTTATCCTGTACTGATCCTGAGCTACATCCTGTATTATACTCCAGAGCTGCACTCACTATTCTGCTGGTACAGTCACTGTGTACATACATTACATTACTTATCCTGTACTGCTCCTGAGTTACATCCTGTATTATACTCCAGAGCTGCGCTCACTATTCTGCTGGTGCAGTCACTGTGTACATACAGTACATTACATTATTTATCATGTACTGCTCCTAAGTTACATCCTGTATTATACTCCAGAGCTGCACTCACTATTCTGCTGGTGCAGTCACTGTGTACATACATTACATTACTTATCCTGTACTAATCCTGAGTTACATCCTGTATTATACTCCAGAGCTGCACTCACTATTCTGCTGGTACAGTCACTGTGTACATACATTACATTACTTATCCTGTACTGATCCTGAGTTACATCCTGTATTATACTCCAGAGCTGCACTCACTATTCTGCTGGTGCAGTCACTGTGTACATACATTACATTACTTATCCTGTACTGCTCCTGAGTTACATCCTGTATTATACTCCAGAGCTGCACTCACTATTCTGCTGGTGCAGTCACTGTGTACATACATTACATTACTTATCCTGTACTAATCCTGAGTTAGATCCTGTATTATACTCCAGAGCTGCACTCACTATTCTGCTGGTACAGTCACTGTGTACATACATTACATTACTTATCCTGTACTGCTCCTGAGTTACATCCTGTATTATACTCCAGAGCTGCGCTCACTATTCTGCTGGTGCAGTCACTGTGTACATACATTACATTACTTATCCTGTACTGCTCCTAAGTTACATCCTGTATTATACTCCAGAGCTGCACTCACTATTCTGCTGGTGCAGTCACTGTGTACATACATTACATTACTTATCCTGTACTAATCCTGAGTTACATCCTGTATTATACTCCAGAGCTGCACTCACTATTCTGCTGGTACAGTCACTGTGTACATACATTACATTACTTATCCTGTACTGCTCCTGAGTTACATCCTGTATTATACTCCAGAGCTGCGCTCACTATTCTGCTGGTGCAGTCACTCTGTACATACATTACATTACTTATCCTGTACTAATCCTGAGTTACATCCTGTATTATACTCCAGAGCTGCACTCACTATTCTGCTGGTACAGTCACTGTGTACATACATTACATTACTTATCCTGTACTGATCCTGAGTTACATCCTGTATTATACTCCAGATCTGCACTCACTATTCTGCTGGTGCAGTCACTGTGTACATACATTACATTATTTATCCTGTACTGCTCCTAAGTTACATCCTGTATTATACTCCAGAGCTGCACTCACTATTCTGCTGGTGCAGTCACTGTGTACATACATTACATTACTTATCCTGTACTAATCCTGAGTTACATCCTGTATTATACTCCAGAGCTGCACTCACTATTCTGCTGGTACAGTCACTGTGTACATACATTACATTACATATCATGTACTGCTCCTGAGTTACATCCTGTATTATACTCCAGAGCTGCACTCACTATTCTGCTGGTACAGTCACTTTGTACATACATTACATTATTTATCCTGTACTGATCCTGAGTTACGTCCTGTATTATCCTCCAGAGCTGCACTCACTATTCTGCTGGTACAGTCACTGTGTACATACATTACATTACTTATCCTGTACTGATCCTGAGTTACATCCTGTATTATACTCCAGAGCTGCACTCACTATTCTGCTGGTGCAGTCACTGTGTACATACATTACATTACTTATCCTGTACTGCTCCTGAGTTACATCCTGTATTATACTCCAGAGCTGCGCTCACTATTCTGCTGGTGCAGTCACTGTGTACATACATTACATTACTTATCCTGTACTGCTCCTGAGTTACATCCTGTATTATACTCCAGAGCTGCACTCACTATTCTGCTGGTGCAGTCACTGTGTACATACATTACATTACTTATCCTGTACTAATCCTGAGTTACATCCTGTATTATACTCCAGAGCTGCACTCACTATTCTGCTGGTACAGTCACTGTGTACATACATTACATTACTTATCCTGTACTGATCCTGAGTTACATCCTGTATTATACTCCAGAGCTGCACTCACTATTCTGCTGGTGCAGTCACTGTGTACATACATTACATTACTTATCCTGTACTGCTCCTGAGTTACATCCTGTATTATACTCCAGAGCTGCGCTCACTATTCTGCTGGTACAGTCACTGTGTACATACATTACATTACTTATCCTGTACTGATCCTGAGTTACATCCTGTATTATACTCCAGATCTGCACTCACTATTCTGCTGGTGCAGTCACTGTGTACATACATTACATTACTTATCCTGTACTGATCCTGAGTTACATCCTGTATTATACTCCAGAGCTGCACTCACTATTCTGCTGGTGCAGTCACTGTGTACATACATTACATTACTTATCCTGTACTAATCCTGAGTTAGATCCTGTATTATACTCCAGAGCTGCACTCACTATTCTGCTGGTACAGTCACTGTGTACATACATTACATTACTTATCCTGTATTATACTCCAGAGCTGCACTCACTATTCTGCTGGTGCAGTCACTGTTTACATTCATTACATTACTTATCCTGTACTGATCCTGAGCTACATCCTGTATTATACTCCAGAGCTGCACTCACTATTCTGCTGGTACAGTCACTGTGTACATACATTACATTACTTATCCTGTACTGATCCTGAGTTACATCCTGTATTATACTCCAGATCTGCACTCACTATTCTGCTGGTGCAGTCACTGTGTACATACATTACATTATTTATCCTGTACTGCTCCTAAGTTACATCCTGTATTATACTCCAGAGCTGCACTCACTATTCTGCTGGTGCAGTCACTGTGTACATACATTACATTACTTATCCTGTATTAATCCTGAGTTACATCCTGTATTATACTCCAGAGCTGCACTCACTATTCTGCTGGTACAGTCACTGTGTACATACATTACATTACTTATCATGTACTGCTCCTGAGTTACATCCTGTATTATACTCCAGAGCTGCACTCACTATTCTGCTGGTACAGTCACTTTGTACATACATTACATTATTTATCCTGTACTGATCCTGAGTTACGTCCTGTATTATCCTCCAGAGCTGCACTCACTATTCTGCTGGTACAGTCACTGTGTACATACATTACATTACTTATCCTGTACTGATCCTGAGTTACATCCTGTATTATACTCCAGATCTGCACTCACTATTCTGCTGGTGCAGTCACTGTGTACATACATTACATTATTTATCCTGTACTGCTCCTAAGTTACATCCTGTATTATACTCCAGAGCTGCGCTCACTATTCTGCTGGTACAGTCACTGTGTACATACATTACATTACTTATCCTGTACTAATCCTGAGTTAGATCCTGTATTATACTCCAGAGCTGCCCTCACTATTCTGCTGGTACAGTCACTGTGTACATACATTACATTACTTATCCTGTATTATACTCCAGAGCTGCACTCACTATTCTGCTGGTGCAGTCACTGTTTACATTCATTACATTACTTATCCTGTACTTATCCTGAGCTACATCCTGTATTATACTCCAGAGCTGCACTCACTATTCTGCTGGTACAGTCACTGTGTACATACATTACATTACTTATCCTGTACTGATCCTGAGTTACATCCTGTATTATACTCCAGAGCTGCACTCACTATTCTGCTGGTGCAGTCACTGTGTACATACATTACATTACTTATCCTCTACTGCTCCTGAGTTACATCCTGTATTATACTCCAGAGCTGCGCTCACTATTCTGCTGGTGCAGTCACTGTGTACATACATTACATTACTTATCCTGTACTGCTCCTGAGTTACATCCTGTATTATACTCCAGAGCTGCACTCACTATTCTGCTGGTGCAGTCACTGTGTACATACATTACATTACTTATCCTGTACTAATCCTGAGTTACATCCTGTATTATACTCCAGAGCTGCACTCACTATTCTGCTGGTACAGTCACTGTGTACATACATTACATTACTTATCCTGTACTGATCCTGAGTTACATCCTGTATTATACTCCAGAGCTGTGCTCACTATTCTGCTGGTACAGTCACTGTTTACATTCATTACATTACTTATCCTGTACTGATCCTGAGCTACATCCTGTATTATACTCCAGAGCTGCACTCACTATTCTGCTGGGACAGTCACTGTGTACATACATTACATTACTTATCCTGTACTGATCCTGAGTTACATCCTGTATTATACTCCAGAGCTGCACTCACTATTCTGCTGGTGCAGTCACTGTGTACATACATTACATTACTTATCCTGTACTGCTCCTGAGTTACATCCTGTATTATACTCCAGAGCTGCACTCACTATTCTGCTGGTGCAATCACTGTGTACATACATTACATTACTTATCCTGTACTGCTCCTGAGTTACATCCTGTATTATACTCCAGAGCTGCACTCACTATTCTGCTGGTACAGTCACTTTGTACATACATTAAATTATTTATCCTGTACTGATCCTGAGTTACGTCCTGTATTATCCTCCAGAGCTGCACTCACTATTCTGCTGGTGCAGTCACTGTGTACATACATTACATTACTTATCCTGTACTGCTCCTGAGTTACATCCTGTATTATACTCCAGAGCTGCGCTCACTATTCTGCTGGTGCAGTCACTGTGTACATACATTACATTACTTATCATGTACTGCTCCTGAGTTACATCCTGTATTATACTCCAGAGCTGCACTCACTATTCTGCTGGTGCAGTCACTGTGTACATACATTACATTACTTATCCTGTACTAATCCTGAGTTACATCCTGTATTATACTCCAGAGCTGCACTCACTATTCTGCTGGTACAGTCACTGTGTACATACATTACATTACTTATCCTCTACTGCTCCTGAGTTACATCCTGTATTATACTCCAGAGCTGCGCTCACTATTCTGCTGGTGCAGTCACTGTGTACATACATTACATTACTTATCCTGTACTAATCCTGAGTTACATCCTGTATTATACTCCAGAGCTGCACTCACTATTCTGCTGGTACAGTCACTGTGTACATACATTACATTACTTATCCGGTACTGATCCTGAGTTACATCCTGTATTATACTCCAGAGCTGTGCTCACTATTCTGCTGGTACAGTCACTGTTTACATTCATTACATTACTTATCCTGTACTGATCCTGAGCTACATCCTGTATTATACTCCAGAGCTGCACTCACTATTCTGCTGGGACAGTCACTGTGTACATACATTACATTACTTATCCTGTACTGCTCCTGAGTTACATCCTGTATTATACTCCAGAGCTGCGCTCACTATTCTGCTGGTACAGTCACTGTGTACATACATTACATTACTTATCCTGTACTGATCCTGAGTTACATCCTGTATTATACTCCAGATCTGCACTCACTATTCTGCTGGTGCAGTCACTGTGTACATACATTACATTATTTATCCTGTACTGCTCCTAAGTTACATCCTGTATTATACTCCAGAGCTGCGCTCACTATTCTGCTGGTGCAGTCACTGTGTACATACATTACATTACTTATCCTGTACTAATCCTGAGTTAGATCCTGTATTATACTCCAGAGCTGCACTCACTATTCTGCTGGTACAGTCACTGTGTACATACATTACATTACTTATCCTGTATTATACTCCAGAGCTGCACTCACTATTCTGCTGGTGCAGTCACTGTTTACATTCATTACATTACTTATCCTGTACTGATCCTGAGCTACATCCTGTATTATACTCCAGAGCTGCACTCACTATTCTGCTGGTACAGTCACTGTGTACATACATTACATTACTTATCCTGTACTGATCCTGAGTTACATCCTGTATTATACTCCACAGCTGCACTCACTATTCTGGTGGTGCAGTCACTGTGTACATACATTACATTACTTATCCTCTACTGCTCCTGAGTTACATCCTGTATTATACTCCAGAGCTGCGCTCACTATTCTGCTGGTGCAGTCACTGTGTACATACATTACATTACTTATCCTGTACTGCTCCTGAGTTACATCCTGTATTATACTCCAGAGCTGCACTCACTATTCTGCTGGTGCAGTCACTGTGTACATACATTACATTACTTATCCTGTACTAATCCTGAGTTACATCCTGTATTATACTCCAGAGCTGCACTCACTCTTCTGCTGGTACAGTCACTGTGTACATACATTACATTACTTATCCTGTACTGATCCTGAGTTACATCCTGTATTATACTCCAGAGCTGTGCTCACTATTCTGCTGGTACAGTCACTGTTTACATTCATTACATTACTTATCCTGTACTGATCCTGAGCTACATCCTGTATTATACTCCAGAGCTGCACTCACTATTCTGCTGGGACAGTCACTGTGTACATACATTACATTACTTATCCTGTACTGATCCTGAGTTACATCCTGTATTATACTCCAGAGCTGCACTCACTATTCTGCTGGTGCAGTCACTGTGTACATACATTACATTACTTATCCTGTACTGCTCCTGAGTTACATCCTGTATTATACTCCAGAGCTGCGCTCACTATTCTGCTGGTGCAGTCACTGTGTACATACATTACATTACTTATCATGTACTGCTCCTGAGTTACATCCTGTATTATACTCCAGAGCTGCACTCACTATTCTGCTGGGACAGTCACTGTGTACATACATTACATTACTTATCCTGTACTGCTCCTGAGTTACATCCTGTATTATACTCCAGAGCTGCGCTCACTATTCTGCTGGTACAGTCACTGTGTACATACATTACATTACTTATCCTGTACTGATCCTGAGTTACATCCTGTATTATACTCCAGATCTGCACTCACTATTCTGCTGGTGCAGTCACTGTGTACATACATTACATTATTTATCCTGTACTGCTCCTAAGTTACATCCTGTATTATACTCCAGAGCTGCGCTCACTATTCTGCTGGTGCAGTCACTGTGTACATACATTACATTACTTATCCTGTACTAATCCTGAGTTAGATCCTGTATTATACTCCAGAGCTGCACTCACTATTCTGCTGGTACAGTCACTGTGTACATACATTACATTACTTATCCTGTATTATACTCCAGAGCTGCACTCACTATTCTGCTGGTGCAGTCACTGTTTACATTCATTACATTACTTATCCTGTACTGATCCTGAGCTACATCCTGTATTATACTCCAGAGCTGCACTCACTATTCTGCTGGTACAGTCACTGTGTACATACATTACATTACTTATCCTGTACTGATCCTGAGTTACATCCTGTATTATACTCCACAGCTGCACTCACTATTCTGGTGGTGCAGTCACTGTGTACATACATTACATTACTTATCCTCTACTGCTCCTGAGTTACATCCTGTATTATACTCCAGAGCTGCGCTCACTATTCTGCTGGTGCAGTCACTGTGTACATACATTACATTACTTATCCTGTACTGCTCCTGAGTTACATCCTGTATTATACTCCAGAGCTGCACTCACTATTCTGCTGGTGCAGTCACTGTGTACATACATTACATTACTTATCCTGTACTAATCCTGAGTTACATCCTGTATTATACTCCAGAGCTGCACTCACTCTTCTGCTGGTACAGTCACTGTGTACATACATTACATTACTTATCCTGTACTGATCCTGAGTTACATCCTGTATTATACTCCAGAGCTGTGCTCACTATTCTGCTGGTACAGTCACTGTTTACATTCATTACATTACTTATCCTGTACTGATCCTGAGCTACATCCTGTATTATACTCCAGAGCTGCACTCACTATTCTGCTGGGACAGTCACTGTGTACATACATTACATTACTTATCCTGTACTGATCCTGAGTTACATCCTGTATTATACTCCAGAGCTGCACTCACTATTCTGCTGGTGCAGTCACTGTGTACATACATTACATTACTTATCCTGTACTGCTCCTGAGTTACATCCTGTATTATACTCCAGAGCTGCGCTCACTATTCTGCTGGTGCAGTCACTGTGTACATACATTACATTACTTATCATGTACTGCTCCTGAGTTACATCCTGTATTATACTCCAGAGCTGCACTCACTATTCTGCTGGTGCAGTCACTGTGTACATACATTACATTACTTATCCTGTACTACTCCTGAGTTACATCCTGTATTATACTCCAGAGCTGCACTCACTATTCTGCTGGTACAGTCACTGTGTACATACATTACATTACTTATCCTGTACTGATCCTGAGTTACATCCTGTATTATACTCCAGAGCTGCACTCACTATTCTGCTGGTGCAGTCACTGTGTACATACATTACATTACTTATCCTGTACTGCTCCTGAGTTACATCCTGTATTATACTCCAGAGCTGCACTCACTATTCTGCTGGTACAGTCACTTTGTACATACATTACATTATTTATCCTGTACTGATCCTGAGTTACATCCTGTATTATACTCCAGAGCTGCGCTCACTATTCTGCTGGTACAGTCACTGTGTACATACATTACATTACTTATCCTGTACTAATCCTAAGTTACATCCTGTATTATCCTCCAGAACTGCACTCACTATTCTGCTGGTACAGTCACTGTGTACATACATTACATTACTTATCCTGTACTGATTTCTAGTTACTTTCTGTTTTACTGTATACTCCAGAGCTACACTCGCTATTCTGCTGGTGGAGTGGATGTGTGTAGAAATTACATCGCTTGAAATCACAATTTTGCTAATTTCAAAACAGAAAACTCTTAGCATTCAATAATTGTTCAGTATTTGTAAATAGTTGTTTTTGTGCCCTGCTCACTGCTTTTTAAAATAGAGGATGGAACGGGGTGGGAATCAGCCACACTGAGATACCTCAGACTATCAAATATACTATAACTCAAACGTGGTGTGAGTTGTACCTGAAATCTCTGGTAACCCCTGGCTTGGTTAGATTTGAATTTTGGTGCATGGGCAGAATAATTCTGGTGCATCAGAATTAATGTAGAATGGAGCAGTATGATTATAGTAACTGAATTGTGAGTTCTACTCTGGAGTACAATATATTCCCAGTCTAAGATAAATAAGATAATATATCCTTAAAGTTTCGCATCTAGTAAGTGTAGTATACATCTGATTCCTTTGTACAGTCCATCCTAGTATTCTTGTGCTGCAAACACACTTAATCTCCAGGGAATCTGGTCTCGACTTGGGTCTAAGAGACGTTTGATCGCGTGTAAGCCATCAGCCAAACAATAGTGTTTTCTTTCTAAGTATTTCCTGACTTTGTGACTTGAAATTAAATTTATTTACCCTGCATCACTAAATGGACTTAAAAAAAAAAAAAAAAAAAAGATATTTTCAAATAAGCTTTACATAGTAACATAGTCTGTAAGGGTGAAAAAAGTAGCCAAGGAAGGCCAAAACCAGATGAGGTTGAAGCCAATTTTACATTAGTGAGGGAAAAATTCCTTCCTGATTTCAATCTGGCAATCAAATTAAATCCCATGATCAACATCCTAAAAAACAGAAATCTAATAATAACTATAACACAGAGAGTCTCACCTCTTCACCGGCCACTGACTTCCTGCTTACACTGCATGACCAAGTGGCCACCCAGAACTAGGAAAGCTACCCAGGACAGGACAAATGCTCTTTCTTCTTTTTAAAGATCTGCCATGTGCACTTGGTCTGTATACACCAATAACCACACATCCCTAGTTATTTAAGGCACATTCCCCTCAGGAAGGTGCCTGAACAATAAGGTACCTAGTACCCAGCTATGAACCTGTTCTGACTTCTAACCAATTAGTGTCTTGACTTGCTACCGATACTGACCTCAGCCTGGATTTCCATTATATGCACCCTTTGCCTTTCGGACCCTCAGCTTGTCCACTGATTACATCTCTGCTTGTGTTGGTGCTCCATGTTGATGTCTCTTGACCCATCCGGTTTAGCTCTCACTGAATGGAAACTACTCTAAGAATAAGAGATCTGGTCAGTGGCGTAACTAGGAATGGCTGGGCCCCAAGGTGAACATTTGACATGGGGCCCCCCCCCAAACCGCCGCCCCCAACACCCCCACACACAAACCGCATTCCTGCGCACACTATTATGCCCCATAGTGGCCTCTGCACACGGTATTATGCCCCATAGTGGCCCCTGGACACGGTATTATGCAGCATAGTGGCCCCTGCACACAATATTATGCCCCACAGTGGCCCCTGCACACAGTAGTTTGCCCCATAGTGGCCCCAGCACACAGTAGTTTGCCCCATAGTGGCCCCGACACACAGTAGTTTGCCCCATAGTGGCCCCTGCACACAGTAGTTTGCCCCATAGTGGCGCCTGCACACAGTAGTTTGCCCCATAGTAGCCCCTGCACACAGTAGTTTGCCCCATAGTAGCCCCTGCACACAGTAGTTTGCCCCATAGTAGCCCCTGCACACAGTAGTTTGCCCCATAGTAGCCCCTGCACACAGTAGTTTGCCCAATAGTAGCCCCTGCACACAGTAGTTTGCCCCATAGTGGCCCCTGCACATAGTATTATGCCCCATTGTGGACCACCCATGAACGATTATTATACTCTGGGGTCTTTTCAGACCCCAGAGTATAATGATCGGAGACACAGGGGAGGATACAAACATAGAAAACACTGCAACTTACCTCTTCCTCGCTCCGGTGCACTCCTGTGCGCTACTTCGGCCATCTTCAATGTTGGACCGGATCTCGCGCGATCCAGGCCGGCGTCGGGACTCATAATGACGTCGGATGACGTCTGGGACGTCACCAAACAGGCCCGAAGCCTGCGGAGCGGCGGAGAGGTGAGTTACAGTGTTTTTTATGTTCGCTCATCTCCCCTGGGCCCCCGATCGTTATACTCCGGGGTCTCAAAAGACCCCAGAGTATAACGATAGCAGTGGTTGTGGGGCTCGCGGTAGCGACTGCCACAGGGCTCCGAGCCCCGTAATGTTCCGGGCCCTGTGGCAGCCGCTACCACTGCTACCCCGATAGTTACGCCCCTGGATCTGGTAGTCTCTTTCAGCAAAGTCCAGATCCCCATATGGGGGTTAAGTGCTGAATACCAGGGAACTACTTAGACAACACCTTTCGGCATAGCCCTAGGTCAAATCGGTCACTGACATTGTGAGTCCACAACCAATGCATTATAGTTGTTACTCTCAAGTAAGGTATCCAGCTCCCTTTTTAACTGTTTTAATGACTCCCCATGACCTTAGTATATATTTTATTGCTAATAAATAAAAAAACACTTAAAACTTTCATCTTTCTACCCAGAATAATGTACCCAGCATAAGACCCACAAATATATCATTAATCCATTGATGTGTTGGGAAAAACCCAACTTATCTGGCACAGCAAGCCTTGAGAAATCATATTTTCTTTCATTGTATTCTCTTTCCCAGGTCTGTGCAGCACAGTTGTTTTCATGCTGTCATGCCTTGCTGAAGGTGGAATTTCCATTAAATTAAATTTATATTTTATAAATTATATTTTTAAGGCAGTATTTTTACATGGCCCCAGAAACTTTCCCACAGTGAAGCCCAAAAAGATCATTCCATTGACACATTGAGAAAAAACAACATATCTGGCACATCAAACCTCAACAACTTATAAGTATGGTTAATGTGTTGCTCAGATATCCATTTATACCTATGTTTTTTTTTTATTTCTGTTATCTTTCCTAGCTCTGTCCAGCACAGTTGTTTTTATGCTATCAGAGCTTGCTGTAGGTTGGATTTCCAATATAAAGGAATACAGTTCCTTACAATAATCTGCATGCCACTTTGGTATAAGGTGGGAAAGTATCGCTATAATACATCCCTGTCCTGAAAAACATTTCTCAGCTACCAGGGGTGTAACTACCGGGTAGCAGCGGTAGCAGCTGCCACAGGGCCCGGGACATTACGGGACCCGTAGAGCCCCCGATGCTTTTTTTTTAATAGGCTGTTACCTGCTGGAGTAACCCCAGCAGGTAACAGGCCCTATATACTTACTGATCCCCGGGGTCCTGCTCACAGCCGCCTGCGCTTTCCATTCTGCGGATGTGACTGAAAGCAGGAGCGGGGATCGATAGGTAAGGCTGCGGGCCGAACCCCACAATCACTGCTATCATTATACTCCGGAGTCTTTTCAGACCCCGGAGTATAATGATCGGAGGCCCAGAGAAGGTGAGGGAACATAAAAAACAATGTACTTACCTCTCCTACGCTTCTCCAGGATTCAGGCCTGTTTGGTGACGTCCCAGACATCAGCCGACGTCATTTTGAATTGCGACGCCAGCCTGGTCCAACATTGAAGAAGGCCGAAGTAGCAGGGAGTGGACTGGAGCAAGGAACAGGTAAGCATCATTGTTTTTTTATGTGTCTATCCTCCCTTGGGTCTCCGATCATTATACTCTGGGGTCTGAAAAGACTGTGTGCAGGGGCCGCTATGCAGCATAATACTGTGTGCAGGGGCCACAACGGGGCATAATACTGTGTGCAGGGGCCACTTTGGGGCATAATACTGTGTGCAGTGGCAACTATGGGGCATAATACTGTGTACAGGGAGCACTATGAGGCATAATACTGTGTGCAGGGGCCACTACGGGGCATAATACTGTGTGCAGGGACCACTATGGGGCATAATACTGTGTGCAGGGGCCACTTTGGGGCATAATACTGTGTGCAGTGGCAACTATGGGGCATAATACTGTGTACAGGGAGCACTATGAGGCATAATACTGTGTGCAGGGGCCACTACGGGGCATAATACTGTGTGCAGGGACCACTATGGGGCATAATACTGTGTGCTGGGGCCACTATGTGGCATAACACTGTGTGCAGGGGTCACTATGGGGCATAATACTGTGTGCAGGGGCCACTATGGGGCATAATACTGTGTGCAGGGGCCATTATGGCGCATAATACTGTGTGCAGGGGCCACTTTGGGGCATAATACTGTGTGCAGGGGCCACTATGGGGCATAATACTGTGTGCTGGGGCCAATATGGGGCATAATACTGTGTGCTGGGGCCAATATGGGGCATAATACTGTGTGCAGGGGCCACTATGGGGCATAATACTGTGTGCAGGGGCCTCTATGGGGCATAATACTGTGTGCAGGGGCCACTATGGGGCATAATACTGTGTGCTGGGGCCACTATGTGGCATAACACTGTGTGCAGGGGCCACTATGGTGCATTAAACTGTGTGCAGGGGCCACTATGGCACATAATAGTGTGCACAGGAATGCGTTTTTTTGGGGGGGGGGGTTGAAAGGGGCAGTCCGGGGGGACGGTTGGGGGCGGCAGTTCGGGGGGGGGGCATGTTAAATGTTCGCCTTGGAGCCCAGCCATTCCTAGTTATGCCACTGTCAGCTACTTATACTCACTGCTGTCTGCTGCAGCTTCTCAGCATGTTATACACATCCTATTTAAAGACAAGGAAGAAGGGAGGAGAGCCAGGTATGAGTGCAAACAGCAGGCACAGAATAGGATGGAGAAGGGGGAGGGGGTGTTCACAGGATGTCACTAAAGCCAGCTATAAACTCCAGGAGCATGCTCTTGTGGCTGAATGTGAGACTGGCTTATAAAGGCATCTCAGCTACAGACAGTATCCTACATTTACAGACAGTGCTTTGGTAAGTGATACATTTTACTGCATTTAAATGATTTGTACATAATTTTCAAGGAATAAAAAAAATGTAAAAAAAAATTATCACATGACTGTGTAACAAATGGAATGACAATAATAATGCGTATTAGTATAATAGTCTATGTGACTCCCCCTCCTGTCCCCGTTCTTTCATCCCAATCTGCGTCTTGTGTGATCTCTGATCTCTGGAGTCCTAGATGCTTTTCCACCTTCTTCACACATTTTGAATTACATGTAAAAGCAGTAGTAGCAGTAGTAATAGATAGGGAAGGGGGCAGACTGTTGCTTATTGTACACACACCCTTCTATGAGAGAGAAATGTGAAATGTGCTGCAGCCATAATGTAATTATTAGCAGCAGAAAAACTGATAGGACACCATGTTTGAAGTCTTAGGCCCGGTTCACATCTGCGTTCGGGTTTCCGTTCGGGGAGTCCGCTTGGGTACCCCCGAACGGAAACCTATACGCATAGAAAAGCGGTTACCTAAGGAAACCCATGGATCCCATAGACTATAATGGGGTCTGTGTGGTTTTCGCTCGGTTTCCACACAAAACATGCGGAGAGAAAGGGAAAATAAGGGAAACATCCCATCAACACAAGCAGCTAGTTAGAAGTATATAGAAGTACATAAACTCTCCTTACAGTCTGTCTATGCTGTGAGGATATGCATACTCCTCTCTGTGCAGTGTAGAGGCAGGGAGAGTTGTGTGTAGACATGCACAGGCTGTGTAGAGAGACTTGCCCCTCTTCCTTCCACTCACTGTATTCCAGTATTGAGTCTTTGGGTTTCTAAATACAGAACTTCTCTAGCAACAGGGAGTGAGGAGTGAACTGGAAATTATAAAGAAGGGCGACACCTAGTGGTAGGAACTTTAGAGAGGTTTTCCAGGCAGAAAACAGCAACATTTTGAAATAAAGTGCATAAAATGTCCAGAACCACATGCTCTATTAAATTAGACTAATTTATCTGAAAAGTTAGTGTCCATTGAATAAATCTGCTTAGTGTAGGCTGCAGGTACATTGCAATAAGTAAATAAGATGATCAGATCCACAATTTATAAAGGACTGCAATGGGAAAATATCTTATGTAATAACTGAATAATTGAGCTCTTGGCTTTATGTGCGGGCTGTTGCATCACTCAGTGTGGTTTACCACACCTACGAGCCGGGAGCTTATTTTGGGGCTACTGATGTGCAATCTGCTTGAGGCTAGAATATTTGTAAGCAGGATGGATCTTCTAAATGTTATATTTAGTTTGTTGTGGAGAGTCTTTTTATGTAAAGCATCACTCAACAGCACTTTCGAGTAACACGTAAGGATTTTCCTGATTTTAGAGCTCCTTGTATTAAAAGTCTTTAGAAAGTTATGTCTGCAAGGATTGTCCTGTCATTCTTTACTTTCCCGTTGGATATTGTTCCTCCATTACTCATTTGTTGGAAGAACTTAAAACTAAATTGTTGAGTTATTTTATTTTTTTGTAAAAGCTGTTACAGCAAACAGGAAGAACAAATGGGAAGTATGTGGGGTGGGGAATAATGTGCACTGCGGAAGTCAGGGAGCCAATTCATATCTCACTGCTGAACACAAGTCCTTCAGTGAATGGAGCTTGAAGGGTCAATGGTGAATGGTAAAGAGATCAAGAAATTCATTACACATATGTAGCAGCATGATAACTTTCTGCGCCGAGATATCTTATCACAGAAAACAAAAAAGCCATTGAAAGTTACATACGTAGTCACATAATATAATTTAAAAAAGACATAAGTCCATCAAATTCAACCAAGGGATGGAAAAGGGCCAATGAAAGAGTTAACACTCTGTGCCACAGTGTTGTTAACGCATTCAGTGTCAAGTTAAACTTTATTACATCTGTATTTGAAAAAGAAATTATAGTAAAGGACCAAAATTATTATCAATCCATTTATTACTACACAATAATGCTTTGGACATGCATCCCTGCCATAAGGAGATAAAGTCAATATTCTGTATTGTGCAAAAGTTTTAGGCAGTCATGGAAAAAAGGTGGCAATGTGAGACAACCTTATAAGACAGTTTATTTTTGTCAATTAGCAAAATGTAACAAAATGTAACAAAGTAAAGAGAAATGTAAATCCCATCAATATTTGGTGTGACCTTTGCCCTTTGGAGGAGGAGTCCTGGAAGTGATGATCCGGCCCCCACAGATATAGCCCTGATCTCATCATCATCCAGTCTGTCTGGGATGACATGAAGAGACAGAAGGATTGGAGCAAGCAACATCCACAGAAGATCTGTGCTTAGTTCTCCAAGATGGCGGGAACAACCTCCCTGCCCAGTTCTACCAAACACTATCTGCAAGTACCGAGAAGAACTGATGGAAGGCAAAGGGCAAAGGTCACACCAAATATTGATGGGATTTACATTTCTCTTTTCTTCATTAACTTAATTGATCAAAAATAAACTAATAACCCTTCTATTTCTGAAAGCATTCTTACGTTGAAGTCTTTTTGAACTAAAACTTTTGCGCAATACTGAATTTAGGCACAATTTGCCTTTCTAATAGATCCATATAATGCTAGGTATAAGAAATAAAGGTCCATATAAAGGTTGGTTGATAGAAATCTTGACCCTTTGCACAACCTTTTGTTTGTTTCTGTAAGGAGGGCTGGAATTCAACGTATTATGGGTGGAATAAAGGAAGTGCTCCCAAAGATACATTCCATCTGTCGTGCAGAAGTAGAATTCAATGAAAGGAAATAATCAGCCGCCTTAATACCCTGAGAGGGCAGGATATTTTCCTAAAGCATCGGCCGCCAGTCTCTCCATTATCGAATTGCCGGATTGATATTGAATTTCCTGGTGACAGACTCACTTTAAGATACAATAGGAATGCCACAATGTTTGACAAGGGTGACAACCTGGACATCCAGGAATCAAATAACTTTTTTTACCCTGTACATAATGTATATGTTGGTTAAAACACTGATATGTTATCCTGGAGTATCTCTATGGAGAGGTAAGTTCTAGGCTGGACCTGGTTAATGTTTTAGATGTAGAATTTCTGGACTTTTGATACTGATATTGGTACATACAATGAGAACTCTGAGACTAGGGGGAAATATGTGTAACTGGGTTAATAACTGGCATACAGATAGGAAACAGAGGGTGGTTATTAATGGTAAATAGTCAGCCTGTGTACTGGTCACCTGTGGGGTGCCACAGGGGGCAGTATCAGGCTCTTTTTTAACATGTTTTTTACATGGGTTTACAGAGTAGAATTTCAATATTTGCAGAATATACTAAGCTCTGTAATATTGTCAACACAATGGAGCATAACATAATGAGGCAGATTTATTTAGAATGGCGTATTAGACTTAATGAAGGCTCAGAACGACACAGGGAACAAGTGACTTATGAAGAGGTGCCGACCCATTATGAGCTCCAGAATGGAAATCTATGGCAGAAACTGGTATAGATTTGCATATATCTCACCACAGAAATCTGACATGAGTTATAATGAATATGTTGGGCTTAGGCAACCCCGCTTTGGCCCACCCTGTTCCACTTACATTAGCACAAAGTGGCGAGTGAGGCACAGATAATGTGTTGTGGCGCACGTTTGGTGCAAGAAAGTGCCTTGCATCAAATGTGTGCCAGGATATCATCCCTCTACGTCAAAAAACTGGCCAAGGGATTGATAAATCTGCCCCAAAGTTACTGAGGAATTTAGGAAATGCTGAAGACTTAGGTGGAGAAAGCAAATGAAGATGCAACTAAATGTAAGGTTAGGCATTTGGGTCAAGGAAGCAAAGATTACAATTATGTATTTGATAGTAAAATTCTGGGTAAAACTGGAAATGAAACAGATCTGGGGACATTGATGGACACTAAAATTAAATGGTCGCTAATTTTTTGGACAACTTAGTCTCATTTCATAGAACATGTGATTCTGGATCAAAATGTAATACACTTTAATTAAAAATATGACTTTTAAATATGTTAAAAATATGTTTTCTGCTTGAAAAACCTCTCTAATGTTCCTGCCACTAGGTGTCTCCCTTCTAGATAATTTGCAGTTCACTCCTTTGTTACCAAGGAAGTACGTCAATAGATACATTAGATATGCAAGACGTTTGGAGGGGGAGGTTCTGTTCTGTCTTCACACAGTGAATAGGAGGGTTGACTCTCCTCATAGACTGCACAGACATGTCTGCAAACTGTTGTTCTGTGCAAAGAACTGAAAATTCTTCACATCTCACTGCTTATAATGTAAGAAAAAAAAATATTTTATGTACTTGTATCTACTTCTGGCTACTTGTGAGATTACAGATGAGGTATGGGATACTTACAGACAGCAAGCTTTCCTAACTGCACTCATAGATTGTTTTATTCCTTGTGTTTTATCTGCTTGGTTGCATGTATTTGTCACGTATTTGCCCTGTGTTTGCAGTCCAGTGTTCCTGGATCTCCTATATGATGGTCAATTGGGCTTTTCTCAGCTATTTGTTTGCTATTGTACAGTTACTCCTGGTAGAATGGCAGAAAGTATCGGTAATGGATAAGGGAGGAGGGTAGACTGCGCCTTATTGTACATGCTCACAGCCTCAGAAACAAACATAAAATTTGTTTCAGCCACAATGTGATTATTAGCAGCATAAAAACTGATAATATATCATATATAAAGAGTTATACAGTCATAGAACTTCTTAGTGAGACCGTGCATATCAACTTTTCATGTACACTGAGGTGCCCTTTAACTTCATTTACCAGTACCTGGCAGTTGCTGCCAAGACAAATATAAGCATGATATGCATCAAGAGAGGAATAGATGCTAGGGACAATATATAATTTTGTCTCTATACAAAACACTAGTTAAATTATACATGGAATACTGGGCAAAGATTTGGATATCAATGTATAGGAAGTAAAGAGCAGGGAGGGGACAGAGTGACCGGGGGGTTTTGGAGATTGATCCCGATAACATGGAGTCAGAACCAGGTCAGAACACCTGGGTCCAGCATGGAGAAACCACTGAAGGAAGGAAAGTAAATTAACTCCATGGACAACCCCTTTAAGGGAATGCATGGTTTGGAGTAACATGACAAATTATCAAACTTTTTTTTACCTATTTTTACCTATATGAATGGATGTTACAGAGATCCTTCTGGTGATCTGTTTACACCTACAAGAGGTCTGTATCCGTGCGAGGACTTGATGTCTGTGCCTTGTACTTACTGTATTTCTTGCCTGTTTGCACAACAGAGAAGTCAAACTATAAAACAAAGTAGAATACACAAGCAGGTTTGTTCCCAGAGGACACTTTCAGACCTGGGGATTTTCCTAGAGATAATATTTCATATTTTATATCATTGTAAATTTAATTTGCTTGTAATATTATAATTACTGGATACAATTAGATATTAATGATATAACCTAATGATATACCATCATAGAAAGCTGTGTCGTATTAGACAAGAGGAATAATACTGCATGCCCTAAAATAGACGTCCCAACGAACCCCCAATAGACTCTCCTGTACCTCTTTACTGTTCTTCAAGCACAGGTGATGTCAATAATATCAACAGTAATAGACCCCTAACATGACACAAAACACAGTCAAGAATTTGGCCATTTACCGATGTAGCCCTTAGATTGACAAAAATGAGTTAAAGGGATTTTCCAGGCCCAAATTCATTTTACTTACTGAAGACCTAACCACAGATCAAGTCATCAGTATGTGATCTGGGGTGAACAAAACCCGACACCACACAGATCAGCTGTTCAGGCAGCCTCCGGGTACTGGAAGCTGCTCGTGGATGAAAAATCAATATGGGTCTAGAAAACCAAGTCGTAGCCCTCTTTAACCTGATGTTTTTCAATTGCTTTCAATTGCACCGAAAACCAGATAGCATTGTTCAGAGGCCAAAGAGATGTCACAATATCAAAAATATGAAAGAATAAGTAACAAAATAAACTTACAAATAAGCTGACCTCTAAAATAAAACTGTTTAAAAAGGACCTTTCACCAACTCCACTTTTTTTGAATTCTTTAATAGGTGCTAAGTTGGAATTTCCAGGTAACCAATGCCGTTAGTTTTGGTGCTCGATCTATTAATTTGGCTCTCTATTGCTAAGTGGGTGGTGTCAGGCACGAGCAGGAAAAGGGACATGAATCTGAGCTCTCTGAAAGTGTCCAACCTTGCTCCTGACTGAGACCACCCACTTGACAGTACAGAGACTAATTAACATATCAGGCACCAAAACTGAGTGCACTGATTTCTCTGGAAAAGTGAGGGCTAGAGAAATCATTGAAGCAGCACCTATTAAGGCATGCAAAGAACTAGAGTTGGTGGAGTTGTTGATATGTCCACTTTAACAACATGGATGCACCACCCGCATTCTTAATTTTACATGTATTACTCCACTCCCCTACAGGAAGTAAAAAGACGGGTAAATGGAAGGAGCAACTTATGACAGGATAAGACTACGTTCACACCAGTGCTTGGATTCCTTTTCGGGGATTCCGTCCCCGAATCTGCTTGAAAAATGCGGAGAGAAAAGTCCTGCAAGGCAGAAACCAGATGGAAACCTGGCCGACCCTATTATAGTCTATGGGGTCTGGGTTTACGGATTGGGTTTACGTTTTTCGTGTCCCCAAGTGGACAACAAGAACGGAAACCTAAGCGCAGGTGTGAACCTGGAGTAAGACTACACTGGGTTTGTTTGTAGTCTGTAACCATGGAGACAAATACATCTGCCAGGTAGGGATTTTTAATCGAAACTATTTGCAAAATGTCTTCATTTTATTATTTTAGATGCAATGCTACAATAAACTATGAGCTATGTAGATCGATGGTTCCCCTTGGGTGTCAAATTTGTTATGGAATTATTATCCGGTATATCAATTATTTTTATTTATTTATTTTTATTTTAATTGAAGGTGTTTTCCAACACCAGAATTATCAATGTGAGTAACTTCCACTTATAGTTCTTAACTTCCAGTTATACAGTCAACCAACTAATCATCTTACAGTAGATTGAATTTTACCATTGCCGAGAATAAGTCACTACAAAGTTCTGGAAGAACCACCAATGGAAATTACAGAATAGCTGATGAAATTGCTTCATAGGTCACATCTTGGACTCAAACATTTCTAGATCTTTGTGACTCTGAGAACCAAAGTAGACTCCATTAGCTTCAAAAAGAGAAAACAGAACAATGGTGAAGCTTTAGAGCATCCGGCTATTACAATTCTGCAAGAGAACTAGAGCTTCTTATCCAAGATGTCATAAAACATTCCAGAACAAGATTCCACAGAAGATTCCAGAAGAATTTCAACAAAATTCCAGAATGGTTTTTAAAAAAACATCCAGAGACCTGCAGCCATCCCACTTGTAAGTTAACTAAGATCAAGGTTGTTACTCCAGATATGGTATAACGGGATTCATAGACTAAGTCTCACCACAAGGAACATCAACTATGGTCACATCTTTGAAGGCTTTATGACCTCATCCATGGTCAGGTAGATCACAGTAGTTTCATTATGTGCAAAGTAAAGCAAACATAATATTCCACAGGGAATCTATGATATCACCAGTCAGACATATTGGTGATCATGTCATGATATTTTGGGTAATACACCATTATTAAAGGACCCATAAAATCTCCTTTAAACGAGAACATTTGGAAAAGCTGAAATATAATGATGTTATCCAGAAAGACAGTGATCCAAATCCAAGCCTAGTCTATAGTAGATCTGAACGACTGAAGAGAACTTACTATCCTAGCTGTGGGCTGATTGTATCATATTCCTGGCATGGACCCAATAGTGATGTTATTGCAGGACCTGAGTAAGTAGTAAAGGCATCTGCTGGGACATCTGAGGACACTTTGAACTTGTCTCTGCGGTATCTATAGCATGAGATGTCTAAATATTCAGCTCTGCATATTCTGTTTCTCCAGTGTTTCTTGTTGTTGGCGAGATGTGATTTGCCGGGAGCAGCTCCACCGAAGTGTAGACAACGGAGTCCTCAGAATTCTGTCCCAATAAAAAGAAAAGCATAAACAAAGTGTTGTAATATGGAAATAACTAAGTATTTTTCATCTGTATCTTTATTTTTATGCCCTTCGTGCTAAGGTACCATTAACCCATCTGTTGTCTAGGGGCCTCTCACGATAATAACACTCTACCACTTTGTAGATACCTTGTACTGACAGATGTTTCTTTCTTCTCCTTTGTCATTTTGTTCGACCAGAGAGTTCCTGTAAATTGACAAACGTAGACTCCATAAGGCAGTCATAGGAAATATGAAAAGCACTTTGTGGAAAATATTGCATGTAGTGTATTGTGAAATTTTAACAATAGAACCTCCTCCCAAAGAGAAACATCTACACTATATACAATTAAAGGGGTCATCCATGATTTTCTGTTTGTGACCTATCTTTATAATAGTTCATAAACATCAGAATGGCAGGAGACTGCCGACCCTGCACGGATCAGTTGTTTAGGGGTGTATTTGGTCTGTTTAGTATATAGTACACAGAGCCGGAAGCAGTTGGCTCCGTGCCCTGTATAGTAGCTGGGCCCCAGTACTGCAGCTCAGCACCCATTGACTTCAATATATACAGCATACAGAGCTATCTGGATCTGGCTCCGTGCACTATATACTACACTGACCAGACACACCTTCACTGATTCTTCACTGGTTAGATATTTATGTTATCCTAAAGATAGGCAATATATTAAAAAAAAATCATGGACAACCCCTTTAATTCTATTCTTCAGGAATCTCCACTGTGACTCCAGTCTGTGGCCGTCACGTCTTGCTGGACGATGTAGTTTTACAACAGTATACTGTGTAAAGTGAAGCAAAACATCACCTTTAATCCACTACACATCCATAATAAAAGGTAGTGCTCACTTTTCTTTATTAGGTTTAGACCGTGATGCTTTGTTACAGAGGACAACAGTGACATTTATTGGGTATAGCCTACCGTGCTGGTGGAGAGTTTTGCTTTGGTGGACCATCCAAGTTTGCATACAGTAGATTATCCATCGTCACCTCCTCCGAGATCTGAGTCAAGAGGCAAATCATTGGTTAGGAATAAATAAATGAATTTCTTCATTATGAGATATTGTAGCTGAATTATGGATTTATAGTAACTATAGTAAAACTGAACAAATGCAGTACTGTGTAGAAGATTTAGGCATGTGTGGGAAAAAATGCTGCAATCTACTGTATGTGTGGCCACCCTATCCTCGATGCAGCTGATGCTGATATTCCTACCCTGTGCCTGTCACTGCACTGGTTGCCTATAGAATATTGTTTAAACTTCTCACTCTCAACCTACCCACTCACATGACCTCTGTTCTGCAAATTACCTATGAATAATATCCTCCATAATTCCGAACCTCACACTCCTGTCTCTAAGACTTGTTTTTGTGCTGCACCAGTTCTCTGGAATCTTCTTCCCTGGACAATTGAATGAATTCTTAACAACCACGCTTTTAAGCATGTCCTAAAACTACACTTCCTTTTCACCTTGTACATTTTTCCTCACAACTTGATCCCTTCATTCAACTTTCTCCTCACAGGTCCTGCAATCTGAGAAGTACTTCATACAGATGTAGCAGAGTAGACAATTACAGGTGGATTCTGCAGTTCGAGCTGAACTTGTTTGGTCCAAATGGGTAGTGATATGAGTATTAGAGATGGACTAACCAATTCAGATCCAATCAGATTTAACCAGAATCTTTCAAAAGTTTTGGGCTTGGTCTGAAGCCAAAACTTTTAGGGTTTGTCACCCACAAAACACTATTATACTTAGGGGACTCTCAGTGTATAAGTGGAGGACCAGGGGAGTCGAATCAACATAGCAAACTGTTATACTTACCTTCACAGCAATGTGGTTTATCCTATTAGATCTTTCATTACCAGTGATAGTACACACGTGGTTTATGTGGTCACTTCTTGTAACCTTCACTATGTCGGTTCCACAACCCGCAAACCGAAGGTTAGAATAGGTGAACACGTCTGGCAGAAATGCAGATAAGACTCTCTGTCTGGAGTTTCGACATTTCCTTGAGATTCACCAAAGTGATGTCAATAGTTTAAGAGTATTTGGAACTGAAAGGGGTAATAGGCCTCTGAGAGGTGGAGACGTGTCTAGGGCACTTTTTAAGGTGATAACATGTCTGGAACTTAAATTTGGACACAGAAGCTCCTAAGGGGCTGACTTTTAGGACTGATCTGATGTATCTGTCATGTATATTATTTAGGATGTGACTTATTATTTACCAATCATTGTATCCAGTTCTGTCTGCTTTAGTGTATAGCGCCCCCTTTAGGGAGTGGCTGAATAGCATTTCCCCTTGCTCAGGTATAGCTGTGTGCACTTGCTGTGTATATACTAGCTATGAGGATTAAGAATCTTTGAATGGGTTTGAAACATGTCAGCAGTAAAGATGGATGAACCTCTGAAGATTCGTTTGGTCCTGTGTTCGGATAAAGCGATTCCACCATTTGTTTCAGTCAGAACTTGTCCAGGTAGAACCGGAAGTTAAATTTTTATACTCCGGGGTCTCTTCAGATTCTTCAATAAAGCTTGGATATTTGTATAAAATGGCAGTACTGGAGTGATACAGGAGCATCTCAATAAATTAGAATATCTTTGAAACATTTCTTTCTTTCAGTAATTACATTAAAAAGTGACCTCCTATATTTTCTAGATTCTTTACACATAGAGTCTTCTATTTCCAGTGTTTTATTTCTGTAAATGTTGATTATGGATTACAGGGAATGAAAACCCAAATCTAAGAAAATTAGAATATTGTAAGTTCAGTTCAGTCTTGTAAATTCAGTGTCACCTGCCAAGGTTTCCTAAGCCTATAAATGGTCCCTCAGTCTGGTTCAGTAGGACACACAATCATGGAAGACGCTGATTATGGATTGTATTACTGAATTACTGAAAAGAATGAACGCTACAAAGATATTCTAATTTATTGAGATACATCTGTACCTATAGTTATATTTTCCTCACTTCCCCTGGGTATCCTAGTAGCGTCCAATATTCCCCTGGCTTCCTCCTCAGGGCTCTTGTGGCCTCTGGCTGACATCGTACATGCAGGGTCACTGTTGGGGACTGTGATTGTTCCTCAGCAGTCATGACAGTGAGTCAAGGTATTGGCTGAACTCACAATTTTTGGAAAATTAGTAACAAGTGAAATTAGTCACCCCTACCCCTATCGATTGTAAGCTCTTGTGAGAAGGACTTTCACTCATATTGTATGAATTTTATGTTACTCTGTAATGTCTTATTTTATACACCTTTTATACACCTTATTTTGTACACCTACTCTCTAAAATGTAAAGCGCTGCGGAATATGTTTGCACTATATAAATAATAAAATAATAATAATAATAATAATAATAATAATAATAATATACCTTAGCACTTTCCTCAGATTTTTTCTTTTCTGTAATGACTGAAGTTCTTCTTTTTCTAGAAAAGAAAAAAGTGAGGAAAATGAACTAATTTTTTTCAAAAATACTGTCTATCATGCTTGTGCCGCATTTATCAAGTTTCTTCGATACTTTTTAGACCTCTTTTTGACTAATATGCAAAGGGGCATACTTTTGCATGAAAAGGGAGTATTTCATGGAAAGTTGGCATGGTCTAAATTCTGACACCGTGCACCAAACATGCACCAAAATTACATCACATTTTTATGGCGTAAACTAAGCCAACTAATGCTTCGTTCACACCTGCGCTTGAGTCCGTCCGCTGCCAATCCGAGTGAAAATCTCGGGGAACAGGATTGGCATCGGATACCGACAGGTTAGCGACACATTGGTTAAAAACCCATTCACTTGATTGGGTTTTTAAAGTAATGCGTTGGTGTCCGATTGCACCCTCTGTGCTGCGAATCCTTTTTTTTTCATTGGAAACAAAGTCGGACATGCAGGACTTCGTGTCCGACGAAAAAAAAACGGCTTCGCAGCGCAGAGGGTGTAAGCGCACACCTGCGCATTGCTTTAAAAACCCATTCAAATGAATGGGTTTTTAACCAATGTGTCGCTAACCTGTTTGTATTCCATGCCAATCCCATTCCCCGAGATTTTCACTCGGATTGGCAGCGGACGGACAGCAAGCGCAGGTGTGAACCCACCCTTATAGGCATTGTAAAGGTAGACTAGACAGTCTTGTAATGTGACAGATTTATCATCCAGTATCAGACACTTTAATAAATCTATTGCAGTTTAAGACTGTTTCACTGTCTCAAATCTATAAGGAGCTAAAGAGGAAGAAAGAGAATGGAAGAAGGGAAGAAAATAAAGGGAAGGAAAAAGGTGAGAAAGGGAGGAAAGAAAAAAAGAGAAGGAACCAAAGGATGAAACAAGAAAGGATCAGGGAGGGAAGGAAGAAAGAGGGAAGAAAAGAGAAGGATGACTAAAGGAAGGAGGAGAAAAGGAAGAGGAAGAGAGGGATGAAGTAAAGAAAGGTAAAGGAGGAAAATAAAAAGGAAGATAAGGGAGGAAGAAAGAGGATAAAGAAGGTTATAAAATAAATGAAAGGAGAAAAGAAGGAAGTGATGTCAAGTAGAGGAGAAAAAAAGGAAGGAAAGAGGAAGAGATGGAGGGAAGCGCAGAGACGAAGGAATGGAAGGAATCAGATGGAGATAAATATTCTAACTAGGAATATCTCATGTTATTGATCATTCCATACACTTTTTCATTTACAATACACTTCACTATGTACCTCTTTACGATGCAGAGAATTACTACCAGGACTATAATAACCAGAGCCGTAAGTCCAGCGGCACCGCCAATGATCAAAATTTTCTGATATTTCTCATCGTCAGCTGCATCTGAGAAAAGATATCATATGTTATAACACGATAAAAATTGATATCAGTGATCTGATCCAAGACCAGATGTTCTATCCTACGTTTCTGGAACCCCGGATCACCTTTAGGATGTTTCCAACATTATAGGATATGTTCCCTTCTTTGCCCTAATTTATGCCACAACCATTAACACCATTACCTACCTTCCTAGTATCACTCGACTGACCTTGCGGGACATCTACCCACTGAAAAACTTTCTTGCATTTCTTTATGTTATTCATTTTTATTTTATGTTTTTTTGTTTGTATTTCCCTGGTGTAACTTTGGTACTTCTTTAAATATCAAGATTGCTTGCCTTTGCTGTTGTCTTAAGTTACATTAGCACTATGTATCCACTTTTGTGATAATAATAATAATAATAATAATAATAATAATAATAATACATTTTATTTATATAGCGCCAACATATTCCGCAGCACAGTACAATTTGTGATGTTTCTTATTTGAACGCAGGTATCTCTTTAAGACTTTCTTTTTTGCTGCAATTTGAAAAATTACATTAAATTAAATTTTTATATATATATATATATATATATATATATATATATATATATATTAATATGAGTCACTGGTTAGACTGAAAGGACATCACAGTGCATAGAGACTTGCACTATATGCGACAAACTTTGACATTCAGCTCATGGCAGCCACCTAGTGGAAGAAATACTGTAATTACATCTCAGCCTCAAGAATGAATGTCATATCGAGCAGCACAATGGACGCAATTATTAGCAATAGATAAAAACAATGTATTGAGAAATTTAATTTTACAGCTTATATATTGTACATATAAAGTTAACCTTTTAATGAGAATTGATATGCTTGTTTTATGGTCATCATTAACTGGCTTCGTATGGAGTTGTAGACTGAGCCCAAACTGGGTATCTGGAACCATGGGGGCCTGGAAATGTCCTTACCAATAGTCTGCTGCTGAGCACACTATTTAAGTATCATCCTAGCAAAAAAAAGACTGTGCCGTACTGGAAGTTATAATGTAGAAATAGAAATATACTTAGACATTATAGATTCCAGGAGATGCAGAAACTCAACCCCTTAATGCAGAATGCCATATACTGTATGTAAGCAAAGAGGCAGAGTGATAAGAAAGGAGAAGTAAAAGGGCAAGGGTTAATAGGAAATCTTTGTGAAACCAAATGTTCCTTTATGAAACTGTTAAAACAAGGCAAGAGCTGGACGACTACTCATGACACGTACAACCACAGGAGTGACACCATAGCGTGCATCGGCCATACTAATACTCACCTTCTTTACTGAAAGAGAAGACTGAAGACTCTCCGCTTCCCATAACATTACTTGCAGTACAGATATATTTCTCCCAGGTCTTATTCTGCACAGTTATTTGCACATCGGTTTTCACTAAAGTCTTGGTTTTTCCAACTTTATACCAAGCATATGTAGTCATGGGTGGATTAGCTTGACTTGTGCACTCTAAAGTGATACTGTTGCTGCCTTCACTTTCCTCATTGTAATTGAGAACTGAAATTGTTACATTCTGAGGCTTATCTGTAACAAAATAAATCATCTTTTCACAGTTCTTGCTTTTTTTTATTTTTCTAACTTTTAAGGTCATTTTTACAATTTTTTCTAGTATACCTTATAACATTACAAAAAGTTTACATGGCAATATTCACTGTGTATAATATGTTTCTAATTTTTAGAATTTTTTTGTTTAATTGCTACTTTTGCAAATAGATTTCATAAGAATAATAACCCCCAGGGATGTAACTAAAAGCTCACAGATCCTGGTGAAAATGCTCGGCATGCTCTCCTCTCCATTCCATGCAATTTCTACTCACAACCCTCGGCCACATCCCATCTGTACATTTTAGCAGAATTTACATTTTATTTTCCTTCTCTATCTGGACCGAAAACCTCATTAAGACTTCACAAAAGCAATTCACAAAAGTCTATGGTATTGCTATTTCAGCAATTTTGTAAAATGCAGCAGGTAACTGACAGGACCAACCGACAGCAAGTAAAGCAGTTATCTATAATCCTATGCTGTTCTGGTTTCTCTATAGAGAGTATTATTATTATTTTTATTTTATTTTTTTTATTTATATAGCACCATTAATTCCATGGTGCTCTACATTATTATATTAATTCCATGGTGCTGTATATTATTATATTAATTCCATGGTGCTTTACATTTGAGGATTTACATATGGTACACAAGATATACAAAACAAATATAATACTAACAGTGACCACCTAGCACAGTGGGATAGAGGGCCCTGCCCGCAAAGGCTTACAATCTATGAGGGAAGAGGGATAGAGACAGAAGGTGGGGGTAGAGGTTGCTCAGGTGGTGGTGTGGTGACAGTAGTGTTATTGGGGGTTGTAGGCCTTCCTGAATAGGTGAGTCTTCAGGGCCTTCTTGAAGCTTGTGACTGTGGGGGACAGTCTTATGTGTCTTGGTAATGAGTTCCAGAGTATGGGGGATGCCCGGGAGAAGTCTTGGAGACGATTGTGTGAAGAGAGGATAAGAGCAGAGCGGATTAGGAGGTCTTTAGAGGATCAGAGGATATGTGCAAGCAGGTAGCGGGAGATTAGGTCGGAGATATATGGAGGGGACAGGTTGTGGATGGCTTTGTATGTCAGCGTTAGTAGTTTGAACTCTATTCGCTGGGCATCGGGTAGCCAGTGAAGAGACTGGCAGAGGGGAGCGGCCGATGAAGAACGGGGGGAGAGGTGTATTAAGCGAGCGGCGCAATTTAAGGTGGACTGGAGGGGGGGTGAGAGTGTTAGCTGGGAGGCCATAGAGAAGGGTGTTACAGTAGTCTAGGCGGGAGATTATGAGGGCGTGGACTAGCATCTTTGTAGTTTCAGGGGTGAGGAAGGAGCGGATTCGATGGATGTTCTTTAGTTGGAGGCGGCAGGAGGTGTTGAGAGTTTGAATAAGCGGCTTCAAGGATAGGTCAGAGTCTAAGGTTATCCCAAGGCAGCGGGCCTGTGGGACTGGGGTGAGAGTGGTTCCATTAACTTTGATAGATGGGTCAGGTAGGGGGGCCGTGCGAGGAGGGATGAAGATTATAAACTCCATTTTCTCCATGTTGAGTTTGAGAAAGCGGGAGGAGAGAAAGGAGGCTACGGCTGCTAGACATTCTGGGACTCTGGACAACAGGGAGGTAATGTCTGGTCAAGAGAGATATATTCAGGTGTCATCAGCATAGCAATGGTAATGGAAACCATGGGATTCTATGAGTTGGCCAAGGCCGAGGGTGTAGATGGAGAACAGGAGGGGTTCTAGGACAGAGCCTTGGGGGACACCTACATAAAGAGGATGTGGGAGGTGGTGTGTGAGTGGGAGACGCTGAATGTGCAGTTGGTGAGGTATGAGGAGATCCAGGAAAGGGCCAGGTCTCAGATGCCAAGGAATGAGAGAGTTTCTAACAGGAGGGAACGGTCGACTGTGTCAAAGGCAGAGGAGAGGTCGAGGAGGAGGAGGACAGAGTAGTGACGTTTGGCTTTGGCAGTTAGAAGGTCATTAGTGACCTTGGTTAGGGCAGTTTCTGCGGAGTGATGGGGTCTGAAGCCTGACTGTGGTCTGTCAAAGAGCACGTTGGACGAGAGATAGGAGGATAGTTCGGAGTGGACGTGTTGCTCCAGCAATTTAGAGGCATATGGGAGCAGAGCGATGGAGCTGTAGTTGGCTGGAGAGAACGGGTTGAAGAAGGGTTCACCAGAGCCTGTGGGCAAGGCATGATGGACTTGACTGTTTGGAACCCAGAACAAGGTGCCAGAAAACAGGTGCACTTGCAGTCTAGGGACCAATCCAGAGACTCTATAGTGGACAGAGAGAGAGTAATGCACAAGTGTGGGTCAAAAACCAAGAGAGTACAGCAAAGCAGATGAATCCCAGAAGTCCAAGCGATGGTCAAGTCCAGTTTAGATGAAGCAAAAAAAGCAACAGACATGTTAACCAGAAGAGCAAGCCAAAATCATTAAACCAGGAGTTTGGCATAAAAAAATAGGGACATGTACTAGGAGGGAATTCTAAGAATATAGAGCATGGAAACTAACACAATCACAGGCAAAAAATAACCACGCCTCAGCCCTGGATTGGATTGTGAAGCAGAAGTCTGATTGGCTCTGTGTATCAAAGACCTGACTGGCTGATAAATCCCACCCAGAGTTCGACTGGTGGGCAGGACACCCTTAAAGCGACGGTAGCCAACAATGCTGCACTGGAGAGAATGATGGCCACAAGGTGGAAAAGCAGAAGCACAGACATTCAGATTTCTAACATGTTGGTGCATGCGAGTGGCCACAGATAAGTGATAGATAAGCAGTAAAAGTTTTAATCATTTTTATTTGCTGAAGTTTATAATTCATTCCATTGTGCATTTTTTCTGCCTTGTTACACAGCATCATGACAACAAATGCCCAGTGTGAAAGCATGAACTGATAAAACTCAACAGACCCTATTGTAAATCATTGGAATCTGTTGGGTGGTGTCTGAAATGAGATAAAGTAGACACTGTTGTGGTTTGCATTTATAAGAAAAGCCATGATGCAGATGTGAACAAAGCCTTAAAGTGTGTGTTTTGTTTTTTTGTGTGTTAGGCTGAGGCCCCACGTTGCGGAAACACAGCTTTTTTTGTTGCAGATTTTGTTTCAGTTTTTTGAGCCAAAGCCAAGAATGGCTACAAAAGGAATGGGAAATATATAGGAAGTTCTTATACTTCTCCCTTCTGCTCAATCCACTTCTGGCTTTGACTCGAAAAACTGCAGCAAAATCTGCAACAAAAAAAGCTGTGTTTTCGCAACGTGGAGCCTCAGCCTTAAAGGTTTGTTGAAAAGTGCATTGAGACTACCATGAATGTGTATATGTATGATAATAGTGTTGCTGTATGCATCCAGTTTGTTGTTTTAACAGAATGTCAGATGTAGACGGCACGTCCTCCACTTGCATCCACCACCAATATTAAATATTGCAATATTAAAAACTAGAAGGAAACTCTTCTTCCATCTTGTTTGTTATTGTTTTAAACAAAATCCATTCAGAAAGAGCAGATATGATGTTCTTTGGGAATCACAGCAATCACTGGATTTAATCAATCAGGTCCCTTACCATGACACCCACCGAGACTCTGTCACCTGAGGACCTGCCAGAATCTGGAGCCAGCCCTGAATACATTTATGATCTCTGGGGTCTAACTGTTAGGTCCCCCAACAATTATGAGGATGGGGTCCCCAAGTCTCCTGCTTGAATGGAGTGGTAGGGCATACTGTGTGTCTGTCCATCAGTCTCTTAGAAGTTAGAGGAGTGGATTACTGCTTCATTCACACAGGGGACTTGCCGTCCATCAATCTCGCGATCTGTGGAGGTCCCACTGGTCAGACCCCCAGCAATCATACATTTATCACCTATCCTGTGGAGTCCATTATTTTTAGCTGGACTTGCGCCCCCTTCTGTTGATAATTTTTTGTTCCCATCAAAAAATATATGAAAAAATCCCTTGAACATTTCTGAGTTTTCAATTATGACAATATGAAATAGAGATATTATCATAAATAACATTATTGTGGATGACTTACATTGGATATCCAGGGTTATAGACTTCTTGGAGGTTTTGTTATTCGGGAAAGTAGCCATACACTCCAGCTGTGTTTTATCATCTTTATATGTAGGAATATATTTGATTGTAGAATTTATCCTCCAAAGTCCTCGACGCAGATCCTCATGGCTTGTGGTGACTTCTAAGCCAGGTTTATTCCATGTAATGGACGGGGGGCTGGAAGTGCAAGTGTGATTTACTGAGCACAGGATAGTGACTGCTTCATTCTCTCTCATCTTCTCAGGTCCTTTCATGAATGGCGCTGGCGGACTATCTGAAAGAAAGGCCGGAGGTGAAGAAACATTTGGGTTGGGTAAAGAGTGACCTTTTGTAGGGTCTACTGTTGCTCATGACCAGGAACATGGTCATCATGGGAATAACATTTAATGGTCAGATATAATGATTCTTCCAGTCTTCTCAAAGGGAATTCATCACCTAATTTTGTAATTGTTAAAATCCAATCTGTTTTTAATTTCTGGTTGCCAATATTTTATTCTATTTCCTGTACATGGTTATGGGGATGGCCTTTTCATGGTAAGAGCAGTTCAAAGATACTGTACTGTATGCTTTACAGTAGTCACATAGATTTGTGCCTGGAGAAGACACATTGACTTGTGGGTACATCGTGGGCATTTTCTGTGATGTTGAGGAGAGAATGTGAGGAGAGGTGAGCTGTTACTATCACCTATTGTTAAAGGGATTTTTTGACCAAAACAGCATTTTTTACACTGATAGCCTATCGACAAGATAGGACCATCAGTACAGACGCATCTCAATAAATGAGAATATCTTTGAAACGTTCATTCATTTCAGTAATTCAGTAATACAATCCATAATCGGCGTCTTCCATGATTGTGTGTCCTACTGAACCAGACTGAGGGACCATTTAAAGGCTTAGGAAACCTTGGCAGGTGACACTGAATTTACAATACTGAACTTTTTCACAATATTCTAATTTTCTTAGATTTGGGTTTTCATTACCTGTAATCCATAATCAACATTTACAGAAATAAAACACTTGAAATTGAAGACTCTGTGTGTAAAGAATCTAGAAAATATAGGAGGTCACTTTTTTAATTTAATTACTGAAAGAAAGAAACAAAGATATTCTAATTTATTGAGATGCACCTGTATATGATTGGTGGGGGTCCAATGCCCAGACCCTGCACTGATCAGCTGATTTTGCTGAATCAGGATATGAAGATGCTTCTGTGAATGGGGAAAGAACAAGCTCTGTTTCTATTCAAATAAAAGGCAAAGAGATAATGGTGGCACCTGTAAGCAGGACTTTTCTCTCTGCATTTTTCCACCCTTTTCGGGTGGACCTGGCGGACCCCATTATAGTCTATGGGGTCCTTGGGTTTCTGAAGGTAACTGCTTTTTTAAGTGGATTAGGTTTCCATTCGAGGGGTCCCCAAGCAAACCCCCTGAACGGTAGCCTGAACACAGGTGTGAACCTAGCGTACAATAGGTTAATAAACTACATTACAAAAATGTTCTCCATGCACCCCCCTACACTATAGTAAACAAGTGAAACAAACTCTAAATATGTTAAAGGGATATTCAAATCCATTTTAACCCCTAGAGAGGCTTAAAAAATACAAACAATGTATACTCACATCTATGTTTGGATGAGGATCTATGGAAGACATTCCATTTAGGAACCTTGTGTTGTTGACCATTGTCATGTGATCCATGCAGTCAATCATGGCTGAGATGTTATTCAAATGGAGCATCATTGCTTAGCCACTGATTGGCTGACACGCTTATATGTGGGGAGACATTGCTAGCAAAGCTCTCTGCTGGGTTCCTGGCCAAATGCACAGGTGAGTATGCACTGTTTGTTATTTTAAGCTTCTGCAGGGGTTAAAAAAAAAGGAATCTGAACACCCCTTTAAAAAATAAAAATGTAAGAAATAGATAATTTTCTGACAATGTATTCCTCTTAATAATGTTCAGCCTTCTCCTTCATCTGCAGATGTAACAGCTAATAAAATAACCTCTAAAAGACACTTAGCATTACCATAAAGCATCTTAGCTATGTGCATACAATATGTCTCAATCACTAAGTATTGTAGTTAGAGATGAGCAAATTTCTCAAAAGTTTGATTCGGCAGTTTGATTCGAAGTTGCAAAAAAATTTGCTTCGATCCGAATTAATTCGCGGTGAATAAACAGCTATTTCCAGGCTACAGAGAGCCGGGGTGGGCGGGTGGGCGTCAAAATGGCAGAAGCCCTTGGATGCCGCGGTCATGTTTCTCTCTCTCTCTCTCTCTTCAGCATGGACAACTTTTATTCATGTGGAAGGATCTGCTAACAAGCAAAGACACGTCTACCCAATCACATCACTAGAGAATATCTTACTAAATATTCATTACCGCGAAGCATCAGTAAATCCGGAATCGTGGCAAATCAAAGATTTCCAGAAATTCGGATCGAATTCCACTTCTGCAGAATCGATTCGCTCATCTCTAATTGTAGTTGCTGCGCTATGCAAATAGCGTGCAAACACTTAACACTCTACACCATCAGTGTAGGACACTATACATTTATTGGTGCTAGCTACACCTATATATGGATACAAATAAATACCAAGACACCTTTTATTAAAGGGGTTGTACCATCCATTTTTTTGGATGGTCTGCTGAAGGGGACATGAACATAAAAAACTTTATTCACGTCTCCCTGGGCCTCTGTTTCCAGCAGCAGCAGTGACATCCCATTTGTGCTTGGTGACCTCTGCAGCCAATCACAGGCTTAGTGGTGACCCCTTCACAAGTGGCACGTAATTGTTGTGTGAAGAGGTCACTGCTGAGGCCTTTATTTGGCTGCAGCGGTCACCTGGCAGAAATAGCTTGAGGACCTGTAAACTAAGGAATCATCCTGCAGCCATCGGAAACAGAGGCCCTGGGATAGGTGATTTTTTTTTATATTAATGGCCCCTACATCAGCACTATAAAGCAATAAAAAAAGAGTCAGACAACAAACATGCTTTATAGTACTGTGCAAAAGTGTTAGACAGATATAGAAAAAAATCACCAAAGTAACAATGGTTTCAGAAACAGAAGTTTATGTTTGTCAATTAACAAATGAAGTGAGTGAAAGTGAAAAAGAGAAATGTAAATCCCATCAATATTTGGTGTGACCTTTGCCCTTTGGAGGAGGAGTCCTGGAAGTGATGATCCGGCCCCCACAGATATAGCCCTGATCTCATCATCATCCAGTCTGTCTGAGATGACAGGAAGAGACAGAAGGATTGGAGCAAGCAACATCCACAGAAGATCTGTGCTTAGTTCTCCAAGATGACGAGAACAACTTCCCTGCCCAGTTCTGCCAAACACTGTCTGCAAGTACCGAGAAGAACTGATGGAAGGCAAAGGGCAAAGGTCACACCAAATATTGATGGGATTTACATTTCTCTTTTTTAATGTTCACTTCGTTTTGCTGATTGACAAAGATAAAGTATTAACCCTTCTATTTCTGAAAGCATTCTTATTTTTGCAGCATTTTTTTCCCCACACATGCCTGAAATTTTTGTACAGTACTGTATATGTACTAAAATGGTTTGTAGATACGGTATATGCAGATTTAGTTCAGGTAGGCTACATTGGCTTAAATTCATCAAACATCATTAGTGAAGTGTAGGACATTGTGCACTGCAATGAAATGAGAGCTCAATAGTATTATTATTTTGCCAAGTGTGTGGTAGAGAAAAAAATAATGTTTATAACATTCCCCGTTTACCTATGATGTGGAGTCTACAGATTTTCCTATTATGCAGATGATAGGAGTTAATATCTTCATTGATCCCGGGGTAGATCTCGTCTGGTTCTTGCACATTATCGATCCTCAGGGTACAGGAGTCCGGTGAATTTCCCACCAGAGACGTTTTTCCCTTGTACTTTTCTTCCACATCAGTTGATTTTCTACTATTGAATATCTTGGGATATCCTGTCAGTGTATTCTTATACCAGAACAAGGTAAAGTTTTTAGCATCGGCAGGATAGGTGAAATTGCAGGGAATTTCTACACAAGAGCCCTTTAAAACCTCTATAAAGAGAGGGAAGTTGAACCCCCAATCCTGGCACGTGTCAGTTTTACGGCAACCTGAAAAAATTCAGAAATGTATACAATTATACAGGTATAGCCAATTTTAACTTGACAAAAAAAAAAAAACTGTTGCAGCCTTCTTCAACTTGACTTTTTTCAAGTTATAATGTAGCAGATAATGTCATTAAATATAAATCTTTATGTGTAGAAGCTGGGAGAGAAGTCATAAATTATTTCAACAAAGTCAAATTACAGAAAGGCAGAAATTTTCACCATTTTCATAAATGTATAAATACCTGAGACAATGACACGGACATATTTCTTATTCTCCTCTGTGTTTAAATCAAATGAATTTATCTTCTCACTTATCCCCGGATAATACTGCGCAGTATATGTCACGTCCTTTATTCTCAGTGAGCAGTTGTTTGTTCCATCTCTTATAAGCGAGGTGCGATCTCTGTACTCCGAGATGACTTTAGATGAGTCTTCACTGTACACTACTGGATATGAGATTTTATTGTACTTATACCACACTATATGGACCTCTCCATAGTCATCGGGAGCAGTGAATGTGCAGGGAATCTCCACATCAGAATGTTTCACTGCAGTTATAGATTCTGGGAAAGTAAATGTCCATTTTTTTTTATCGTCATCTGCAAAACACCCTGAATAAAGCAAATTAAAAGAAAAATCCAAAATATTACTAATTATATAATAATAATCATAATAATAATAATAATCATAATAATAATAACAATAATGTTTTATTATTATTGTTATTATTATTATTATTAGTAGTAGTAGTATTTTTATAAACTGTAATTTTTATTAGAGTTTTGTCAATAAGATAGGAAGTATCAAGACACCAATCAAGAAATAATTACAAACATCCCAGAAAATATCAAGGAATTATTATTGTTATTATTATTATTTATTATTTATTATTTTATTTTATACTATCTATCTATCTATCTATCTATCTATCTATCTATCTATCTATCCTTACTTTCACTCTTATTCATTCTCTCCTAGGCTCTTGCCTTTGTCCTTCTTTTCCATCTCTGTCCACATCAATCAATATCTTTCTCTCACACTCTGGTTTTCTCTTTTTGAGTTCTCTGTTTCTGTAACACCACCATCTCTGGCCACAGTTTACAGACTGGTAATTTTATAAGCGCTGAAATAGAAAAACCCCTTTAAGGCAAATCTCAGTTTTCTAGAACAAGCAAAGTACACCCTAGTAAGAAAATACCCCAAAAGTAATGATCACTTTAATAAAATAAGGCTTTGTTTGTAATCTTTATTAACAGCTATGTAATGGCCCCCACACTCAGTTGAGTGTCAACCTCAGTGCCCCCACATGTACTATATTGGCCCCATCAGTGCCCCACTTTATAATGGCCCTCACACTCAGTATAATGGCCCTCAGTGACCTGACACTCCCATACTGGCCCCTCCACACAGTTTAATGTACCATATTTTCACCTCGTGTAGTAAAATATCCAATACTGGCCCCTCCACACAGTTTTGTGTCCCATAATGACCCCTCTACACAGGATAAAGTCCCATAGTGCCCCTAACACTAATAAAAAAAAAAAAAAAAAAAATCCCACATACACAGGGATGACAACCATTTCACGTTAAAAAAATTTCCAAAAACTTCATGTTCGATTGAACCCAAAATACTTGAGGGTTTGTACAAACCTAAAATTGTGGGGGTTTGCCATCCACTAACTACTACTCAAAGCATTTCCCCTTCTTATGTCGAAGACAGGGTTCATCAGAAGGTAGTGGATGATAGCAAAGCAAAAGATAAATTCCCCTGCAATGAAGGTGTGCAGTTATAGCTGTAGTTTCTGACTCCCTGATGGTGGAAGCCGGTACTTAGTGGTGTAGGGGGAATTTCCAAGTTCTGATGAATTCTGATGAATCCTGATGGGGAAAATGCTTCAAGGTCAAAGGAGATACTATTGGGAAAACAAACATGAAGCTTGTTTCCACTGAGCTTATGTCTGTGAGCTTCATTGATAAGCTCACCTTATATCTGTTTAGAAGGACTTAGATATTTGAGCTCTTTTGAAGTTGGTTGCGGAGACTTTCTTCTCTTGTTTAGAGAGTAGTAGTGTTGCTATATTACAGAATATGATGTGCTATATAAGTAAGCATAATAAATAAATAACATACCGACCTCCTTTTATAACAGGAGATAGTTAGCTAATGAGTATAACATGCCTGCTTTTGCCACAGGGCTACCCAGGCATCGAAATATTAACATTATAGCCGTGGGCTGATACCAATATCTGGGCATAACATCGGAGACTTTGAGTATAAATGTAGGGTACGATACTCACTTTAGTCCTTTTTTTCGTCCCTACAACTGTATGTCAGGGGACACTTACGTATTTTAGTATGAGTCCCTCAGTGACTTATCTGCCTTACATAAGTTGTTATATATATATATATATATATAATATATAGAGATATATATATATATATATATATATATATATATATATATATATTTTTTTTTTTTTTTATTATTTTTTTTTTGACATAGCTATGTAAGGGTTTCTTATTTTTTGGGCAAATTTTACTTCCTACAATAAGCTGGGAAGCTACAAAAAAAATTATGAATAAAGTGAAATGGAAAAAAAAATGCAGTTGTGCCACTTTCATATGGCTTTTGTTTTTACAGAGTTCGCTTTGAGGTAAAAACTAAACGATGCCTTTATTCTGTGGGCCAATATGATCATGTAGAAGCCAACGTTATTTACTTTTATGTTTTAATACCTTTAAAAAAATTAAGTTTGAAAAATTTCTATGCATTGCCAAACCCGTAACTTTTTTATATTTTTGTCTATGGAGCTGAGTTAAGGCTCTTTTTGTGGGGCAAGTTGTAGCTTTTATTAATAGTATTTTGTAAATTGCACGACAATTCAGTAACTTTTTATTTAATTTTTTTTCCCCCTGTTACAGATTTCAATGTATTGCATACAGTGGGGGAAAAAGTATTTAGTCAGCCACCAATTGTGCAAGTTCTCCCACTTAAAAAGATGAGTACGGCCTGTAATTGACATCATAGGTAGACCTCAACTATGAGAGACAAAATGAGAAAACAAATCCAGAAAATCACATTGTCTAATTTTTAAAGAATTTATTTGCAAATTATGGTGGAAAATAAGTATTTGGTCAATAACAAAAGTTCATCTCAATACTTTGTTCTATATCTTTTGTTGGCAATGACAGAGCTCAGACGTTTTCTGTAAGTCTTCACAAGGTTGGCACACACTGTTGCTGGTATGTTGGCCCATTCCTCCATGCAGATCTCCTCTAGAGCAGTGATATTTTGGGGCTGTCGCTTGGCAACACGGACTTTCAACTCCCTCCAAAGGTTTTCTATGGGATTGAGATCTGGAGACTGGCTAGGCCACTCCAGGACCTTGAAATGCTTCTTACGAAGCCACTCCTTTGTTGTCCTGGCGGTGTGCTTGGGATCATTGTCATGTTTCTTCTTCAATGCCCTTGCTGATGGAAGGAGGTTTGCACTCAAAATCTCACGATACATGGCCCCATTCATTCTTTGATGTACACGGATCAGTTGTCCTGGTCCCTTTGCAGAGAAACAGCCCCAAAGCATGATGTTGCCCCCCCCCCCATGCTTCGCAGTAGGTATGGTGTTCTTTGGATGCAACTCAGCATTCACTCTCCTCCAAACACGACGAGTTGTGTTTCTACCAAACAGTTCTACTTTGGTTTCATCTGACCATATGACATTCTCCCAATACTCTTCTGGAACATCCAAATGCTCTCTAGCAAACTTCAGACGGGCCTGGATATGTACTGGCTTAAGCAGGGGAACACGTCTGGCACTGCAGGATCTGAGTCCCTGGTGGCGTAGTGTGTTACTGATGGTAGCCTTTGTTACGTTAGTCCCAGCTTTCCGCAGGTCAGTCACTAGGTCCCACCGTGTGGTTCTGGGATTTTTGCTCACCGTTCTTGTGATCATTTTGACCCAACGGGGTGAGATCTTGCGGGGAGCCCCTGATGGAGGGAGATTATCAGTGGTCTTGTATGTCTTCCATTTTCTAATTATTGCTCCCATAGTTGTACTGTCAGAGGGGGCGCTCCTTACCACCCAGCAATGACGCTGAACTGTGCGGAACGCCCCCCCCCAGTACAAGTCTATGGACGAGTCCTGTCGGAGGGCGTTCCTTACAGCCCAGCTACAGTCATGGCCAAAAGTTTTGAGAATGATACAAATATTAATTTTTACAAAGTCTACTGCTTCAGTTTTTCTAATGGCAATTTGCATATAGTCCAGAATGTTATAAAGAGTGATCAGCTTAACAGCAATTACTTGCAAAGTCAATATTTGCCTAGAAAATGAACTTTATCCCCCAAAACACATTTCAACATCATTGCAGCCCTGCCTTAAAAGGACCACCTAACATTGTTTCAGTGATTGCTCCATTAACACAGGTGTGGGTGTTGATGAGGACAGGGCTGGAGATCAATCTGTCATGATTAAGTAAGAATGACACCACTGGACACTTTAAAAGGAGGCTGGTGCTTGCCATCATTGTTTCTCTTCTGTCAACCATGGTTATCTCTAAAGAAACACGTGCAGTCATCATTGCACTGCACAAAAATGGCCTAACTGGGAAGAGTATTGCAGCTAGAAAGATTGCACCTCAGTCAACAATCTATCGCATCATCAAGAACTTCAAGGAGAGAGGTTCCATTGGTGCCAAAAAGGCTCCAGGGCGCCCAAGAAAGACCAGCAAGCGGCAGGACCGTCTCTTAAAAGTGTTTCAGCTGCGGGATCGGGCTACCAGCAGTGCAGAGCTTGCTGAGGAATGGCAGCAGGCAGGTGTGAGTGCATCTGCACGCACTGTGAGGCGGAGACTCTTGGAGCAAGGCCTGGTCTCAAGGAGGGCAGCAAAGAAGCCACTTCTCTCCAGAAAAAACATCAGGGACAGACTGATATTCTGCAAAAGGTACAGGGAGTGGACTGCTGAGGACTGGGGGAAAGTCATTTTCTCTGATGAATCCCCTTTTCGATTGTTTGGAACATCTGGAAAACAGCTTATTCGGAGAAGAAGAGGTGAGCGCTACCACCAGTCTTGTCTCATGCCAACTGTAAAGCATCCTGAAACCATTCATGTGTGGGGTTGCTTCTCAGCCAAGGGAATCGGCTCTCTCACAGTCTTGCCTAAAAACACAGCCATGAATAAAGAATGGTACCAGAATGTCCTCCAAGAGCAACTTCTCCCAACCGTCCAAGAGCAGTTTGGCGCTCAACAATGCCTTTTTCAGCATGATGGAGCACCTTGCCATAAAGCAAAGGTGATAACTAAATGGCTCAGGGAACAAAACATAGAGATTTTGGGTCCATGGCCTGGAAACTTCCCAGATCTTAATCCCATTGAGAACTTGTGGTCAATCATCAAGAGACGGGGGGACAAAAAAAAACCAAAAAATTCAGACAAAAAAAAAACATTGATTCTGCAAAAAAGGAGTGCTATCAGTCAAGATTTGGTTCAAAAATTTTTTGAAAAGAACCGGGAGAAAATTTGGGGGGGTGGAAAAAAAAAGGGGGGTCAACACTGCAAATATTGACTTGCTGCATTAACTCATTCTAACTGTCAATATAAGCTTCTGTTACTCATAATATGAATGCAATTCTATTTCTGTATGTGATAAAAACATCTGACAAACACACATAAAAACCAGAGGGCAGCAGATCATGGGAAAATATAATATTTGTGTCATTCTCAAAACTTTTGGCCATGACTGTAGACTGTCAGGAATGCCCTTCTGACAGTGGGCAGAGATGGGTGCCAAAACTAACGACACCAATATCTCCAGCCCCGGGGCACATAACGAGAAAGTCGACAGTGCGCTGAATTCAGCGCACTGTCGGCTTTCTAGCATTATATAAAACTGCATGAGCATGAGGACATGAAAGGTCCTCTTTATAGAGCTAGAATCCACAGTACATGTAAACCAGATGCCAGGAATGGGTTAAAGATATTGTCCAAGGACTTGGTATATTTGTGGTTGAAGTTACATTTACTAAGACTGTAGCAGGAAACAGTATAAGGAATATAAGATCTCACCTACCCAGAATAAAAAGCAGAAGAAACGATTCTTTCAGAAAGAGGAAATGCCGGGACATTATTCTTACATAAATTCAGTTTTCAGACTTTGCTTTAATTTATCATTGCTTGTGGTGAAACTAGAAAATAAAGCAAAATATAAGACAAGATGAATGAGGTTCACAATGCAGAGATAATATAGAATGCATTGCCCGAGACCAGGAAGCCATTTACAGAAATATTAGGCAAAAGCAAAAGTATGCAAATACACCGCAAACACAGAATATTCCTACTACTGGGACCCGTTGATCATGAGAATTGGGGTCCCTAGTCTATATTTTGAAGGACTTACAACCGTGCATCGTGTTGCTCCTGAATTCAATGTATGTGACTGAAAGATGACACTTGGTCATCTTCACCAGTCCTGTAGACTATGCAGTGTGCAGAGGTGTAACTAAAGGCTTAAAACCCTGGTGCAAAACCTCAGCTCAGGTCTCCCTGCAGAATCTCCCCTTGACTATATGCTACTGACCAACTACTAATTTTGCTATGAAAGTGTTAATTTCTCCCTCCTGACAGTGGAAGGCTGTGTATCATAAATCTTATTACTTAAGTGCATCAGAGGGCAGGTTAATAAATTCATAATGCACAGACTGCAACACATCAAAGGAAATCAGAAATTAGATCAAAGAAATGTATCCAGCCCTAGTCTGGTGAGGGTAACCCATGGGTCCCTGGCTTTCTGGGTGTCTGTCAGCTGCGACCACTGCAATCCCTATAGATACGCCAGTGGCAGTGCACATGCATGACCATCACTCCATTTAAAGACCATGGACCACCTTCCTTGTGATCAGGGTTATTCTAATAGTGGGTCCCCCAGTGGTTATGCAATGTAGAAGTTGTAATTGTGGGGTAAACTCTTTAAGGCTAGGGTCACATCTACATTGCGGTCTCCGTAGGAGACTCCGCCTCAGAGAGAAAAGTCCTGCATGGAGGAAACCCAACAGACACCTGGCAGACCCCATTATAGTCTATGGGGTCCGCGGATATTGGCGGGTAACTGCTGTTTTAGCGGACAGGCCCTCTGTTGTTCAGGGGCCACCGGCCGATTCGAATGACGGAGAGCCCAGCACTAGTGTGAATCAAGCATGAGATATCAATAAGAACTGATAATTGTTGACTTTTGAATTTGTTTTAGATATTTTATAATAATTTATATTGTATATACAGTATTTTATAATGGAGTCCTGATGTTATTATACAATGTTTATGGGGGTGATGGAAGGTGATCCGGCTATGCTATAGGGGACTCCTTTAATTCTAGTTACAGCTCAGATATATGTGTATATAATACCTTTGATACATTATGTACAATGTACAACCATACGTTGTATCTCCAGACACATCTGTATATAACCCTCCAGTTCACCATTATAACCCAGCAGCACAGTCAGACAGTATATAAGATTGTAAAGCTCGATATATACTTACACATCCTCCTAAGGTTCTGCTCTCTCTAGCACTGAAGAAAAGCTGCAGAATTCATGTAGATCACTCTGAACTTCATTTAGAGAAGTGGTTACAGGATATTTCATTACATTTTTAGTTTCCGTATTTACAGTTACTCTTCAGAAGAACAAAGATATACCTGAAGGAGATAATAGAAGACATCTCGTAAGGTGTGAATTGTTGGCGATAAGTTCAATTATTCATTAGATCTCCTGTTATATTAAAATATTATAACACTCTGAGGGGGATAAGACTGACCAAAACAAAATGCAATCTAAGTAGAGAAGTTATTTACAACAGGTCAAAATAACTGTTGTAAATAACTTCTCTACTTAGATTGCATTTTGTTTTGGGTTTTTTAAGGACTCTAAAATCCTTTGAAGATCATGTTTATAGAGTATAAATAATCTGTGAATTTTCAGTTCTTGTATAACACCATGTCTGAAGAAGAGAGCTAGTACTCTTGAAAGCTTACTTATCAAAACTTATCAAATATACTCAGTTAGCCTCTAAAAGGTATCGCCTGATTTCTTCACTCTTCCATAATAGAAGATAGGCAGTAACAGTGATTTCCCCCTCTAAAAACACCCTGACCTTTATCTTAAACTAAAGATGGAGGAAATAAGGAAGAGGTTAACCATTGCTCTCTATCATGTGTTGATAGTTGAGCAAATTCATAAATGTTTTGTTCCTTTTTCATTATAATTCATTCACTTTTAGGTAAAGTTTCTCTCTCACTCTTACTGTTAACTTTTAACTTTGTCTTCAGTTTTTTGTATGTTCCTCAGTATAGACCGGTAACTACGGTCTAATAAAGAGACAGAAGACTCTCTGGATGTTGACCCTGCTTCGGTAGAAACCTTCCTCCATTGTCACATAGTGGAAGGTAATGGTGGGGGCTCAGAAGTCGGGAACCTTTTATAATCCACAGTCACTATCACGGCTAATCTATGGTGTCAGTTTTACATTGTATACCTGACATCCGCAGAGAATGGTGCCTGAGTCATTCTCATTCTGTACATTTTACGCAATGTTGGACTGGACAAAACAAACTATAAAAATGTAAAAAAAATATATCATATATGGTGAACATCGTAGCAGGAAAAAAAAATCAAAATGGTTAAATCAATATCTTTTTCGCCATTTTGCTTCCTAAAAAAACAGTGATCAAAATTTCCCTAAATTGACAATTTTTCCAAAATGATATAATTAAAAAACACATATTGTTCTGGAAAAAAGAAGCCTTACATACTTCCATATGCCAAAAAATAAAAAAGTTACAGGTGTCCCAATACAGTGACACAAAGAAAGTTTTCTATTTAATACGTTTTTATTTTTAAAACCAGATTCAACCCAAATTTTTCAAAAGCTCCTGAGACCACAAAATATAATAAGTGGAGGTCCAGGGGAGCTTCTTCAGGACCCTCTGGCCGACGTCATGGCCTCAGCGATTACATGGGGTGCTCTGACATCATGACACTGAGGTCCAATAACATTCCTCAGCAGTGACTCCAGGGCACGTGACATCAGCCAGAAGAGGCTGTAAGAAGACGCTGAAAGACCTCCAGACTTTACAGATATTGTCAGTCACTGTCCCATATAGGGCTCACAATCTGCATTCCCTATCACTGTCTTTTGAGTGTGGGAAGAAACCGGAGTACGCGGAGGAAACCCACGCAATGATGGGGAGAACATACAAACTTCTTTCAGATGTTGTCCTTGGCAGGATTCGAACCCAGGACTCCAGTGCTGCAAGACTTCAGTGCTAACCACTGAGATAAATTTAGTATTACTTTGATCATTCTGATCCGCAAACTATAGGTAACGTAATTTTTTTTTTACATCTATTAAACAATGTACAAATAAAAACCATAAGAAAATGGCGTAATTACAGTTTTTTCCAATTCCACTGGACTCAAATTTTTTTTCCAGATTCGATTGCACATGTTAAATGGTGCCATTAAGATGTACAATTTATCCTGCAAAAAAATAAAGCCTAAATGGCTCTGTGAATGGAAAAAAAAATACGCCCCTAGGAATGGGGGAGGTGTTAAAAACAGAACACACAAAAAAAATGTGACCTGGTCTTCAAAGGGTTAAATCCATCACCGCCATGCCGTACCTGGATTGAATGGTGAATGGGGAATGGGTTAAAGGAGCATTGCAGCAAAAAGAATAATCTAACCACTGGATAAATGTTTGGATGGTCTGACCACCAGGAAGACCTTCAACAGTCATGACAAAGAGACGTTCCCTGTTCTAACTGTTATTGAGGTCTAAGTGGTCAGATTTCCATCCATTTCACATTTGCTTTTTGGTGCTAAATGATCTTCCTGGTTTACGTTTTTAAGGAACTTGCAGAGAGACTTAAACGTTAGACAGAAGTGGAAGCTTTTCTGCTCATGACATTGCACCGTGATCTATTTCTGCTAACTTCCTCTTATTGCACAGTTCAGTAATGTCCCTGTGAAATGTTATCATGATTTGGTGTAACTAGGTTCGAAGGACCTTATAATAAAGTCATGGAAGGGGAACCTCCAACTTGTAGAGCAACAATCAAAAAAATGTATAGAGCTGGAATTGGAGAGTTATATATAGGATCCTCTACACCGGTGTGACTCAATATTGGAAAACTTATCATATGTTATATCAAGGTAACCCCAAATCTATAACCCCAAATCTATAGTCACACATAGAAATAATGTGAACAAAAACTTTGCAAACCTATTGTTTTACTAAAAACCTCTATTACCGTATCATGAAATATCTAATGTGTTTACGGAGTGCTCCTGTCTTCCGGTTTGTACACATATGTCCACACTTAACTTTTCTCCAGGCACGAGGACAGTTTAGCGGGATAAATCTGTAATATATGTTGACAGCACATCCATTCCTGAGTGGCCATCTTGGTTCTTAATAAGGATGAGCGAACTGAATTGGTTTAAACCATATTCAACCCAAATTTTGCAAAAGTTTCAGCCATGATTTGAACCTGAAACTTTTTGGGGTTTCTCACTCAGAAAACACCATTATACTCTGGCTTCATCTTATCTCTCCTGGGCTTCCACACGGCATCCACAGCACCCTTTTCTGGTCTATGGTTGATGTCACATGCCCAAAGTGGAGCATGCTGATGTCATGACACTGGGTCAAAGTGTCAGAACATCAGAGCACCACACATGGGGTTCATGGGTGTCCAAGGGTATCCGCTGTTTTAGCAGACGGGGTCAGCAGCACAGTCAGACAGTATATAAGATTATAAAACTCGATATATAATTACGCATCCTCCTAAGCTGCAGAATTCATGTAAATCACTCTGTGCATCATTTAGAGTGGTTACAGGATATTTCATTACATTTCTAGTTTCCGAATTTACTCTTCACTTCACAAAGTTACTCTTCAGAAGAACAAAGATAGAACTGCAGGAAATAATAGAAGATGTCTCGTAATGTTGCGAATTGTTTTCGACAATTTCAATTATTCATTCAATCTCCTGTTATATTAAAGTAAAAAATATAATATTCTGAGGGGGATAAGACTGACAGGCTTCTGTATGAGTACTGACAGCAATTAAAGGGAGTCTGTCAGCAGATCCCAGGATATCACCCCAGCCCGCAGATAGATAGGTGAGGTCACCGGAATGAAATGGTGTTTTCCCTTGTGTCTCCGTAGCTAGGATATTGCTGTTTTTGCCAATATACAAATTAGGTCTTTGGCGCAACATATGTGTTGTGTGACCTCTAAGTTAACTTAAACTGAAGATGGAGGAAAGTGGGAAGAGGTTAACCATTGCTCCAATGTTTGACTCATTTCCATTTAGTTGAGCAAATTGCTAAATATTTTTCATTATAACTCATTCACTTTTAGGTAAAGTTTCTCTTTCACTCTTACCGTTACCTTTTAACTTTTTCTTCAGTTTTTTTTTGTATGTTCTTCATAGACCTTTAACTATGGTATAATAAAGAGACAGAAGTCTCTCTGGATGTTTAACCATATTCGGTAGAAGCCTTCCTCCATTGTTACACGGTGGGAGGTAATGGTGGGGGCTCAATAGTGGGGAACCTCTTACAGTCCACAGTCACTATTCATCATGGCATCTCATAGTGTCAGATTTACATTGAACAGCTGACATTTGCAGAGGATGGTGCCGGCTAAGTTCCTGAATTTTACACAATGTTGGACTGAACAGAACGAACTATAAAAATTTAAAAGTTTATAACCCATATGGTGAACACCGTAGCAAGAGAAAAAAAATCAAACCGGGTTGAATCTATATTTTTTTCTCCATTTTGCTGTCTAAAAATTGAACAAAAAGTGATTAAAATATCCCCAAATTGACAATTTTTCCAAAATGATATCAATAAAAACCATATATTTTTCTGCAAAAAAGACAACTTACACACTTCCGTACACAAAAACATAAAAAAAAGTTACAGGTGTCCCTATACAGTAATACAAAGAAAGTTTTCTATTTATCAAGTTTTTATTTTTATATTGAATTAAAACTAGAGAAGAATTAACAGGTCCAGGAAAAACCTGATTCAACCCAAATTTTTCAAAAGCTCCTGAGATCACAAAGTATTATAAGTGGAGGTCCAGGGGATCATCTTCAGGACCCCTCTGGCCTCTGGCTGACGTCATGGCCTCAGCGATTACATGGGGTGCTCTGACATCATGACACTTTTGACCCAGCGTCATGACATCAGTGTGCCCCACGTGACCACTGAGGTCCAATAACATTCCTCAGTAGTGACTCCAGGGCACGTGACATCAGCCAGAAGAGGCTGGAAGAAGACGATGGAGGACCTCTAGATACTGCAAGGATGCCCAGCAGAGGAGAGGAAGGGGAGTATAACTGTTTGTTATGTTTATTCAAATTTCCAAGGCCTCCACTTATTATATTGTGAGGTCACAAGAGACCTCACATAATAATAGCACTTCTGGTCTGTGCTGGAAATGAACCTCACAAATTTGTCAAAGCCAGTCTTGAGAGGTTCGCTCATCTCTAGTTAAAAAAGTAAAAAACTAAATAAATTTAGTATTACTGTGATCACATTGACCCGCAGAATATACAGGTGCATCTCACTAAATTAGAATATCTTTGAAACGTTCAATCATTTCAGTAATTCAGTAATACAATCCATAATCAGCGTCTTCCATGATTGTGTGTCCTACTGAACCAGACTGAGGGACCATTTATAGGCTTAGGAAACCTTGGCAGGTGACACTGAATTTACAAGACTGAACTGAACTTACAATATTCTAATTTTCTTAGATTTTGGTTTTCATTACCTGTAATCCATAATCAACATTTACAGAAATAAAACACATGAAATCGAACACTCTGTGTGTAAAGAATCTAGAAAATATAGGAGGTCACTTTTTAATTAAATTACTGAAATGAATGAATGTTTCAAAGATATTCTAATTTATTGAGATGCACCTGTAGGTAATATGTCATTTTTGAAGGATGTACAAATAAAACCCAAGAAAATAGTGTGATTGCATTTTTTGTCCAATTCCACCAGTTTTTTTTTTCCAGATTCCATTTCATTACACATGTTAAATGGTGCCATTAAGAAGTACAACTTATCATGCAATAAATAAACCCTCGATGGCTCTATGAATGGATAAATCATGCCTCTTGGAATGGGGGAAGTTAAAAAACGGAATACAAAAAATAAAATTGGGCTGGAGTTGAAAGGGTTAATTCCCTCACCTCCATGCTTACATGTGTTGAATGGTGTTAAAAAGTTAAATAATGGGTTAAAGGAGCATCACAGCTAAAAACAAGAATGACCTAACCCCTTGATAAATGATTAGCTGGTGATGGTCTGACCACATGAGGACCTTCAACAGTCATGGCAAAGAGACGTTCCCTGTTCTAGCTGTTATTGAGGTCTAAGTGGTCAGATTTCCATCCATCTCACATTTGCTTTTCATTGCTAAATGATCTTCCTGGTTTACGTTTTTAAGGAACTTGTAGACAGACTTAAACGTTAGACAGAAGTGGAAGCTTTTCTGCTCATGACATTGCACCGTGAACTATTTCTGCTAACTTCCTCTTATTGCACAGTTCAGTAATGTTCCTGTGAAATGTTATCATGATTTGGTGTAACTAGGTTCGAAGGACCTTATAATAAAGTCATGAAAGGGCTGGAATTGGAGAGTTATATATAGGATCTACACCAGTGTGACTCAATATTGGAAAACTTAAGCAAATAGGTTATATCAAGCTACCCCCAAATCTATAGTCATACATAGAGATGAGCAAACTGTAAAAAGTTGACTTAAGTATGAATTTTCAAAGAATTTAGGACGAACCTGAAATTTTTGGGGTTGACCACTAGAGATGAGCGAATTTCTCAAAAGTTCGATTCGGTAGTTCGATTCAAAGTTCCAAAAAAATTCGCTTCGATCCGAATTAGTTTGCAGCGAATAAAGAGCTATTTCCGGGCTGCAGAGAGCCCTCGGAAGCCCTTGGATGCCGCGGTTATGTTTCTCTCTCTCTCTCTCTCTCTCTCTTCAGCACAAACAACTTTTATTCATGTGGAAGGATCTGCTAACAAGTAAAGACACGCCTACCCAATCACATCACTAGAGAATATCATGCGGCCGTCTGATGTCACAAAGGTCCTTACTAAATATTCGTTACCGCAAAGCATCAGGAAATACGGAATCGTGGAGAATCGAAGATTTCCTGAAATTCGGATCGAATTCCACTTCTGCAGAATCGATTCTCTCATCTCTATTCACCACCCATGAATCAATATTATACTCTGGGGTCTCTTCAGGCTCACCTTCCCTCACCTCTCCAGAGGTTCCTCACAGTATCTGGTGTTCTTTCCCAGCATCTTTCAGCCTATTCTGGCCTCCTGGGTGATGTCAGTAAGTAAGGCCTAAGTGATCATGTCATCGTCATCGAGATGTTTGCATCAAAGTTTCATGAGGTTGAAGCAAGTACAATGGCCTAGTGATAAGGCCAAGACCACTGACATTACTCAGGAGGCTGAAAGACACGTTGGAAAGAACACCACAATGGAGGCCAAGAGAGCGAAGGTGAGTATCAGTTAATATTATTTTACCGCACCTCCCCTGAACCTCTGAACAGACCCCAAAGTATAATAATAACACTTACTGTTCGGAGCAAGCAAGTTCAGTCTGAAACAAAAGTTGCGGGCAAAGCTTGCAAATTTTTGAGAAACAAATCTTGTGACGATTGTCCATCTCTAGTCATACATGATGCTGAACTTATAAAAGCACAATTGTGCAAAGTACAAGTATTCCGTAGAGACATAAGGGGCTCCACAATGGGTAGGAGTAGGTAGATTTTTTTCTAAGATTTAATAATTGTCTGTAACTTTTTGGTTAATGAGACTATACGTGTGGACTTACAGGACAATATGGACCCTTGATATGGATTTTTAGCTTACATATTCTGGACAAAACTAACCCTGTACATTTTTCAGGATGTACCTTGGCCTTGTGATTGTGCAGGAGAACTAGATATCAGTATTGGTGCATTATCAATGCATCAGTTTTTAGTATTATAATGTTGTACCGTGTTAGCCATAGAAAGTAGTGGAAGAGTGAAGAAATCAGGCGATACCTTTTAGAGGCTGAAGAAGAGAGCTGGACTCTCGAAAGCTTACTATCAAATATACTCAGTTAGCCTCTAAAAGGTATCGCCTGATTTCTTCACTCTTCCTCTGCATCAGCTTTTAAAAGAGTCTACAATTACCCCAGCCTCTTCTTTGTATACCAGGAATGCCACCATATATAGTATAGTGGCTGTTCTTGGTGTTGCAGCTCACTCCCATCCTTTGAATGGGACTGGACTACATCATAGCCAAATGACCAATGAACATGATGCCACTGGTCTGGGAAAAGGAAGACATGCTCGTGGGAACACCACAGTCTCTTTAATCAGCTGATCGATGGGGGTGTTGGGAGTCTGAACTCCACCAATCTGATATTAATGGCTTGTCCTAAGAAGTGACAAGTTTTCACTGTAAGCAACAGTCTCTTATTCACCTGCTCCTTAGATGCTACTGCTTAATCAAGTCATTGATGTGAACATATAAGAGCTGCAATTGTAGTTTTAGCCACCAGATAGTGCCATACAGTATACATCTACATGTATAATGTGGCGTCCTCTGGCCACTAGTTACAATAGCTATTTAGGACTACAGTAAAATAATGTAAACAAAAATCTTGCAAACCTATTGTTTTACTAAAAGCTCTATTGTATGATGTATGATGTTTTCATGACTTTTTATTGCATTTTTTAGGGATGCAATTTGGTGAAAAAACGCCAAATCAGCCATTTTTTCCTGCGACGGCATTTACCGTATGGGACAAAAGTTTTTATATTTTAATAGTTTGGGCATTTTTGGACTTAGGGATGCCTAATGTGTTTATGTTTACTTTTATTTATTTATATGTTATCTAGGAAAAGTGGGGTGAATTAAACTTTTAGTTTTTTTTATATATATATATTTTTTTTAAAAACCTTTTTTCTTTTTTTTTAACTTTTTTTTGTTAGCCCTCCTAGAGGGCTTGAAGATGTGATCTTCAAGCAATGCTGCCGGATCCCTGCTGTATGAATCTGTTTCAGAGTGGCCACAATATTTAGTCACATGCTCCAGGACGTAACTGTACGTCCTGGTATGCCTAAGGGTTACTATTCCATACAATGTACTGGGGAGCTGGAAAACAAATTCTGAATGGAATTGGATAAAAAGAGCATTTGTTTGAATTTCTTATGGGCTTTCTTTTTATGGCCTTTACTGTACAGCCAAAATGACATGTCACCTGTATTCTATGTTTCGGTGCGATTCCAAGGATACCAAAGTTATATAGTGTTGTTTACATTTTCACCCCTTAAAAAAATCCAAATCTTTGCAGAAAATTTTTTTTTTCTTAGAGTTGCCATATTCTGACAACCGTAACTTTTTCATATTTTCGTGTATGGGGATCCATAGAACGTCTTTTTTGTGAGGCCAGGTGTACTTTTTAGTTATACCATTTTGAAAAATGTCTATTGCTTTTATCACTTTTTATTACAATTTTTATCAGAGGCAAAACAGCGAAAAAAAAAATGTGTTCCGGCTCTTTTGATTTTTTTTTTCCTGCTACAGCGTTCGCCAAACGGGAAAAATATTTTTATATGTTTGTAGACCTGTTTTTCACAAGCATAAATAGCTAATGTGTATTTGTTTCACAAGAGGGAAAGAGGGTGATTAAAATTTTTAATTCTTTTTATTTTTTTATATTTTTTTTTAATACTGTATTTAATAGATCCCCTAGGGGTCTTGATCCCCAGGGGAGTCTAATCACTAATGCAATGAATTACAAAGATAATCCATTGCAATGCATTGCAAAATAACACTACTTCTATTACAAGCTGCATAGAGCAGCCTGTAATAGAAGAAATACTGAGGCAAGTCTGGGAGACTTTAATAGGCTCCTGGCTGTCATGGCAATACATTGCTGGCACCAGGGATCGGTGATCCTCCCCAAAATGGCACTGCCCATGTGCTTCCAAGAAAATGTTACTTCAGTCAGCTTTTCCCAAGGTGCCCAGGACCTTAATGCCCATGATCAGTGCCTGGCATTAAAACCGGGTCTTTGTTGTAGATTACAGAAGAGACCCGGCGGCTATGGTGGTCATCCAGCTCCTGAGTGGCCGCCATATTTAAATACCCGACATCTGCCTCAATAGTACAGCAGATGTCGGGAAGGGGTTAAATATCTAGTGTGTTTACGAAGTGCTCTACTTATCTACTTTTTTTTTTACACATATGTCCACTCTTAACAGTTTAGCAGGATACATCTATAACATTTATTGACAGCATACCCATTCCTGAAGTTGAATGAGTGGCCATCTTGGTTGTGAATAGGGATAAGCGAACTGTTTTGGATTGAACAAATTTTTGCAAAATTTTCAGGCTTGATCTGAACCCAAAACTTTTGGGGTTTGTCACTCGTAAAACACTATTATACCCTGGTGTCACCTCAGGGAAGATGGTTAAGAATAACAAACAGTTATAGTCCCCTTACCTCATCTCTCCTGGGCAATCTAGCAGCATCCAGCAGCCCTGCGGCAACATCACATGCCCCAGTTGGGCCGTGCTGATGTCATGACACTGGCTCAACAGCAAGGGTAATCGTCCCCTATTCATAACTTGTTTTGGTGGGAAAATCCCTTTAAATATTAATCTCCATTGTAAAATATGGGACAAATATTCTTAGAAAACATTTCGATATGTTTAGCATATTATTATTATTATATTATTTTTATTATTATTATTATTAGTAGAAGTAGTATTTAGCATATACATTTTTAGCATATTATTAAATGTATAAATACCTGTTACATTGATGAGGACTAATTTCTTTTTGTCCTTATATGAGTTTATTTTCTCGCTTAGCCCCAGACAGTACTGCGTGGTATTTGTCACGTCCTTTATTCTCAGTGAGCAGCTATTTATTTCATTTATTATAAGTGAGGTGCGACCTCTGTACTCCGGGATAATGGTAGATAAGTTTTCACTGTACACTATTGCATATTTGTTTTTATCGTGCTTAAACCACATAATATGGCACACTCCGTAGTCAGCGGGGGCAGTGAATGTGCAGGGAATCTCCACGTCAGAATGTTGTGCTGCATTTATGGATTCTGGGAAAGTAAATGTCCATTTCCCTTCTTGTTTACCCCTAAAACATCCTAAATAATACAAGTAATATAAGAATTACAAAATCCTGAAAGATTACTAAACACATAGAATATAAATATAGTATAATAAATACACAATATTTTATATAAATTGCTATATTGCTATACAGTATTTATATATATATATATATCAATCTGTCTGTCTATATGTCTATTAATCTATCTATTCATCTATAACATTAAAGGGGTTATGCCATGAGCAGAGAACTGGAGGTCCTTTCCCCCCATAGCACAATCAGCCTAGACACAGCCGGACTGAATGTAGACATGACTGGTGGTGGACGTCGCTCTCAATCACTACAATGGGAGCTCTGGAGATACCCGAGTGTTGTACTTCGCCACCAGTCACGCTCACATTTAGGCCCCTTGCAGACGACCATGTGTATTTTGTGGTCAGCAAACTAGTAATTAGTGTTCAGTTTTTGCGGACAGAGTGTCTTCAGTGTGTGTTCAGTGTTTGATCCTAGTTTGCGGATCCACCATAAAAAAAACTCAGGTGACATCTAATGATATCCCTAGCTTGTCTGCGAAAGCGGATGGCACACTGATGACACACTGAGTACATCAATGTGCCATCCTAGGTTTTTAGTCTCCCATAGGCTTCTATGGGTGAGTCCGTTCCACAAACACTGAACAGAATAGGACATGTTCTATCTGATGCGGCACAAAATCACGGCTCACACACTGATGAGTGAAAAACATGGTCGTGTGCATGTTCCCATACAAATGAATGGGTCAGTGTGCTATCCGCGAAAAACAAGGATAGCAAACGGATCTCGTCCACAAGGGGCCTTAGCCTGGCAGACCCCCACGGCCCTACCAATCACATATTTATACTCTATCCTACAGATAGAGGATAAATACTTTTCTGTATCTCAAAGCAAATCTGTAACCAGGCTTTCCTTAATTTTTTTTCTTTTACTTTTATTTTTAGACCCCCTATGGGGAATTGAACCGTAGGGGATTCCGATCATTAATACAATACCCTGCAATGCAAATGCATTGCAATGTATTATAAAATGCATAGACTTCTATTACAGGTGCTCATGCTCAAAAATGCCTGAAATATTAAAAAATTTACCCATACGGTGAACGGCGTAGCGGGAAAAATAATCAAAATAGCCAAAAGGCGATTTTTTTTTTTCAACACTTTGCCTCCTAAAAACCATCAGATTTTATCACAAATGGTCAAATGGTATCAAATAAAATGTCATCTTGTCCCACATAAAAAGACGCCTTACCCAGCACCATACTTGTAAATATGAAAAAGTTACAGGTGTCAGTACACGGCGACACCAACATTTTTTCTATTTTGCAAAGTTTTTCATTTTTTAAAAGGTATCAAAACATTACAAATACTATATAATTTTAGTATCTCTGTGATCGTACTGACCTGCAGAATACAGGTAACATGTCCTTTTTGCCACACAGTGAACGCCGTAAAAATTAAACCCATCTGAAATTGGCGCAAATGCGTTTTTTTTTCCAATTCCACCTCATTCTGAATTTTTTTCCAACTTCCCAGTATATTGTACAGGATATTGAATGGTGCCATTACAAAGTAAAATTTGTCCCACAAACAATAAGCCATCCTGTGCCTCAGTGGCCCAAAAAAAAAAAAAGAAATTATGGTTCTTAGAAGGTGGGGAGTAAAAAACAGATACACAAAAGCAAAAATTGGCCCAGTCTTTCAAGGGTTAAAGACCCAACATCTGTCGTAATTACGGTGGATGTCAGGAAAGCGTTAATAATGTCCAATGCACACTGCAATTTTTAAAATTTTTGGTTGGGCATGAAAAATGTGTGTAATATGTACAATAATAAATTTGGCGCACAACAAGCAGATTTTTGCACTTTATGATTAGTAAACCTCCCTTAATTTACCCGGAATTTTCCTTTAACCGGACTACCCATTGACTATGTACAGTATATGTCTAGGTGGTCCACTCTTAACCCAAAATTGTGCAGCTGCAGAAGCTGGTCCTCCCATAGAGAAGGCAGGGATGGTTTATTACAAGCTCTGCCTTCCTGCTCTCTGTTTACACAGTGCTCAAATAGTGCGTCTCCCCTTCCAGCCCTATGGTTACATGACATGACATGGGTTCGGGGAACTGTATGAGCTGCTGGGTCCTAAAGGACCTAGATCATCTCTCCAGTATAATTCAGGAGGCTGCATTCCTTCTGTAACTGGGGCTAATGTATCAACCCCAGTTACAGGGAAAAGCAACAGAACAGAAACAAAAGTTATTGTATAATTCTCCCCCAAGGTCTTGTATGACCTTATGGGGACACAATGTATAAAAATAAATAAATAAATAAAGTAAAAAAATATATAAAAACTAATAAAAAAAAATATTGCCCCTACCATGCGCATATCACAAGTTCTAGTTCCACCTTCAGCAACACTATATGTGTCCCCAATGTAAAAATTAATGTAAGGGAGAGGGAAAACTATTTAAAAAATTGTAAAAGTACTTTGTGCTATTTAAAAAAAAAAAAAAACATGAAAAATATGACACATTTCCCCTCCTTTTTTGTTTGCACCCTCTTGGTTATTAAAATAAAGAAAAAAACATACAAAAATAAAAACAGCATAAAAAGAATGCCCTATTTATCACAGAAAAAAAAGACAAAAAAATTGTTTGAACAATCTGAAAGAAAAAAAAAACAGCCCGAATAAAACCTGAAAATGTATTAGGAAAAAATGGCCTGATCCTGAAGTGCTTAATGTATTGTGATGGAAACAAAACCTTCTGGATTCTGGATCATCATATTTTCCTTTCAGAATTTTTAAGTTCACATTTTTTGTAAATCAGAGTAGGACCGTGACAACCTCTCATACTTGGTTAAATTGGTTGTAATTTTGAAGGAATATGGACCAAGATTTATCAGAACTAAATGTCCTGAAGGGGCTTTTTATGCATTTGGATGGGGTCACATTGATAAAATTATTTACAATGTAGCATAAAACACATCTATAATAATAAGATAATAAGATGCCCTACGCAGAGTAGACAGCAGAAGAAACAATCCTTTCAGAAAGTAGACGTGCCGGGTCATTATCCCAACATGAATTCAGTTTCCAGACTTTTCTTAAATTGATCTTTTCTGTTTTATTCCTTGTAGAGAAACTTGAAAAAAGCCAAAAACATAAGACAAGAGTAAACAAATAGTTTGTACATATAGAGCAGCCACCAAATGAACATTCATCATGCTAACTAATGTTAGTGAGCTACAAACCTTCGTTTGGCAACTGCTACATTTCTACATGCAAGCCCACATTTATCAATCTAGATGTAACATAATAGTGACCAAAAATGCACCTCAAGTTGGTGCATTTTTGGCACATTGTAGCGCATCTCAGCCCCTGTGACCTGTTCTCCATTTAACAAAGTAAAGCTACACAAAAAATCGCACATCTCATACATAGTAAATCTTTATCTATAAACACAGTAAGGCTACCTTCGCACAGCGGAAAATAAAGAGAAATTCCTCTTCATTTTCCGCCGCCATTTTAGGCCATGGGATTGTCACAATGGAATATTGATGAATGGGCAGGGACTCCTGAGCCATGAAATCCAGAGCAACATCGAGCAGGATGTGGATTTTTTACGCGTCCTGCTGCGATCTCTGCCTCACATGGAAAACAATTCCGGGCAGAATCTGCCACCGATTCAGGGGCGGAATCCACTCCCAAATTCGTGGCATATTTCTCTGTGTAAACGTACCCTAAGAGACCAACAATCGTTAAAAACACATACACGGACCACCCTCAAAATATATAGGTTTCCAAACCCTGTACCCGGACCAAATAAGTCCCAATATCAATTAAAACACGTACCAATAATACATAACTAGTGCATAAAATAATTCACCAATGTGAAAAAATATAATATAAGACTATTACACAATTCATAAATATATAACCCCTAGAGATGATACAATACATATCCCCACTTATAAATAGACACAACTCATGTCTAGTAAATACATATAGAAAAGTGCAAGTGGATGATTCACCAATATAAGAAAAGGTATGTGAGTGAAGACCCTCAGGCTAAACAGGGAAAGAGACCCCATGCACAGGGGTGCCCCGGTCCTTAGATATAGTACACCAGAAAATTGGAGTGATTTACTGTATGTCACAAATCTACATCAGTCCCTGACTAGCGTAAATTGGTGATCAAGCCAACCCATATGCACTACAATTACTAAGAAGCCCGAACCTCTTAGTAATTCTGGCAAGTTGTGGGCTTGTCGGGAATTCCGTTAAAACTGTCTTAATAAATTTCCATCACTGACTGAATAGAACCCAACAGTACAGCATTATTGTCACGCACAATGGTTGACAGCCTTCTGCATACACACGCTGATACACTGTCAATCACTGGGTGCAGGCGGGATAAGCAGGACTCTGACTGTCTCCTCCAGGAGTCCTGTTAGGATTTACTCTGCTTATACTACAAAATCAGAATCAGCTTCTCTCCCTCTATTATATGCCACCGGCAAAAAACACATTAGACATAAATCAGCCAAAGCTTCCGACCTGCCCTAATGGTAGTTGTTGGGGGTGATAAGGATAGGGCATGTTTGTTCACATGGATATAAACAATTGCCAGACTTATCTAGTAGTAACTTTCTCCTTTCTCCTTTTCAACACACATGCAATGCCCAGTTTAGCTGAGAGTGCATGTGTATAGGAGATGGTGAGGTGAGAAAACTGTGACCCAAATGAGCGCTCAGCAGGCAGCTATCTCATGTGTATAGCAGCTTAACGTTTGATACATCTGTAATACTTTTAAAACATTAAAAAATACAATGTTTGTAAGTATGTGAGCCAAAGGGCGCTGTTGAGCGACCCAGGCCAGGCCAGAAAAGGCCCTCAGCCACGCCTTTGGGTGGTGGCACGTAACTCCAGGAGGGCTGGAGTATCCTGCAGGAAGCAGGAAGTGGTGGACCAGCCAGGACAGAGAGAGAGGCTCTGTCCCAGAGGGCTGGCGTCCACAGGAGTGAACCAGCCAGGACAGAGAGAGAGGCTCTGTCCCAGAGGGCTGGCGTCCACAGAGGACTGTTGCTAGAGCTCAGCAACAGTCAGGACAGTTAGGGGCTCAAGGAGTCTGATGAAGGGAGCGAGCACTCCTGAAAGCTTACTTATAAATATACTCAGTTAGCCTCTAAAAGGTATCGCCTGATTTCTTCACTCTTCCACTACTTTCAATGGCTAACACGGTACAACATTATACTACTATAGGCCCTAACTGTGGCATAGGTTTTTTTTGTTGTTTTGCTGTGTTGCAGTTAAGCTGAATAAAGCCACTTTTATTTACACTTGGACCGTCTGAAAGCTATCTTTCCGGCGCCCAGTACCACGAACCACCGCTGTCCGGACCAGGAGTCAGCCATCATTTTGAGTCTAATTCCCCCAAATTGTCACAGTTATATTATAACAACATGCAATGTATATGCAGAAAAATCTCATCTATAGGGAATATACTGTCCCCCCCACCATAGGCAAACAGTAAACACTGGGGCAGATCAACTATTACTGTGTAACTTTAAGGATATGTTCACATGGAGTTTCATTCATTTCAATGGGAATCAGTAGAAGATTTTTTTCCTGTAGTGGATTTTTCAGCTAGAGGAAAAAATAAGTTTCATGAGTTATCTCCAGACAGATTCTGCCACGCAAATCCCATGCAAAATATGCTGCAAAAAAATTCTAGTATTTTTTTTTTTCCCACCTCCTATTCATTTGAATGGGATCTGTCTGAAGATAAATCATGGCACTTGACAATCTTAAACTATACCAGATTTTCCAAAGTATCTAAGGCTACATTCCCACAACATGTGGCCATAAAAACACCTGAGGGTAATCCGATCTCATGAATCCCTCATACACATGAGTCTATTCAGCGATCCATGAAATTTTCCTAAGAAATAGTAAGTTCTAATTTTTCTCGGAACGTTCACACGGACTGTTAAAACAATGGTCATGTGAATAGATCCATTAAAGACTATGGGACTGTGCGCTGGACTTTAATACAATGGCTAACACACCAATGGCCAATGAACCCTCTTGTGTGAATGAGTCTGACTTGACACCACAAAGTTTTGGTGCATTGTCCACAATTTTGGAACACTTTTGGTGCAAGATTTGATTATTAAGCTCTGCCACTTTTCAACAAGCCCCATCCACCTATCGGACAAGGTACAGAAACTGTTAGAAAATGTCTAAACAACAGAAAATGAGTTGTATACCTAATCACCTATGATCCTAGATCATAAATCTCAGTGTATACTTACACGTCCGTCTGTTCTACGGTGCTAGCAAGAGTAGTCCACTGAAGAAGATCTGCACTATAGATATAAATCACTCGGTGTCCACTTTAGAGAAGTGGTGACCTGATATTTCAGGACATTTTGAGTTTCACCATTTGAATAGACAGACACTCTTCAAGAGAACAAATTACAAGAAATAATTGAAACATCCCACAAACACAATTTCATTTTCTGCAATTCAAAAAGTGTAGACAAAACCTCAAAAATTGAAACATCATTCAGCTGTAGATTTTTAATAAAGTAGATGAACCCTTTTAGGGCCAAAGACTTTAGACCCGTGATGGCGAACCTATGGCACGCGTGCCAGAGAGGGCACGCAGAGCCCTCTTAGTTGGCACGCGCGCCGTCGCTATGATCGCTCACTAACGGGGAATCCTGTAAGCGATCGCTTCTTTCAGCTGTATGTGCAAATGCGCATACCGCTGAAAACTGTCAGTGTAGGCCGTGGTCCGCAAGATCGCTGCTTACACGGTAGATGCAACATCAGTAAAGGCTAAATACTGTACTCCGGAAGGACCTTCTGACGTCATAAAGTCACATGACAGGGTAGGCGTGTCTTTACTTGCAAGAAGGTCCTTCTACATAAAGAAAAGTTGTATCCTGAGCAGTTGAGGAACATGGAGAGATGTGGTGTGCGGGGTGTAGTGTAGGGGGAGAGATGTGGGGTGTAGTGGGGGGGGTAGAGATGTGGGGAGAGATGTGGGGTGTAGTGGGGGGTAGAGATGTGGGGTACAGGGTGTAGTGTGGGGGAGAAATGTGGGGTACAGGGTGTAGTGTGGGGGAGAGATGTGGGGTGCAGGGTGTAGTGTGGGGGGGAGATGTGGGGTGTAGTGTGGGGGAGATGTGGGGTGCAGGGTGTAGTGTGGAGGGAGAGATGTGGGGTGCAGGGTGTAGTGTGGGGGAGAGATGTGGGGTGCAGTGTGTAGTGTGGGGGGAGAGATGTGGGGTGCAGTGTGTAGTGTGGGGGGAGAGATGTGGGGTGCAGGGTGTAGTGTGGGGGGAGAGATGTGGGGTGCAGGGTGTAGTGTGGGGGAGAGATGTGGGGTGCAGTGTGTAGTGTGGGGGGAGAGATGTGAGGTGCAGGGTGTAGTGTGGGGGGAGAGATGTGGGGTGCAGTGTGTAGTGTGGGGGAGAGATGTGGGGTGCAGGGTGTAGTGTGGGGGGAAAGATGTGGGGTGTAGTGGGGGGTAGAGATGTGGGGAGAGATGTGGGGTGTTGTGTATGGGGGAGAAATGTGGGGTACAGGGTATAGTGTGGGGGGAGAGATGTGGGGTGCAGGGTGTAGTGTGGGAGAGAGATGCGGGGTGCAGGGTGTAGTGTGGGGGAGAGATGTAGGGTGTAGTGTGGGGGGCAGAGATGTGGGGTGCAGGGTGTAGTGTGGGGGAGAGATGTGGGGTGCAGGGTGTAGTGTGGGGGGGAGAGATGTGAGGTGTAGTGTGGGGGAGATGTGAGGTGCAGGGTGTAGTGTGGAGGAGAGATGTGGGGTGCAGGTTGTAGTGTGGGGGGAGAGATGTGGGGTGCAGTGTGTAGTGTGGGGGGAGAGATGTAGGGTGCAGAGTGTAGTGTGGGGGGAGAGATGTGGGGTTCAGGGTGTAGTGTGGGGGGGAGAGATGTGAGGTGTAGTGTGGGGGAGATGTGGGGTGCAGGGTGTAGTGTGGGGGAGAGATGTGGGGTGCAGGTTGTAGTGTGGGGAGAGAGATGTGAGGTGCAGGGTGTAGTGTGGGGGGAGAGATGTGGGGTGCAGGGTGTAGTGTGGGGGGGATATGTGGGGTGCAGGGTGCAGTGTGGTGGGGAGAGATGTGGGGTGCAGGCTGCATGCAAGAGGGGGGAATGGGGGATGCAGGGGAGGCAGGTTAATTTAAGGTGTTGCCGTGTTGGCATTTTGCAATAATTTAGTGGGCTTTGTGTTGCAGTTTGGGCACTCGGCCTCTAAAAGGTTCGCCATCACTGCTTTAGACCATTTGGAATAACACATACTAAGGTTAAGGTCCTACGTAGCGTGCCGCAGCCAAAAAGCGTTGCGGCAAAAATCGCAACGGAAACGCATTGTGGTTTTTCCCGCAATGTTTTTCACAGAAAGTTCGCAGAGGAAAACTTTTTCTGCTACAATTATACTTATGCAGAATCCGACGTTTCCGTAGGTATAATTGACATGCTGGGATTTACAAAAACTCAACAGTTTTTGAAACTGCAGCATGTCCGCTTCAGATATTTTTCTGCAATGTGTGGATGGGATTATCCAGAATTCATCCACTTTGCAGGTACTGTAAAATGCAACGGTTTTTGCCGCAGTGTTTCTGCCATGGCAAAATTGGGGCATTTATGCTACGTGGGGCCCTGGCCTAAAAGGGATTTAAAAAAAAAAAATTTAGTTATTTTTCCCCTCTTTTGGGGTAGAAGTGGAACTTTAAAGGAAGTCTGTCAGCAGCAAACATGTTACTACACAAACCACAGCACCTGTCAGAAGAAGAGAAACACCGTTGTGCCATTTTATTTCAATTTTAGTTTCTACAGATTTCACTGTGTGGTAAAAATAATGTTACTTTATTCTCAGGGTCAGTATGATCACAGCAATAACAAATGTATGTAGTTTTTTATTGTGTTTTAATACTATTAGAAAATTAAATACTTTGAAAACAATTCTTTACATCACCATAATCTGACACCTGTAACTTTTTTATATTTCCCTCTACGGAGATGTTTTGTGGGTCAAGTTGTAATTTTTATTGATAACATTTGGGGCAATTTATCAGTTATTGATCACTTCTTATTTAATTTTTTTGAGATGTAAAGTGAAGAAAAACATTGATTTGGATATCTATTGACTTTTTTGGCACTCACTGTATTGGATACTTTTATATTTTAATAGTTTGGACATTTTAAAAACAGCAATATCTAATATACATATTTTTAGCACGATTTATTTACCAATGTGCGATGCTGTGCTTGGCATTCATTAATAAGCTGCATCGCTCACCTCAATGTTGTAGTCTCTGCAAGCAGCTAGTCTGTGGAGGTCCTTGGTGTTGGATCCCTACCGATCAGATATTGATAACTTATCCTAAGGATAGTTCATTAATATTTCACTCTTGGAGCTTTTAGCATCGGCAGGCCAAGGAATCTGTCATACAGTGGGGAAAAAAATGTATTTAGTCAGCCAGCAATTGTGCAAGTTCTCCCACTTACAAAGATGAGGCCGGCCTGTAATTGTCATCATAGGTAGACCTCAACTATGAGAGACAAAATGAGAAAACAAATCCAGAAAATCACATTGTTTGATTTTTTAAGAATTTATTTGCAAATTATGGTGAAAAATAAGTATTTGGTCAATAACAAAAGTTCATCTCAATACTTTGTTATATATCCTTTGTTGGCAATGACAGAGGTCAAACGTTTTCTGTAAGTCTTCACAAGGTTGGCACACACTGCTGCTGGTATGTTGGCCCATTCCTCCATGCAGATCTCCTCTAGAGCAGGGATGTTTTGGGGCTGTCACTGAGCAACACGGACTTTCAACTCCCTCCAAAGGTTTTCTATGGGGCTTAGATCTGGAGACTGGCTAGGCCACTCCAGGACCTTGAAATGCTTCTTACGAAGCCACTCCTTCGTTGCCCTGGCAGTGTGCTTGGGATCATTGTCATGCTGAAAGACCCAGCCATGTTTCATCTTTAATGCCCTTGCTGATGGAAGGAGGTTTGCACTCAAAATCTCACGATACATGGCCCCATTCATTCTTTCATGTACACGGATCAGTCGTCCTTGTCCCTTTGCAGAGAAACAGCCCCAAAGCCTGATGTTGCCACCCCCATGCTTCACAGTAGGTATGGTGTTCTTTGGATACAACTCAGCATTCACTCTCCTCCAAACACCACGAGTTGTGTTTCTACCAAACAGTTCTACTTTGGTTTCATCTGACCATATGACATTCTCCCAATACTCTTCTGGAACATCCAGATGCTCTCTAGCAAACTTCAGACGGGCCCGGATATGTACTGGCTTAAGCAGGGGGACACGTCTGGCACTGCAGGATCTGAGTCCCTGGCGGCGTAGTGTGTTACTGACGGTAGCCTTTGTTACGTTAGTCCCAGCTTTCTGCAGGACACTCACTAGGTCCCCCCGTGTGGTTCTGGGATTTTTGCTCACCGTTCTTGTGATCTTTTTGACCCCACGGGGTGAGATCTTGCGTGGAGCCCCTGATGGAGGGAGATTATCAGTGGTCTTGTAAGTCTTCCATTTTCTAATTATTGCTCCCACAGGTGATTTCTTCACACCAAGCTGCTTGCCTATTGCAGATTCAGTCTTCCCAGCCTGGTGCAGGGCTACCATTTTGTTTCTGGTCCTTCCACAGCTCTTTGGTCTTCACCATAGTGGAGTTTGGAGTGTGACTGTTTGAGGTTGTGGACAGGTGTCTTTTATACTGATAACAATGTCATACAGGAGCCATTACTACAGGTAATGAGTGGAGGACAGAGGAGCCTCTTAAAGAAGAAGTTACATGTCTGTGAGAGCCAGAAATCTTGCTTGTTTGTAGGTGACCAAATACTTATTTTCCACCATAATTTACAAATAAATTCTTAAAAAATCAGACAATGTGATTTTCTGGATTTGTTTTCTCATTTTGTCTCTCATAGTTGAGGTCTACCTATGATGACAATTACAGGCCGGCCTCATCTTTTTAAGTGGGAGAACTTGAACAATTGGTGGCTGACTAAATACTTTTTTTTCCCCACTGTAGCAACTGAATTGCCCTTTCTTCGAAATGACTTCTCAGCATTTGATCGTGGCATCTGAGAGGTTAATTATCTGAAATTAGAAATGTCTCCAATCAGAGACACTGCTGGTGGATCTCTGCTGTGTAAAGCCTCACAAGCTTTCCAGCTATGGTACTTAAGTGATGGTACTCAGCATCCTACTGAGTGGATGTCATGTTTAAAAACCCATCATCTGCTATACATGTATATTAGAGATGAGCGAAGTATTCCAAAATTTGATTTGGCTACTTCGCCGAATTTTGCGATATGATTCTATGAGATCCAAATGAAATTGCAGCGAATCATTTAACAAAAACAGCTATTTATTGGCTGCAGAGAGCCGGGGTGAGTGGGTGGCACCAAAATGGCAGAACCCCTTGGATGCCGCGGTCATGTTTGACCGCAGCATCCAAGGTGTTCAAACCCCCGGCGTCAGTTATGAGCAGGGTGTTAGCTGTCAGTTGCAGCTTACACCCTGCTCCATAGCCGATCGGGGGGATTTAACACCTTGGATGCAGCGGTCAAACATGCCGTGTGCGCTCGGGAAGGGGTTAAAAGGATGTGACATCACAGGGCTGGCTGCTGATTAGCTGTACACATGGCATTGTGGGTGATCCTGCATTCCCAGAGTTCCTTGTCCCATGTACAGCAGCCATTTTGAACTAAATGCGAATTGTTACCATGAAGCGTGAGTGAAATTCGGATTCGATGCGAATCAAATAATTCTAGAAATTCGGATTGAATTCCACTTCTGCAGCTTTTATTCACTCATCTCTAATGCGTTTCATGTATCAGAAGGGGTTAAAAATGTAAATGAAGCGGAATATTGGTATGAGTAATGGACTTGATTGGTGACTGTTGGCAATATGCTCTTGTTGACTTGATCCTTAGACATCCTATAGGTGAAGTGACATTATACACACTGCTTAATCAAGTCATTAATGTTAACATGAGCTGGAATTGGTATCTCAGCCACTAGGAGGTGCCATACAGTACACATATATAATGTAGCGTCCTCTGGCAGCTACTTACACTAGTTATTTAATAGAAAATAGTTTTTCTACTGTAGACACACTATGACCATAAAATATCCAATGTAATTACTGTGATCCCATCCCATGTTGTGCTCTCCCATTGGTTTAGTGACATGGCCATCTAATAATAGGCAGAACTGTATCTTTGGCATATTATAACCAGAAATTAAATCCAACCTACAAAGCATGCACTGACAGTGCACCTATTCCTGATGCTGAATGGGCGGCCATCTGGGTTGTACAATTCAGTAATGGGACAAGGGGTAGACAGAACTGGGGGTCACCCATGGTACCAATGTGTATCGTAAGGAGATAAAGAGGGTTTTACTTTATGAATAAAAAGCAATACTCTAAGTTTGTTCTCTACTCAGCTGAGCCCTGAATGTAAATGTTATAGGTTCAAGCATTGAAGGAGAACTTTGATTAGTTGAATTGACTTATTGTCCATTTGACATCATGCTAAGCTTCAGGGAGTGCAGTAGACTTGGATAGGAACCAAGGAATTGGCAGGACAACATGCGCACTTGGACAATCAGAGCTTATAGTCACGTATGGTTGAACTGTAGCTCTCACTGTAGTAAACCATACGTGACTACAGTTCAAGCATACGTGACTATAAGCTCTGATTGTCTAAGTGCGTGTGTTGTCCTGCCAATTCCTTGGTTCCTATCCAAGTCTACTGCATTCCTTGACGTCGGTACTCATGACGTAGGACAAGTCCCTTGCCTCCTGAATTTTGGTTGTTTATACTAAACGCTATTGGTTGTTGTGACTAATTCACAACACTATAAGGTGAGAGGCTATCCTTTTGGCCCTTTAACAAAATTTATCCTCCGCATGATACTGTGGCTCAGTGGTTAGCACTGCAGACTTGCAACGCTGGAGTCCTGGGTTCGAATCCTGCCAAGGACAACATCTGCAAGAAGTTTGTATGTTCTCCCTGTGTTTGCGTGGGTTTCCTCCCACACTCCGAAGACATACTGATAGGGAATGTACTGTAGATTGTGTGTCCTATATGTGACAGTGACTGACCATGTCTGTACAGTGCTGTGGAATATGATGACGCTATATAAGTAAGCTTAATAAATAAATACTGTATCACACAATGCACCGCTTGGCGTTTCTCTCTTTCGTTTTGTAAGCTTCAGTGAGTGAGAGGGATGGGGGGGAGATATATTCTGAAATTCAGTCCTTGGGTACCTGCCTCTGGTGATCATCTACAGTCTGTAAAACCATTTACAGTTGGCAGACAGATCTCCTAAATGTATCAGCTGACTGATCAGTAGATCATAGGTAGAGATCATGGGTGAAAATTGTGAGACTGGTTCTCTGAATATTCGAGAGGTTCACCAGTCAGTTTTGTTTTGAACTGAACTTGTAAGTTCTGCTATTATACTCCAGGGTCTCTTCAGAGTATAATAAATAGAGGTCGGGGGAGGTGGAGAAAAATAATAAACACTCATACTCACCTTTCCTCAGCTCTCCTGGGTTTCCTCGTATCATCCGAGCGTGTTCTCCAGCATCTTCAGTCCTCTTTGAGCCTCATCAGTCTGTGATGTCACTGGTCCTAGGTTATCGTTAAGGCTTGTCACGAGGGGTGCACAAATTTCAGGGCACTTTGACACAAGCCCCAGAGTATAGTAAAGATTTGTGGGTTGATAACCCAAAATTTTGAAAAATTCTTAACAAACCCGGCTCAATACAAACTGGATTGCTCGTCTCTAATCATAAGTTTTCTTTGGAGACTACAGTAAATCTTTTTCATTTGACATAATAATTTATGCTTTTTTATTTGCATTCAATAAAATAACAAATTACTATTTAATCAGACTCTTATTATATACAGTGTATCAGTGAGAATCATGTACAGTAGGCGCACACTATTGCAGAATTTTCCAATTGCCCAATTTTCTGATGCCCCCCCCCCCTACCCCCTGCAAAGTTTTTCTTCACATTTTTGTTTGCCGTTTGTTTATAAAGAATTACAGTAAAGCTGAATTAAAGCAATTTTCTCATAAATCCAACATGTATTATGCACATTGGTGACACAAGATTTGGTATTCTATCTTGCTTTTCCAAGTCTAGTAGTGTCTTCAGTAACTGTGTCTTCCATCTCCTGTTTGGCCAATTCTTGCTTTGTAGTTGTTAATGTTTTTACTGTAAAAAAAGTATTCACATCTATTCATTTTCATAGTCAGAAGTTTAATTTAATTGTCTTGAAGTTGTTGGTGTTCCAATCTAACAAAAAAGAGAATTAAGAAATTATTTTCTATTTTTATTTCTCTCTGGATAATCCCTTTAAGGTTAAAAATTCTTCTAACTAGACCATTCTATTTCCCCTGTTAATAACAATTACATAACAATGAGACTTGAGAATGTAAAGCTAACAAGGGGTAGTATTCTCCTCAAGCTCATCTCTAAACATAGAGTAACCCCTCAAGTAACAACACTCCCTGACGAAGGCAGAGCCGAAACATGCGTCGGGAGTGGTGTCAAGGCTTACTCTGGCACATCACCTCTTTAGCACATGGGTGTGTTCCATACAACTATTTTGTACTTAGATTTGTTGTTTAACTGCTGAAACTGTATGCCCCAGAACTAATTAGCATTTGTTCTGGGGCATAATAGATATATACAGTATCTATATCTATATCTATCTGGTAGAGATGAGCGAAGTATTCAAAAATTTGATTCGGCACCTTCGCCGAAATTTCCAATACGATTTTATTCGATCCGAATTAAATCGCGGCAAATCGTGTTAAAAAAAACAGTTGTTTATTGGCTGCAGAGAGCTGGGGTGGGCAGTTGGGTGGCAAAATGGCGGAACCCCTTAGATGCCGCGGTCAAACATGCCATGGGCACTCGCAAAGGGGTTAAAGGGCTGTGACAACACAGGTCTGGCTGCTGATTGGCTGCATGCATGGCATTGTGGGTGATCCCACGCTCCCAGAGTTCCTTGCCCCATGTCCTAACATGTATAGCAGCCATTTTGAACTAAATGTGATTCGTTACCACGAAGCGTGAGGAAATTTGGATTCGATGCAAATCGAATATTTCCTGAAATTTGGATCGAATTCCACTTCTTCAGCTTTGATTCGCTCATCTCTAGTAAGCAGTATTATAACTTTACATTGCTTTGTCTATAGCCTGCTGGTATTTGTGCAACTATTGTACCTATTATACAACAACTCCCATCTTTGCATATATATCCACATGCATTTTTGCATTATTTATTTATGCAGTTTATGGGTGTAGACGTCTAAACTGACTGTAATTGGTATGTAAGTAACTTGACACCTTGTATACTGTTAGTTTTGTCTTGTCCTATTTATTTTTTATATATTTTTTAATCAATAAAGTTTGATATATTGATTGCTCTTGGTATATTGAGTGATTTTGGGCTCATTTTGTTCTTTTTGGTTGTTTTATATTTCCCATGTTAGGCCGGGGCCCAACGTTGCGAATATGCAGCATTTTGGCCAAAACAAAAAAAAGCTGCATATTACATTACTTGCACAGTGGATGGGATTCTGGCTAATCCCATCCACACATTGCAGAAAAGTATCCGCAGCAGAAATGCTTCTATTCTAAAAATCGTTGTCAATTACAGTATGTCAATTATACCTACGGAAACTCTGGTGTTTTCTATATAGAAGCAGAAAGTCTGCAGAGGAAAACACTGCAGAAAAAAACCTGATGTGTTTTCACTGCGGTCTTTTCTGCAGCGTTTTATGGCTGTGGCTCGCTACATGGGGCCTTAGCCTTAAAAGGTTTTCAATTCTGTTTATTAATTGATGACCAATCATTAGTATAGGTCTTCAATTAAAGATCAGGGACCAAGCACAGCACTATACATTGTGTAGTGACTGAGCTGCATATTCACTTGAATGGGACTGAGCTATGACCAGGCCATGTGACCAATGAATGTAATGTCACATGGTCTGTGAAGCAGAAGCAGTGCTCAGGGTGTGTCCCTGCAACTTTCTATAGCTTATATGCAGGGGTCCTGGGTGTTGGACCCCTGCTATTCTAAGGATAGGCCATCATTTAAGAGGGAATGGAAAATCCCTTTAATTATTGAGGTAATAAATGAGGGCAGGAAGTTTCTGTGAAAGATCCAGTGCGTTTAGTACTTATTGGAGATTTTCTAATTTCAGTGGTCACAGACTTCTGATATATTGTAATACTTTATTTCCCCTTTATGATTTCTGCATAAAATGATTCCTACCTTTAAAGCATCGTAATCTCCGGCAACCTCACTTTTTACAAGACTTGTGTAAGTGAGTTCAGGATTTTCTTCCCTCTGAGAAAAATAAAATAAATACATTAAACCACCTGGTTCAGTACAGGAAACTTTTTTTTTTTAAATGTATTTTTTGAGGGCTATAATATTTTTTATCTTTGGGTTGTTCAAGTAATTTTTATATCTTTTTTTGGTGTTAAATAGTGTTTTTATATTGTTTTTTTTTTCCATATTTTGTTTATTTTAATACTGGAGAAAATGTAAAAAAAAAAAAAAAAAAAAAAAAAGGAAAACGTGTTTGACATATTTAATTTTTCTTTATTGCACAAAGTGCTACTAAAAACAATTAAATAGTTTTCCCTCTCCATTATAGTCATTTTTATGTAGGTGACAATTATTGATGTGTCTCTGGGGGTGGGGATAGGACCTGTGATGTGGATGTGTTAGTGCAGTTTTTTTTTATTTTTTACACATTGTGCCCCCCATAAGGTCATAATAGATTTTGTGCAGCTGCTTAACTCTGCGAGGACACATATATACATCCTTGCAAGGTTAAGAGTGAGCAGCCCAGAAGTAAAAAGTCAAATGGGCGGTCTGGAAGTACTTAAATTATTTTCAAATAAAATATATTAATGCAATAATTATATCATCATTAGTAGTATTACTTTATTTTTATGTTTTTAATGCTTAGTTGAAAACAATAAAGCTTTAAGAAAAAGGTTTTTTTAACATTAATTTAAAGTCAAATAAAAAATATATGTTATTACTATTCAGTTTTTTTCTTTTTGTCATCATTTTGAGTCATGTTGAATGTGGGAATAACATTGACAATTTTCCGCTATATTAGCTTGCCATCCGTAAACTATTGAACAAAATATTTGTCATATTGCTCAGTGTAATGCAGTAGTGTTTATGAAAACGCAGCTTTTCTGCAGCAGATTCTTTTCTGCAATGTGTGGATGAGATTAGCCAGAATCTGTGGCGCATCTCTGCCTCTGCATCCCGCTTGCCAATTCTTTAGACAGTGGTTGGAGTGGAGGTGTGAATCTGGCTGGGCCGACTCAGGAACACCCTAGTCAACTAGAATTTCTGTAACTCACGGCAGAAAACTGGTGTGAGTTATACCACAAGTCATTGACTGGCGCAAATCTGTGATCAGGAGCATCAACATGCACTAGAATTACTAAGAGGCTGGAGTCTTAGTAATTCTGGTGAGTTGTGTGCACGGGGGAATGAATTTAGACTGGCATAAGGATCACCAGTATTAATAAATTCCCCCTATTGTAACACTTTATTTCTCCTTTATGGTTTCTGCACAAAATTATTCCTACCTTTAAAGTGTCATAATCTCCGGCAACCTCTCGTTTTACAAGACTTGTGTAAGTAAGTTCTAGATTTCCTTCACTCTAGAAAAAAGAAAATGAATACATTTGAAATATTTTAAAATAACATAATTTTAATGCAGTAATTAATTATTATTATTATTATTACTAATAGTACTTTATTATTTTTTAGGTAAAACTTAATAAATCTTTAAGATTAATTAAGATTTTTTTAAAGTCAAATCAAAATTATAGTATTTATTATTAGTCTGTATTTTTTATTTTTTTTGCTCCTTTATGCTATAATTTTGAGTCATGTTGAATTGGTGGGAATACCATTGACAATTTTCTGCTACATTAGTTTATCATAAAACTATCTAACAAACTTTGTTATCTTGCTTAGTGTAATGCTAGTGATAGAAATTGTGCAACCTTTTTGTATCTATCTATCTATCTATCTTTCTATCTATCTATCTATCTATCTATCTATCTATCTATCTCATATCTATCTATCTATCTATCTCATATCTATCTATCTATCTATCTCATATCTATCTATCTCATATCTATCTATCTATCTATCTATCTATCTATCACATATCTATCTATCTATCTCTCATATCTATCTATCTATCTATCTATCTATCTATCTATCTATCTCATATCTATCTATCTATCTATCTATCTATCTATCTATCTCATATCTATCTATCTATCTATCTATCTATCTATCTCATATCTATCTATCTCATATCTATCTATCTATCTATCTAACTATATCATATCTATCTTTCTATCTGTCTGTCTATTTTTTTTTTTTTTTTACCAAAAATGTGAAGTCATTTTCAGATCAAAGAATAAAATATCAGTATGACCTTCAGGGTAAAGAAGCGGTCTGATTTAGACAACCCATATTTAAGGTTTTCCAGGTTTAGTGATTGGTGACCTATTTTTAGGATAGATCATTAAATGAAGATCGACAGGGGTCCAACACCAGACATCTCCACTGTTTGAGGGGGCTACAACATTTAGGTGAGCATTGCAACCTCTTTACTGCTTAGGTTAGGTTCACATCTGCATTCAGGTTTTCTTTCAGGGGGTCTGCTTGGGGACCCCCCGAACGTAAACCTAATCCGCATAAAAAAGCAGTTACCTTAGGAAACCCGTGGACCCCATAGACTATAATGAGGTCCGTGTGGTTTCTGCTCGGTTTCCTCCTGAAAAAGGTGGAAAAATGTGGAGAGAAAAGTCCTGCTTGCAGCAGTTTTCTCTCTGCATTTTTCATGCAGAGAGGGGAACGGAATTCCCGAACATAATGCAAGCGCAGATGTGAACCCAGCGTCACCTAGCACAGTTGTGTACATTTCTATAGTGGCTGTGCTTGGTGTTGCTGCTCAGGCCCACTCACTTTAACTCCTTTAACCTTCGTCAGGCTGCATAATTTTACAACATTAACAGGCTGCAGAGGAATAGGTACAATTGTACCTACTCAGCCGGACGAGGGTTAAGTACCCCTGTAACGTCTCTGCCTGTTGGGGTCTCTGCGCCAACCTCCGCTCGCACGCTGTGGCAAAGGAGGCGTGTTCAGTTTGATTTCTTGCGTAGGATTCTGGTTGCTCAGTCTGAACATGGTCCTAGTTCCCTTGCTGTGTAATGGATTTCCAGCCACACCCATGTTCTGAGCATTGTTTCTCTTTTGCCTGCATAGAGTTAATCTCTTCCTGGCCTGTGTGATTGACAGCCTGTGTACCTATCAGGTCTGGGGCTGGGCCCAGACTTTCTATATACGGGATGTCACCTTCTCAGCTAGTTGCCGGTTATTGCTCTGACTTTGCCTGCTTTCTTTGTGCCCTTGATATTTACTGTGCTATTTCTCTGACCACTGGCTTGCCTTGTGACTATTCTCTTGGATTTTGATTCTGTACTGCATTGCTCGTCTGTTACCGAACCCTTGGCTTCCTGACCTCTCTTTTTGTCGTTTGTTTTGTCTGTGTTCTGTGTGGTCACTTACTCAGTATAGGGCTCGTCTTCAGGTTGTCCTTTTACCGTTTAGGGTAACTGAGGCAATAGGAAGGGACAGTGGCTGAGGTGAGATTAGGGCTTACTTGTCTCTGTCCTTCCTCCCAGACCACTGCAGTAGTGTAGGGTATTGCTACATCGGGCAAGACCCTAACAACCCCATTCTGATATTCTGTGTCAATAGAGGGGCATACTTATTTTAGGATACCCCAAGTTTCCAAGTGTTAATGTTGATTGGACCATAAGAGAGAATGACAGATGTAGTATTATAATGGAGCCCAATACCAGCCACCCTCCTATGTAGGGGAACTGCAGCACAACTACCTTCATCTGAATGGGCTACTTGCACTGTAGGCACTATATTATTATTTATCTGTTCCCAATACCTACCTCATGGCTTTGAGATTTCTGACATATTTTCTTTCTACAAATAAAGTAAAAATATGAATTAGTTCTCTTCCTCACCTTGCGGTATAAATGAGAGAATATGTTAGTGAATTATGTTCTACATATATATATATATATATATATATATATATATATATATATGTGTACCAGTAGAAAAGAGTCTGTGGCTGGATAGTGGCAGAGCCCAGGAATAGTGAGGAAGGGTGAGAATCAGTGTTTTTTCCCTGGGTCTGTTGAAGGGTGGTGAACCCCAAAAATTTTTACTTAGACCAAAACCTCTAATTTAAAAAAAAAATTATAACAGGTTCTTGTTATGAATCTGTTCTGGGTTCTTAACTCCAGGACTTTCATTAGATTTTTCCTCTTTATTAATGATTTATATATATATATATATATATATATATATATATATATATATATATATATATACCGTATATACTGGCGTATAAGACGACTTTTTAACCCCTTAAAATAATGGCTACAGTGGGGGGTCGTCTTATACGCTGGATATACGGGGGCCGCACTGTGTGAGGTGTTTTTTTCCCCGTCAGCGCGTAGAGAGCCGCTTCCTGGGACCGCCACGCATGCGCGGCAATCCGCCTCTCACAGTCATTAGAAGAGGCTTAGTACGCGCTGACGGGGCGGCGCGCTGTATGCTAATGCAGCCGCCCCGTCACAGCGGTCGGCGTCACAGAGCTGGGGGTCACAGGCGGCACTTACAGAAGCATGTCGGATCTTCATTAATATCACAGCATGGATGCGAGGGGAAAGCTGGCGGTGCAGTAACGCCAGATTCCCCTCGCATCCATGCTGTGATATTAATGAAGAGCTTAGCTTTACCGTACATGTTTGAAACAACCTTATGTTTATAAGTGACAGTTTTGCTGCTATATACAGTACCTGCATGTCATATGCATTTGAATTAAAATTAACATGTTGAAATCAAAGCAGACTTTTTTTTCATTTGGGAGAGGGGTAGTCTTATACAGTGAGTATATACCAAATTCTATATTTTTAGGGCAGAAGTTGGGGGTCGTCTTATACGCCCAGTCGTCTTATACGCCGGCATATACGGTATATATAATTTAGATACTGTATATATGTTTTTTTAAATTTACATTTCACTATATTTTTCATGTATCATATTTTTTTAGTACAAGATAGCAAGAAAATATTTTATTGCATTGCTTTAATTATGGTATTGTTAATATCAGCCACTTACATACAGTATGTAACTTACCTCTTAAAGATGCAGAAAGTTACTACTGAAAGTGTTATAACTAAAGCCACCAGTCCAGCCGCACCTCCAATTATCAGAATGTTGTTATTTCTCTCATTGTAGTCGGCTTCATCTGACAAAAATAGTTATAAAAATGTGTACCAATATATATATATATATATATATATATATATATATATATATATATATATATATATTATATATAATCATGCTATTTGTTTGTTGCCAGACAGAGTTAAAAGAAAATATAGTAAGACGGGTCTGACAAATTTAACGTACAGGAGACAATGACAGCTCAATGAGGGTGATGATATCATCATAATTCATTCTGTTGTTAGCATTAACTGTTAGGACAAGCATTAAAAGTCTAGTTTTGCAGTTTAACTACTGTATGTTAGACTTATAATCTACCCCTTAAATGGGTATTTCATTGTCTGCAGTTGCGGCACAAATAAGTGTGGGGGATTATACAAGTCTATTTGCGGATCCGTGATTGTGGAGGACATACAGACATGTTTTTTGCAGATTAAGGATTTGCAGACAGTAAAAACCACTATGGTCTAATTCTACAGTTCCACCTTTTCAAGGAGATCTGTATAAAAGCCCTGTATGGCTGGGGGCCCATGTGGCATAAAAAGTATTAAAAAGTATGAGCATACAAATTCATACTGAAACTTTATAAATGTAAAATAAAGATGCAACATATCAAATCCTTAAAGGGGTTTCTCATAAACATAACTAGATTTAAATTCAAATTAGAATTGAAAGTTACCGTATTTTTCGGACTGTAAGACACTTTTTCCCCCAAATGTGGGAGGAAAATGGGGGGTGTCCGAAAATGAGTCTTGGGGGGGAAGCGGGGGTCACAGCATCGCCCCAGTCCTGACGCTGCTGGCTTCCTACAGTGGTGCTTTCTATAGTGGGGCTTCCTGCAGTGGGAGGAGTGGGGTGATGCTGCGGGCCCTGGGCTTGGAGGAGAGGGTGTCCCGGTGGTGAGAACCCATGTCTGTAAAGATGATGGCGGCTGCTCTGCTTCAGAGAAGTCGCCATAGCAACCGGGTCTCCGCTAGACCCGGAGCTAATTCCCGCGATCAGAGTCCACTCCAATCACGGGAATTACTACTTCAAAGACCCCCCTTTAAGTGTAAAAATGGGTGGCTACCTGTTCCTGTGACAGCCAGGAACCTACCGAAGGCTCCCAGGCTTGTCATAGTAATATTACTATTGCGGCTGGTCTATGACCAGCCCCAGTAGTAATGTACAGAATCTCCAGTTGTGTTGCAGTCTATGGGACTTGCAATCAAATGATTGCAGGTTCAAGCCCCCTGGGTGGGGGGGGGGGCTAATAAAATAATAAAAAAAAAAGTTTGAAAAGTATATAAAAAAATAATAAAAAAAACTTCTAAATCACCCACTTTCCCTTGAATATATATAAAAGATTAAAATTACTATGAAACACATACACATTAGGTATCCCTGTGTCCGAAAACACCCGGTCTACAAACTTATAAAAATATTTTTCCCACAGGGTGAATGTCGTAGCAGGAAAAAAAATCAAAAGTGCCGAACTGCCGTTTTTTTCACTGTTTCGCCTCTGATTTGAATAAAAAGTGATCAAAGCAATAGACATTCCCCAAAATAGTATAACTAAAAAGTACACCTGGCCCCGCAAAAAAAAGATACCCTATGCCTTCCCGTACTGCAGCAGGGCCACCTGTCAATGTGTCCTTGCAGCTCTTGAAAAACTACAACTCCCATATATTAAATATTTTACCTTTTTTTTTGCTTCAAAATTTTTTTTTTCCCTATTTTTCTCCTCTAAAACCTAGATGTGTCTTATGGTCCGGTGCGTCTTATAGTCCGAAAAATACGGTAATCATTTTTGCAAATATAATTAAAAATTTTTTTAAAGATTCTCTCTAACCATCTAAGCGGTGATAGTCTTTTTCTATGGTCTGGAACGTGTCAGAAACCCAGCTGATTTTCTGACAAGTCCCAGACCATAGAAAGTTTCTGCATTCATATTTGTATCCATTGGCAACCGAACAAGACAAGAAATTCTCACCACTAAGATGATTTGAAAAAAAATCTTTACAACAATTTTTAATTATTTATATTTTCTAAATTTTTTAACTTTTGTCTACAAGTCGAAATATGGTTATAATTGTGAGGAAATCTTTTAATAATTTTAAATAATGTACTAAAATGTAAAAATAAAAGTTACACTTAAAATAAAAAATGTCTATTCAGTCCAAAACTATTTGTATTCTATTCCTACTAATACTCACCTTCTTTATTGAAAGAGAAGACTGAAGACTCTCCGGTTCCCATGTCATTACTTGCAGTACAGATATACTTCTCCCAGGTCACATTCTGCACAGTTATTTGTATATCAATTTTCACTAAGGTCTTGGTTTTCCCAACTTTATACCAAGTATATTTAGTTACGGGTGGATTAGCTTGACTTGTGCACTCTAAAGTGATACTGTTGTTGCCTTCACTTCTCTCAATGTAATTGAGAACTGAAATTATTACATTCTGAGGCTTATCTGAAAATAGGAAATCAATTCATTTTATGGTCTCCAGTTACTTATTTTCTAAAAAATAAAATTCTCCATGTATTCAAGTCAATTTCCTTGCTTTTTAGAGTACTTTGTAAAACAAGACAAGGCTCACATCTGCGTATTCTTTGTATACAATGTATGTTGTGTCTTTTAGAATTTTTTCAGTTCTTAATAATGTAAATAAGTTTTAGTGCAAAAATAAGAATTGTTTTTTACAACTGAGAAACATAATAGTATAACCCTACGAAACACTCCTATATTCATGTATAGATGATATAAAGTGATATCTATTCCCTTTGTATCCACCATCACAGATCACCAGGTACACATAAATTCCAGATCCAAGGATGGCACTCAATTATAGGGGTAGAAGTCACTGAGAAATGCCCTGTCCCTATACACCGACTCCACTGATGCTGGAAAAAGGACTTTTTGGGCTGAAATGTCGCCTTTGACTTTATTATAACACATATATTTTACATTATAAAGGCATAAATAGGATTAATAATCTCTATATCAGTAGGAGGCTCATTTTTGCAGGAAGAAGTGTCACCTTAAAGGCTCATTGGTGTTCTTACAGATGTAACTTCCTACGTCCCAATGCTGATAAACATTTCATTGGGTTTGGCAGGGATGGAGAGAACAAGGTGCTGAACAGTATAAGGGTTAAATACTCTTGTCCCTACTGTAGCTGTGATGGAGAATGCAATGCTAGCAATGAATGCCCCACACCTTGGTGTATTAAGGTTTATTGGCTACATTATGCTGTACCATGTGTTACTATGTACTTGCACTAGATTGTATGATGTGTTATATACATGCTTATGTCTCTTTAGCTGGTGCAGGTCATCTCGTGGTCAGTGTTCTGACATTGTCCAGTAGCTGTATTGTGCAATGATTCCTTAGAAGTAGAGCTAATTGTGCCAGAGAGTTGCGACACAAGGAAGTTGTTTGTTGCTCTATTGTGGTCTGACCCACTGATGTCAGGGGTTAATCTGGCTACCCAGGACTTGAGGTGGCTGATTATTTAAGAGTCATTGTCATGTTTCATAGATGGCAAGAAGGAGAGATGGCTTGCAGGAGCAGGTGGTCCACTGACTGCTGCAAGACTGCTTGGAGATGGCAACATCTAGTGAAGCCAGGTGAGATAGGAAAGCCATTCGATTAGAGTGTAAAGAAAAGGGGAACACCTTCATGCAGACATCTGCTGGTTTATTGAAACAGCACACCTCATCAAACACCTGGTGAGCTGGAGAATTATTCCTGTGGTGACAGGCAATGAATTACTCAGTGGAAGCATGTTGTTCATTGCAGCAACCCAGAGGCCTACACAAATCAAGCTAACATTTGTGTGTGTTGACCCTGTGAAGATCTGCTGGACAGCAAAAAGGAAAACTGCAGTGTGTGAAGCCAGGTGTTGTGGTGTCCTATCTTCACAGGTGTACTGTAACTCCAGGTGACCTGCAGGGTACGGTTTTTGGCTGGTGGCTCCTGAGGACAAGACAGAGATTGACATTGGCCAACATAGGAAGAGTTGTGCTGTCTTTGTTGACCATTGCCACATTGCCACTGTTCTGGTGCCAGCATCTGACAACCAATACCTATTACAATGTGGAAAGGATTTAGTGATTGGTGAAATGGCTTATCTGGTTGGTTATTTTGCAAGATATTACAGCATTCAGACCATCATGTGGATACTGTGGTTGAATTGAAACTTACAACATGTGAATGAAGGGTTCATGGTCTCCCGGTACGGCAGCGGTTTTCTCCCATACACGACTTACTGTTATATTTCTTGCATTTTCTTTCTGGTTTCAGTTTATTTTCTGTGCAATGTTTATATTTTTCTATTATTTGGGTGGTATACGGCTTTTTTTAAATTTTCTGCTAATAAATGTATAAAAAGAATGTAGACTGACCTGCGGAGTGCTCTCCCTCTCAAGCAGATCCTGGCAGGCGGCCTAGATTACTTCCACACATCTAATGGCCCTGTCTCAGAACACACCCTGAGAGATATGCTTCTGGCCCTCCGCAGCTCCCTTCAGGCGGACTTGACGCAACTGCTTCAGCCTCTATATGCATCAGTACCTGCTCTGGATGGCAGACTGACCCACATTGAGACTAAGATGGGCGATTTGGCTGTCTCTTATAACAAGGTCATTGATGCCCATAACGACTTAGCTGAGGACATCGAAATTCTTAACATTAAAGTGGCCGCCATGGAGGACTGCTCCCGCAGGAATAATATTAAATTTAGAGACATTTCAGAACAAGTTACACCAGCGGATCTGCATTCTTATATTCAAGACTTTGCCAAGTTCCTACTGCCTGACTCCTCGCCAACAGATCTCAGCATTGATAGGATGCACAGATTACCTCGCCCCCATCACCTTGGAGACAGTGTTCCACGAGATGTACTTGTAAGATTTCATTTTCTCCATACTAAGGAACAGATAATGAACACAGCTCGCTAACAGAAGTCTTGGTCTGCGAAATTTCCGAGACGTCCAGCTGACGTCTCTGCCTTGACTCTACGTCTCCGCAGGGAACTGCTTCATGTCACCACGTCTCTTAACAGACACAGAATTCTGTACAGATGGGGCTTCCCGGTGCAACTCTGTGTCACCAAAGTTCGGACAACATACATTATCCACAGTCTCGATGAAGGAAGGGTATTACTGTTTTCATGGAATATACAGTTGCCTCTTCCTTAGGATACGGATGACCCAATTTCTCATTCCCACAACAGATGTGAACCACAATCTGGCTACAACTGATAAGCTCAATTGGCTATTACTCCTGGAGGCTGGTGCACCATCCTTATCTCTTAATCGACATATCGGCTAGCCTACAATCATTCCCCCTCCACCATACAGTACTCCTGTATCCGTCTTCGAACTGTTTGTTCGCTGATTTTCTCCTGTTCTTACCATCCTTTTTTGTTATTACCTTCCAGTACTTTTCCTCCTCCACATCCTTTGCTGAGTTGGCTACATTATCTGAACCTCCACCTAACGGGTCGCCATAGTGACTAAATTGACATCTCTTGATACCCGAAGCTTCAGTAGCTCTCGGAACGCTCCTTCCTACAGTAAGCAGTTGTCCTCCTTCATGCGGACATACTCTGCACACATGACGCCCATCTTCTGCAATTAAATACCTCCAACAGGACTCACCATTTCTTCTGACCATCTTCTCTGCTTAGTCGGAGATATGACCATCATAGCGGATCATAATGCTCGGGTGCCTGTGAACTTCCATCCCATTACTCACCCCAACCTTACAGTTTGGCACCCTTAATTGGTCTGGACTGTTGACTTGCCCTTACTTTCTACTTCACTGCCGCACACCATATATTTTAGCATCAAGATCGAATTTACTCTGTGGAGTATCTGGCGACTTTATCTTTGAAAGCAACTGATGTTTCTGGATGTACCGCAACTACTGAGAACTTGCTGCCATCAGGACTAACCCTCTCAGCATTCCTATCCTCCACCCCAGCTCCTTTTGATGTCTCCCTGGGACTTTTATACAGCTTTTCCAATTATTGACCTCGCTGTTTGTTCCCGATTGTCTCCCTTACCCATTTATAAATTGATATAACTTGTCTTTGTTCTTTGCTACTTCCACCCTTGTTCTGTTTCCCCTTCTTCCCACTGCCTTTCCTATTTGTTACTGAGTTACTTTTTGAAAAATTAATAAAAAACTTATTGTATCATAAAAAAGAAGAATGTCATTTACTTACATTGGATATCCAGAGTTACAGACTGCCTGGAGGTTTTGGTATTTGGGAAAGTAGCCTTACATTCCAGCTGTGTTTTATCATCTCTATATGTAGGAATATATTTGATTATAGAATTTATCCTCCAATTTCCTCGACGCAGATACTCATGGCTTGTGGTGACTTCTAAACCAGGTTTATTCCATGTAATGGATGGGGGGCTGGAAGCGCAGGTGTGATTTACTGAGCACAGGATAGTGACTGCTTCATTCTCTTTCATCTTCTCATGTCCTGTCATTGATGGCACTTGTGGAGTATCTGAAAGAAAGGCAGGAGGTGAAGAAATACTTGGGTCCAATAAAGAGTGACTTTAGAGAGTGCTGAAACACGTCTAGATGTCTGCTACTGCTCTAGACGTCCTGGATAATTATACTTTAATATTGGGGGCCAGCATACAACAGTAATTTTACTATGTATGCTGCAAAAGACAAGTAAATTATAAGCTCCCATAGTCTGAAAGGTGTCCTTTCATGTCCCCTAAGATAGGGCATGTTATAAAACTTACCTTCTCTTAGAGGACATGAAATGTCCTCCTTAGTTACTGTACAAGGAGAGCAGAATTATTAAATGTAATTATATGTAAATATTATATGTAAATTTGATTTGGGTATGATAGAGTAGCTAAAATCCACAGAAAAGTATTGTTGGAATGTAAAACATTGAGAATATCAATGAATAGATGACAATTATACTTTATGACATCTTACAATGACTGACCATTGGCTAACAGTATTTTGGAGGAGAAATCAAAACCCAGAATTTATATCAAATTCCTTCATTTACCTACGATAAAGAGTCTACTGATTTTCCTATTATGGAGGTGATAGGAGTTAACATCTTCATTGATTCCTGGGAAGATCTCATCTGGTTCTTGCACATTATTGATCCTCAGGGTACAGGAGTCCGGTGAATTTCCCACCAGAGACGTTCTTCCCTTGTACTTTTCTACCACATCAGTTGATTTTCTACTATTGAATATCTTTGGATATCCTGTCAGTGTATTCTTATACCAGAACAAGGTAAAGTTCTTAGCATCATCAGGATAGGTGACATGGCAGGGAATTTCTACACAAGAGCCTTTTAAAACCTCTATAAAGAGAGGGAAGTTAAACCCCCAATCCTGGCATGAGTCAGTTTTATGACAACCTGAGAAAATTCAGAATTGTAGTTAATTTTAATGCTATAAATTACCAATGAACATTGATTCAGTCCTAAAAATTGTATTTTCATATATTAAGACTATAATATTTCCTATAAAATTGCATCATATCATACTGGTAAAGAGTTGTAAATAAGGTCAGGTGGGTGTGGCTAGTGAAATGTCATGCGAATAATCTCAGCCAATCACAGTAATACACTACATACAGTACTTAGTAATACAATTAAATCTTTTAGAGAACCACCCAAAGTTGCACAGAAAAATGTTTTTTTTTATAGGGGTGGCCCTCTGAAAGAATAAACAATGAGGATTAAAGTATCTAATGCAGATAGCAAGTAAGTACATCCCCCCCATATCATCAAATAATGATGAAAGAGCCAAAAACTCACACATAAGTGTAGGGAGCACCAACACTTTCTTACTACTGTGGAGTCCAGCACATTTATTAGTTCACTGTTGCCTTGCAGTGCTGGGGTCCTGGGTGTGAATCCAACTAAGGGCACAAACTGCATGGAGTTTGTATTTTCTCCTCATGTTTATGTGGATTTCTTCCAGGTACTCCGGTTTCCTCCAACATTCCAAAAATATACTGATAGGTAAAATGGCCTCTCATTAAAAACTGACCCTAGTGGTGATGAGAACCTGTATAACACCCCTACTCCACAATGCTCCCTTCACTTTGAGTCCTTTGTGTAAGAACAGTGCATTACATCAAAATGGCCCCATCATGGCATCTTTCTAAATCTTGGTCTTTTGCATGGTTTTTCCCTCATTCCTGGTCCCCAGTATGGTATCCCTTTAAATCTTGGTCCTCTGCATGGTCCCCTCCTGCACTCTAGCATGGCTAACCTTTTCTTCCTGGTTCCTAGCGTGGTTCTCCTCTCATTTCTAGTTTTCATCATGGAATCCCTTTAAATTGTGGACCTTAGCATGATTCTCCTTTCATTCCTACTCCCTAGCATAACTTCTCTTTAAATCTTGGTCCTCAGCATGGTTCCCCTCCTGGACCCTAGCATGGCTGCCTCTCTTTTCCCTGGTTCCTAGCATGGCTGTCCTCCCTTTCCTAGACCCCAACATGGCTCCCCTTTCCATTTCCCTCTTCACTGCTATCCTTGACAATACTTGCTTTCATTTTTTTAGGCCCTTCAGGGAACACCCCAATGACAGCCTTTTTGGCGGGCGGCATATCCATATATACAACCTGTCCCTTTTAAGTCCCAGTTCCAGAGATTGTCCTGGCAAAATTGGGACTGTTGTAATGTATGACTGGCAACTCAGTGGCATATTGACCATATGGGCTTTCCACTCCAGTGAGATGCTGGTGACTTTTTTGCCCGATGTCCCTTACAAGTCTCTTGGTCTTGCTTGTTGCAGTCCAGTGATGCAATACAGAGCTTCTTTGTATGTGAGTCAGGGGCGTAAATACCAGGGTAGCAGCAGTAGCGGCTGCCACAGGGCCCGGGACATTAAGGACCCCACAAACACTGCTATCATTATACTCTGGGGTCTTTTCAGACCCCAGAGTATAATGATTGGAGGCCCAGGGGAGGTGAGGGAACATAAAAAACAACGTTAGTTACCTCTCCTGCACTCTGCAGGCTTCAGGCTCATTTGGTGACGTCCCAGATGTCATCCGACGTCATTATGCATCGCGACACCGGCTTGGCCCACGCGAGATCTACTCCAACATTGAAAATGGCCGAAGTAGCGCACCAGAGGGCATCGGAGCCAGGAAGAGGTAAGTAGCTTTGTTTTTTATGTTTGTATCCTCCCCTGGGTCTCCGAACATTATACTCTAGGGTCTGAAAAGACCCCAGAGTATAATAATCATTCATGGATGGTCCACTATGGGGCATAATACTGTGTGCAGGGGCCACTATGAGGCATAATACTGTGTGCAGGGGCCACTATGGGGCATAATACTGTGTGCAGGGGCCACTATGAGGCATAATACTGTGTGCAGGGGCCACTATGGGGCATAATACTGTGTGCAGGGGCCACTATGGGGCATAATACTGTGTGCAGGGGCCACTGTGCTGCATAATACTGTGTGCAGGGGCCTCTATGGAGCATAATACTGTGTGCAGGGGCCACTATGGGGCATAATACTGTGTGCAGGGGCCACTTTGCTGCATAATACTGTGTGCAGGGGCCAATATGGGGCATAATACTGTGTGCAGGGCCACTATGGGGCATAATACTGTGTGCAGGGGCCACTATGGGACATAATACTGTGTTCAGGGGCCACTATGGGGCATAATACTGTGTGCAAGGGCCACTATGCTGCATAATACTGTGTGCAGGGGCCACTATGGGGCATAATACTGTGTGCAGGGGCCACTAGGGGGCATAATACTTTGTTCAGGGGCCACTATGTTGCATAATACTGTGTGCAGGGGCCACTATGCTGCATAATACTGTGTGCAGGACCACTATGGGGCATAATTCTGTGTTCAGGAGCCACTATGGGACATAATACTGTGTGCAGGGGCTACTATGGGGCATAATCCTGTGTGCAGGGGCCACTATGGGGCATAATACTGTGTGCAGGGGCCACTATGGGGCATAATACTGTGAGCAGGGGCCACTATGGTGCATAATAGTGTGCACAGGAATGCAGTTTGTGCAGGGGACTTGGAGGGGGCGGTTCGGGGGGAGGGCCCATGTCAAATGTTCGTCTTGGGGCCAAGCCATTCCTAGTTTTGCCACTGATGTGAGTCTAATATATGGTCTTTTGGTTGGATAAAGGGGTAGTCTGTGTATAAAGAGGTAGCTTCCCTAGAATATGAAAAAAATGGTCTTTAAGAAGGGGGGGTCTTCTCAAAAGAGTCTTCTGGAGATATTTCACTGTACATCTAAGTATGTGCTGGGTTCATGGATCCTGGGAGTTGGAGTTCAATAGGACACCTGGTCTTGGGAACCAAGGTGATGGAGATCTTACACTGACAGGCAGGAGCAGATCACATGCTCAGACAGAAGTTTCTATTGCAAAAGCTGAGAAAAATTCTTATCAATTAATTCAAAAAATGACAAATTACAGAATGTATAAATACCTGAGACAATGACATGGACGTATTTCTTATTGTCCTCTTTGTTTAAATGAAATGAATTTATCTTCTCACTTATCCCCGGATAATACTGCGCAGTATATGTCACGTCCTTTATTCTCAGTGAGCAGTTGTTTGTTCCATCTCTTATAAGTGATGTGCGATCTCTGTACTCCGAGATGACTTTAGATGAGTCTTCACTGTACACTACTGGATATGAGATTTTATTGTACTTATACCACACTATATGGACCTCTCCATAGTCTTCAGGGGCAGTGAATGTGAAGGGAATCTCCACATCAGAATGTTTCACTGCAGTTATAGATTCTGGGAAAGTAAATGTCCATTCCTTTTTATCATCATCTGCAAAACAACCTGAATAATGCAAATAATATAGAAAAGAATAAACCTTGAACTAACAAGCTATATATTTATTTGTTAACCCATTAAAGACACAGGATAGTGTGTATATTAATGCTCAGTGACTTTTTTCCCTGCCTACCAAAATGCATAACTTTTATTTTTCTGCCGACATAGGCACCATTTTGGTATATATATAAAGTTTTGATAAGCTTATATTAATGTTTTTGAGGGTCCATGTGAAAAAATTCACAATTCTATCATAATTTTTTGCAATGACATGGCAACTTCGTATGGCGGGTCATTACGATTACAAATCTATCATCTATTTCATATCTATCTATCTATCTATCTATCTATCTATCTATCTATCTATCTATCTAAACAACAAACACCCATAGGTAATGAAATAACTCCTCAACTGTTTTGCTTGTGTTAAACAACACTATGAGTTTTACTGTAAACCAAGTTGTGCTCAGGTGCCATCACAATAGAATTTTTCATCCCAAATTTCTTCTTTTTTGAACAAATTCATAAAGTAAGAATTTTATTAAAGGAAAACTCCAGGAAAAATGGATTCATTTGCCCAGATTTACTAGTTGTTAGTTAGTTAGTGTAAATTTAAACAGGTAATCTGAAAATCCTCCAAATTTATCACAGTGGCAGTAAATCTTGCGTATCATCGCACCATCTAGTCTAAGTTTATTCCACCTTTTAGTTGGCTTACACAGAATTTTAGGACACAATTTTGTCAAATCTTGGAGCATTTAAGTCACGCCTTTTTTTCAGAGAAGACACACCATGTATAGCCAGTCGAAAAATGTTAGCCCAAACTAAATGTGTGAAGATGTGCTACGTTTATTCCAGTGTTTAGTCGCAACAAAAGTAAATCTGGACCAATGTATTTGACCTAGTACATGCACTGATAAAGAAGTCATGCTCAGCATTAGAGATGGTCGAATCGGTTCATAACAAACCAGATTTGACCCAATTATTCCAAATCATTCATTTTTAATGAAATTGAACAAATGGTGATTCTCATTGGACAAAAAAAATTGCCGCACTGTCATAAAATGTCTACGTGTTTGGCCAGGAAATACGAAGCAGACATGTGTGTCATGACTCAGACACTACCTGATATATTGTAGTAACATCTGACAGCCCTCAGCCAATAGACATTGGTAGGTAAACCTTACATTGCTGATGTCATATAGACTATATAAGGTCAGGCACTCATGATCAGCTTTTAGCTATTGTAATGGTGGACATGCAAATAGATCTGTGATCCATCTCACTGCATCATTGGCTATGGGCTTAGTTAGCACAGTTCAGAAAAAGCTATAGGCATTCCAGAAATAGTTAGAGGACTAGGAGAATTTATAAAATCAAGCAAATACACAGGCGTATTAGTGCTAGAATTCAATAGTGATAGGATAGGTTCATAGATAGTGACTAGGTGGATCTGTGCTTCTACTGCTGCTGATTATTACACAGCTAACCCTTTTATTGCCAATAATCTAATTTTGTCTCACTATTTTAACAGCAAAGCACTGATTACATATGTGAATATACACAGTAGTGCAGCTTCCACTAAAAAAAGAATTTCTGTAATTTCAGCATTATCTTTAGTATGTTCACCCACTATACAGTCTAGCCTGTGCTAATCTTAAAAAAACATTTTGCAATTTCATGGTTTTTTTTTCCACACTGGCAACCACACACATTGTTGAGGCGTTGTTGTTACTCTGAAAAAAATATACATTCCTTAAGCGTTTCTCTGTATGCTCAAGTATGCATACTGTATATACATACACAGCAGCTCAGCCTCCACTAATCTTAAAAAAAGAATCTCCGTTATTTCAGCGTTTTTTTTTATTTGCTCCTGGAATAGGCATGTACCATCCACGTTATGATGCTGCCTGCTTGCTTATGGGAAGACTAGTTGCAGTAATGTGTATTTACAGGTATGTGTAAAATTCTACAGTCACCGCAGTGACATGAACTTGTTAAAATTGATGGCAGATTTGAGCAGCCATAGGAACCTTGGGCCCCAGGCAGCCACCCAAGAAGGCCATATTATAATCCATCATTGTTTTCCTTACACCAATTTGTGCACCTAGAAAAAGTGTACAAAGTGCAGCTGTGACAACCTCTCATTTGAACAAATATAGTTAGCCAAAATTGGAGACAATTAGAAACCCCTTACCCAGAATAAGAAGCAAAAGAAACAATCCTTTCAGAAAAAAAAGTAGTGACGGGTCATTATTCCAACATTTATGCAGTTTTCACACTTTGTTTTAATTGATATCTTCTGTTTTATTTCCCATAGAAAGACCTGAATAAAGCCAACATTTAGGACAAGAGCAAAGTAATCAATTACTGTAGATTGAAAATAATGAATGTAACAGAGAGTCCAGAATAACAATACGGTCACACACAATGACTGACAGACCTCCATGTTTATGTATAAGGTGGTAGGACCAACCCACATGTTTTGGTCTTAAAGTGTAACTAAACTTTTGGTCAACTTTAGATTTTCTGGCAGTATTTGTGTCATTAGTAAATTTTGTAATATACTTTAATAACACATTTTGTCTCCTTTCTGTGAAATCCTGCCTCTCTTTACTCTTTCCCTTGCTTCTGTATTGAGAGCTGTTCCTGCCTCTCACTGAGTGTTACTGTGTATGGAGTACGGGGCTACGTAACATGTAAAGAAAATGAGGATAGGGGAGGGTCACTACAAACAGTTATATCTCGGACATTATAAAACGTACAAACTTGCTTTTGCTCTTCTTTCATATGACACTGTCAGAGCTATCTACTGTATATGACAGGGGCATCTCAATAAATTTGAATATCTTTGAAACGTTTATTTCTTTCAGTAAATAAATTAAAAAAGTGACCTCCTATATTTTCTAGATTCTTTACACACAGAGTGTTCTATTTCAAGTGTTTTATTTCTGTAAATGTTGATTATGGATTACAGGTAATGAAAACCCAAATCTAAGAAAATTAGAATATTGCAAAAAAGTTCAGTATTGTAAATTCAGTTTGTCACTAATTTTAACTACCATATCCTTTTGTTCATAGCAAGATAAGCAACTTAGTGACAAGCCCAGTAATATGTTTCTCATCTCTACTACACACATGCACTAAGCAGATGACCTGAGAGTGCAAATGTATAGGGGTGTTGGTTGAATAAATGTATAGGGGTGTTGGTTGAATAAACATTTCGTAGACAGCTATCGCATGTGTATGGCCAGCTTAAAGGAGTAATTGACAGCCAGGACCCCTGCATATCAGCTGTTCCAGGACAATGCAGACCCTGGTAATGTTTACTGCAATGGGGCAGTAATGTACCCAAAGCTGCTGCTACACTTGGCTAGCGAATGGCTAGTGAGCAGTGCAACTTCCACCATGTAAACACAACCAGGAGTTGTGCTTTCCTGGAGCAGCTGATCTGTGGAGGTCCCAACTATCTGTAATAACTATAAGACATTAAAATATATACTGATACCCTATAAGAGCCATACAATGTGTATACAGATACATCTCATCTATATGTAAACAATTCTCACCCCTATAACAAACTGTACATACTCCATATAACTATTCAGCTATGATCCCAGATAACCCCAGTGCATACTCACATGTCTTCTTAATGGTGTATTCTGACTGAAGAAAAGCTACAATATTGATGAACTTCACTTGAAGGTCCCTTTACAGAAGTGGTTACAGGATATTTCGGCACATTTCTAGGTTCCGCTATTGAAGATACAGATATTCTTCTGCAGTACAAATGTAGAACTACAGGAAATAGTAGATAACATCTCATAATGTGTGAATTATCTTTTAAATCATATTTTATATAATATTTAATATAAATCATTTCTTATAAATTAAATTAAACAGGATGAACACTATTAAAAACCACAAAGCTGTAACACCAATTGTCTGTACAATCTTATTAAAGTGGATGAAAGGCTGGCCGTCAGGTCTCCTATTAAAGGACAGCATAGCATAGAGGGATAACACTGAGCTCAATAATATATCGGAACAGAATCAATCGGAAGCCCCCATGGAGGTGAATGCATCACTGTCATCCAAGTGTCTTCCACTGCAGACTTGGCCCCAAATCGGAAGCACACTCATTGATGTGCATGGGGCCTTAGCTCACATATTGTGTGATACATCATTTTATTAGGTATGTGTAGAGTGTACAGTTAACTTCTATTACATTTATTTCACCTCGGCTTTTGTGACATTTTTTATGGATACATTTATTGTTGAAGCACAGACAGATATGTTTACATTTAACCCAATGGTGTTTGCTATGCTTACAACCTTACCCCGACCTGGGTTTCATTGATGTTTAGTGACCCCTGGATTGGAGGGGTCTCCCATATTTGTAAATATGTTTTTAAACTTAATTTCATTGAAGTGTTATGTTTAGACCTGCAATAAAGTTGGCAACTGCAGTAACTTTTTGTGTGTGCCCTGCATCTTATTCATGGTTTCTTCCTCTTTCATTATTATTCATACACTTTGAGGTTTAGCATCGCTTTCAAACTTCCTGGTGACTTTTTCTTCAGTCTGCTGTATGTTCTCCTATTTAATATTTCTATATTATATTATACTAGGGAACGTTTCGGGCATTGCTCAGGTATAAAATGTGGGTCCAAAGGATCCCACCAAAGTGAAGAAGATCACCTGGCAGTTATGACGGAAAACTTTAATATGTGCTGAAAAAGCAAAAGATGTAATAGGGGATGATTTATCTAAAGGAGTCGAAACTAAAAATGAACAAAAACATAGCAACCAATCCAGCAGTCATCTCTCCAAGGCCCCTTTGAAAATGAAAGTACTACTCGGGTTGGTGTAGACGATCACTCCACTCTACCGACCCATGTAGAACCATATACAGGTGCATCTCAATAAATTAGAATATCTTTGAACCGTTTATTTCTTTCAGTAATTAAATTAAAAAAGTGACCTCCTATATTTTCTAGATTCTTTACACACAGAGTCTTCTATTTCAAGTCTTTTATTTCTGTAAATGTTGATTATGGATTACAGGGAATGAAAACCCAAATCTAAGAAAATTAGAATATTGTAAGTTCAGTTCAGTCTTGTAAATTCAGTGTCACCTGCCAAGGTTTCCTAAGCCTTTAAATGGTCCCTCAGTCTGGTTCAGTAGGACACACAATCATGGAAGACGCTGATTATGGATTGTATTACTGAATTACTGAAATGAATGAACGTTTCAAAGATATTCTAATTTATTGAGATGTACCTGTAGTAAAGTGCATGACCTGCTACTGGCAGATAAGATGATAAAAAATAAAAACTGAAAAAATACTAGAGACTGAACCAGATGAAGGTCAAGTTTCCACTGATGTATGATAGGCCATGTTTGTAGCAAGATTATGGCTACAAATCCTGTGGTGTAATGACCTGAAGGAACTTTTAGTTATCTCCTCTGGATACAATCCTCTGATAATGACTGATAACAGAGAGCAGTACTGAGTGAGTGCTGCAATCCTCTGGTGTATGTCAGTGAGGCTATGTGGAATGAAGGACCTGCAAGCTTCTATTGGTTAATATGGGACATGTGAGTCCTTTCCTCTGGTAATGGATGATAACAGAGAAGAATAGTGGGTAAACTCTGCAAATCTCTGCTAATGGTGGAGGTCAGTGAGACTGTTAAGAATGATGGACCTGCGAGCTTCTATTGTCGAATATGGTTCATGTGATGTAATATGGAAGAAGACCCTTGATGTGGAAGTCAGTGGTGCTATAAATTCTTTTGTGAATATGTCCACAGACAACAGGCAACAGATGAAATGAATTATACTGGTGAAAGGATAAATATATGAACTCTGCTAGGCATAAATTATATTCTTCGCACCAGAACGTTAAGATCTGAACTGGCACTCGATACTCCGCTTGTTTGGAAGCGGCCAGCAGGTCAATTGTGCAATTGTGATGTCGATAACAGTCACATTAAAATTATAAAAACCCTCCTGAAAATGTTATATTTTATTGTAGATTTTTAATTAATGCATCAAATAAATATACTTGGCACAAAACTCAGATGCCTTAGGTGCATTTAACCTTTTAATCTAGTTTTAGCATTTAGAACCAATAAAAATGTGTTTCCCGCTAGGTTACAGCAGTCATAACTTTTTTATTGATTCATCAGCGTAGCTATATTAGACTTTGTATTGTGCGGGACAAGTTGCATTTTTGTATAGGATAATAATAGGGCAATTACAGGTATTTTTTTTTTCAATAATAAAAACATTTGTATGGGAATTTCTTTTCCTTTTTAATTTTTATTAAGTACTATTTGACTTTTCTAAGTATAATTTGACTTTTCACTGTATAGCCATCTGAGGAATTAAGGATCTTTCTAAATTTTGTAGGATTCTTATTAACATGCTTAGAGTGGAAGGAAGTGATCATAGATAGGCAAAGAGACAGTACTATTTATTGCACAGAAGACATAGAGTGGACGTGAGGAGCTACAGAGAGCATGTGTAGAAAACTTACCCTTTATCTCTCCGATACTCCAAAGATCAGAAAATACAGTGAAAAATACACAATCTCCATAAATATGGGGGAAAGCCCCTTAAGGGTTAACCCCTTACTCATGGTGAGGAGGCATGCTGAAGAGTCACAGAATGGCCTGAAGAACATTTTATTATTCAGTCAGCAGAGTAGTGTGCAAGGTCCAAAAAAACCCCCCATAATTGGTTGGAATTAGAAGAAAACTGCATTTGTGCCATTTTGTTATGGGTTTTGTTTCCACGACATTCACTGTGCAGCAAAAATTATATTTTACCTATATTCTGTGTGTCCGTGCGATCATGGCAATACCAAATTAATATAATTTTTGTTATGATTTTGCAAAAGTTCAAAACTTTGAAAAAATAAAAAATTCCTTTCAGTTGCCATATTCTGACATCCATAACTTTTTTAAATTTCTATTTATGGAGATGGGGTCTTTCATGCATGCCAGGGACTCAGATCCTGCAGTGCCAGACGTGTCCCCCTGCTTAAGCCTGTAAATATCCGGGCCCGTCTGAAGTTTGCTAGAGAGCATTTGGATGTTCCAGAAGAGTATTGGGAGAATGTCATATGGTCAGATGAAACCAAAGTAGAACTGTTTGGTAGAAACACAACTCGTCGTGTTTGGAGGCGAGTGAATGCTGAGTTGCATCCAAAGAACACCATACCTACTGTGAAGCATGGGGGGGGCAACATCATGCTTTGGGGCTGTTTCTCTGCAAAGGGAGCAGGACGACTGATCCATGTACATGAAAGAATGAATGGGGCCATGTGTCGTGAGATTTTGAGTGCAAACCTCCTTCCATCAGCAAGGGCATTGAAGATGAAACGTGGCTGGGTCTTTCAGCATGACAATGATCCCAAGCACACCGCCAGGGCGACGAAGGAGCGGCTTCGTAAGAAGCATTTCAAGGTCCTGGAGTGGCCTAGCCAGTCTCCAGATCTCAACCCCATAGAAAACCTTTGAAGGGAGTTGATAGTCCGTGTTGCCCAGCGACAGCTCCAAAACATCCCTGCTCTAGAGGAGATCTGCATGGAGGAATGGGCCAACATACCAGCACAGTGTGTGCCAACCTTGTGAAGATTTACAGAAAACGTCTGACCTCTGTCATTGCCAACAAAGGATATAACAAAGTATTGAGATGAACTTTTGTAATTGACCAAATACCTATTTTCCACCATAATTTGCATATAAATTCTTTAAAAATCAGACAATGTGATTTTCCGAATTTGTTTTCTCATTTTGTCTCTCATAGTTGAGGTCTACCTATGATGTCAATTACAGGCCGGCCTCATCTTTTTAAGTGGGAGAACTTGCACAATTGGTGGCTGATTAAATACTTTTTTCCCCCACTGTATATATATATATATATATATATATATATATATATATATACAGTGGGGAATATATATACATACATATATACATATACATATATACATACATATATATATATATACAGTGCTTGCGGAAAGTATTCAGACCCCCTTAAATTTTTCACTCTTTGTTTCATTGCAGCCATTTGCTAAAAGCAAAAAAGTTCATTTTATTTCTCATTAATGTACACTCAGCACCCCATCTTGACAGAAGAAAACCAGAAATGTAGATATTTTTGCAAATTTATTAAAAAAGAAAAACTGAAATATCACATGATCATAAGTATTCAGACCCTTTGCTGTGACATTCATATTTAACTCACAAGATGTCCATTTCCTTCTGATCCTCCTTGAGATGGTTCTACTCCTTCATTGGAGTCCAGCTCTGTTTAATTAAACTGATTGGACTTGATTAGGAAAGGCGCACACCTGTCTATATAAGACGTCACAGCTCACAGTGCATGTCAGAGCAAATGAGAATCATGAGGTCAAAGGAACTGCCCAAGGAGCTCAGTGACAGAATTGTGGCAAGGCACAGATCTGGCCAAAGTTACAAAAGAATTTCTGCAGCACTCAAGGTTCCTAAGAGCACAGTGGCCTCCATAATCCTTAAATGGAAGAAGTTTGGGACGACCAGAACACTTCCTAGACCTGGCCGTCCAGCCAAACTGAGCAATCGTGGGAGAAGAGCCTTGGTGAGAGAGGTAAAGAAGAACCCAAAGATCACTGTGGCTGAGCTCCAGAGATGCAGTAGGGAGATGGGAGAAAGTTCCAGAAAGTCAACTATCAATGCAGCCTCCACCAGTCGGGGCTTTATGGCAGAGTGGCCCAAAGGAAGCCTCTCCTCAGTGCAACACATATGAAAGCCCACATAGAGTTTGCCAAAAAAACACATGAAGGACTCCCAGTCTATGAGAAATAAGATTCTCTGGTCTGATGAGACGAAGATTGAACTTTTTGGGGTTAATTCTAAGCGGTATGTGTGGAGAAAACCAGGCACTGCTCATCACCTACCCAATACAATCCCAACAGTGAAACATGGTGGTGGCAGCATCATGCTATGGGGGACAGGACGACTGGTTGTAATTGAAGGAAAGATGAATGCGGCAAAGTACAGAGATATCCTGGAAGAAAACCTCTTCCAGAGTGCTCTGGACCTCAGACTGGGCCGAAGGTTCACCTTCCAACAAGACAATGACCCTAAGCACACAGCTAAAATAACAAAGGAGCGGCTTCGGAACAACTCTGTGACCATTCCTGACTGGCCCAGCCAGAGCCCGGACCTCAACCCAACTGAGCATCTCTGGAGAGACCTGAAAATGGCTCCACCAACGTTCACCATCCAACCTGACGGAACTGGAGAGGATCTGCAAGGAAGAATGGCAGAGGATCCCCAAATCCAGATGTGAAAAACTTGTTGCATCTTTCCCAAGAAGACTCCTGGCTGTACTAGCTCAAAAGGAAGCGGCTTCTACTCAATACTGAGCAAAGGCTCGGAATACTTATGGCCATGTGAGATTTCAGTTTTTCTTTTTTAATAAATTTGCAAAAATATCTACATTTCTGTTTATCTGTCAAGATGGGTTGCTGAGTGTACATTAATGAGAAATAAAATGAACTTTTTTGCTTTTAGCAAATGGCTGCAATGAAACAAAGAGTGAAAAATGTAAAGGGGTCTGAATACTTTCCATACCCACTGTACATATATATATACAGTGGGAAATATATATATATATATATATATATATATATATATATATACTATATATACTATAATGGAGTCCACCCTGAAGTCTTAGGGACCTGAACAGGAGTGAGAATGGGTGAGTAAAGTATTGTCTGCTACCTGGAAATAATCCAAGAGGTAGCAGCTGATTAAAAAAAACCTTATATCTAAATCCACCATTTATAGCTCATCACATAAAATGGTAGTTTTCCACTCACTGGAAAATTCAACCTTATAGCCATGCAGTGTTAATACTGCCAGAATATTTACAAATCTGAGCATTTTGCTAAAAGTTATTGCAAACAATTTATTTGTTTTTGTATATAAAGCACAGTGATTTAGCTTCTAAAATAACACCATAAAGTTTTATATAAAATTATATGTTACAAACACAAGTCTAGGTATATAAATTGTGAGAAATTTCTTACACAGCTGTGTACCAAACTTTGCACTTTTAATTCTCTATATATCTTTCTGAGTATTGCTTTGTTCTTTTGCATAGTTTCTAATTCTGTCTAAATCTCTCCAAATTTTTGGATTCTGGCAAATCCAAAACTTTTGGTATTTCATTCTAATGAATTGCTCAAAATTTTGTTGCTGTTAACCAACTTTCAATGACTATGAGTAAATAATCTAAATTAGCCAATTACAACTGTGAGCTGATTACGGCTGTCATTGGCTTGTCTTGATCATGTGGTCCGGTTGGTTACTCTTGGTCACTGAAACTGAGAATAACCTCCTGGGTCACATCTAAACCATCAGAGACCACATGATCAAAAATCGTCAAAGACAGTTGTAAGATGATTACAGCAGTCACTGGCTTGTTCAGATCAATTTCTTTGGGGGGTCCAGGGTAGTGGATCCCAACCAATCTAATATTGGATTGATCATCAATATGTTAGTCCCAGAAAATCTGCTTTAATAGTCAACCCCACAAACATTATCAAGGAGGAAAATCAATTCAAATCTTCTGAATATTTTCATAGTCAGGAACTTCCTTTTAATTTCCAGTAGTTGATTCTCCCCCAAGATCATTCTGTAAATAAGACAAGAAATAGAAGGTTTATTTATACCAAAGGAAACAATAAAAATGGATAAAAGAAAAAAATAAATTCCATCTGCAACGTTTACTATGTGTTTAAAAAACATGTGTGCCTAGCTGAATACCGAAAGGGGGCGGGGCTTTGTTGAGTCAAAAATTCACAAAATTTATTTTGCTCATTTTAATATGTAATCATGGAGGGGTGATTTAATTTTTTCTATTTTTTTTTTTTATACTTAGGGTGGGTTCACACTTGTGCCGACACTCCATCCGCCGCGAATCTGACCTAAATGTCGGAAAACTGGATAGGAACTGGATAGGGAAAGGTTTGCGATGCTTTGCTTAAAAACCCATTCACATCTATGGGTTTTTGAAGCAATGTGCGGGTGTGCGCTTAGCTTACACCCTCTGCGCTGCTAAGCCGTTTTTTTCGTCAGAAACAAAGTCCTGCATGTTTGACTTTGATTCCAACGAAAAAAATTGGATTCGCAGCGCAGATGGTGTAAGCGCATACCTGCGCATTGCTTCAAAACCCAAAGAAGTGAATGGGTTTTTAAGCAAAGCATCACAAACCTTTCCCTATCCAGTTTTCCGACGTTTAGGTCGGATTCGCGGCGGACGGAGTGCCGGCACAAGTGTGAACCTGCCCATATCATGAATATGGTTTAAAGCTTTAATATTATAATATTAGACTAATTGCCATCCAACAAGTTCAATAGATTTCATTTTTTTTTAATATGAGATGTTCTGGATTTTTAAGTTAAATATATTTTCAGCTCTTGGTTTTAACAAAGCACTTGCAAATATTATCCAATAGTTTTCCCATCTTTTATTCTTTTATTATTTTTTTTTTATATTGCACTTTTTTTTTTGTATTAGGGCTTCCTCTTTTAGTTTAGCGTATTTTAGTATGTTGTGTCCACCTAGTGTCCACAATAGGAACTTATATTTACCTCTATAAAGTAGGAACAGACTTGAATAAATCTTTGTATATGTCTCAGATATTTAATACTTTATTTAACGATATTTTGTATGTCCCTTCCATTCACTGACAAGTATTGTTAATATCATCAGTGCGCATGGGCCAATTGACTGACACATGAGCACACATCGGGCCTTGTTATCCTAGCACATTTAGGGGGCGTTCACCCTACCGCTGGTGACTGTCTGTTGCTATTGTCCGTTACAAGATTTTAGCAACGGACACTAGCTGAACCGTCACAAATCCGTTAAAATTTCCATTCATTTCAATGGGATTTTATCTTGTGTCCGTTAATGACCATTAGTGTCCGATTATACCCAATCCGTCACATGTCCGTTTTTTTCTTTGTGGGCAAAAAATCCTACATGCAGGACTTTTGTGTTTGTAAAAAAAAAAGCGGTTTCATGATGGACGTCAAACGTCTGTTATATTTTAGCATTAGAGTCAATGGGTAACAGACAGTAACGGACGGGTGTCCATTATACTGTCCGTTATTACTGTCCTTTTTTTTTCTGTGCATGCTCAGAAAGCGGAAACAAAAAAAAGCAAAAAAAAAAGGACAGTATAAAAAGTGTCTAGCAGACACTAATGTGTCCATTTTTTTAACTAATCCATTAATGGATTTTTTTTTTTTAATGGACACTATCATATCAACGAACTATATATAACGGACATGAACAGTAGTGTGAACCCTGCCTTAGTGAGACATCCTGACCCTGCTCCTAGAGGGAGACATAACAGCTGTTCTGCTAGCATTCCAATGACTCTTGTGAGCTCTCATTCCTATTGATTCATATGTTAATAATCGTCTTTCACTGTAAGGTCTGATATTGTCTGTTCATGATCCCTCTGATTTGTCTAGTGCTGTGGAATATGTTGCCACTTTATAAATAAATTATTATTGTCATTAATCATAATTTCCATCAGATGAATTTCGTTCAAAATTCATCTGACGGATTTTCTTAGTAAATTAGGGGCACAGAATGACAAAGCATACAAAGATGCTTGTGAATAGGCACAAAAAGTTAACTGATCCCTACCAAGTTATGGCCGAACACAGAACTGGATGACAAGTTGAGCTCTGCTACATCGATAAAGACTGATTTTAACTAGAAATAGTAAGTCAAATGTGAATTTGTGGAAGTCGCTGAAATTAATACAGGCTCATCATATTACAGTAGATTTCCTTCCAATGGACAGTTCAGGCTTAGAATGATGCAGTGTGAATACCGCCAGCATATCCACAAAACTGAGCATTTTTTAATTAAAATTATTGAAACCAATTTATTTTTTTTGTTATAAAATACACTGATTTAGCTTCTACCATGACACTAGACATTTGTTGAGCAAAACGTATACAGTTATATGTTTAACCCTTTCCTGACATCCTCCATTATAGTGTGGTGGATGTTGGGTATTTAAATATGTCAGGTATTATACAGCAAAGACCCGGCATTAGTGCCTGCAATTATCATGATCATTAAGGCCCCAGCACCTCGGTCAAGGCTGAATGAAGTGTCATTTTTGTGGTGGCGCATAGGTGCTGCCAATTTGTTGTAGATTGCCGGACCCCCGAACAAGATCTGGGACTGGCGATCCATCACCATGACAAGCCAGCCTGGGAGCCTATTGAAAGCGCCCAGGCTTGTCTGGCATTAACTTCTATTACAAGGTGCTCTATGCTATACTAGAACAATAGAACTGCCAGTATTTTACACTGCATTGTATTAGTGACCAGAACTCCTGTGGTTTAAGACTCCCTAGGGGTACTAAAAATAAAAATAAACAAAAAAAGAAAAAGACAAATGTAAAAAAAAAAATAAGTGTTAAAAATTCAAATCACACACCTTAGAACACATATAAAGGTACATAAAAAAAATAAAACACAAACACTTTAGGTATCCCTGTGTTTGAAAACACCCGGTTACAAACTTATAAAAATATTATCCCCATACGGTGAACGTTGTGGCGGGAAAAATAATCAAAAGAGCTGTTTTTTTTTTTTACTGTTTTGCTGTAATTTAAATATAAGATCTAAAGTAAAGCTATGCACAAACTGGAAGTGGTCGCTGAGTTACATATGAATAAAAATAGACCACATGATCAAAACCAGCCAATGACTTTGATTGAACCATGGAACTTTAAATAAAAAGTGAAATGTAAAAACAAACAAACAAACAAAAAACAAACAAACAAACAAAAAAGCCAATGATGAATGATGACAGCTGCCATGGGCAGGTTTACATTGGTTTGTCTGAGGGGTCCTGGGCATTGGAATATCCACAAACTTGAGCATTTTTTTAAAAGTTTAGTATGTATATTTTTCAGCGTTATTCGAACTGATTTATGTTTCTGTTCATAAGACAAGCTGATATAGCTTCCACCATGACACTATATATTTATTGTCTAAATACGTGTCTGGGTATATAGAGCTATTGAAAAATGTGCATTAAATATAAATTATCAAAAGGGGTTTTTCAGACCCAAATCAAATTTTCATACTGGTGAGCTATCCATAGGAAAGGAAAGGTCATCACTATGTGATCTGTGCGGGTCTGAAACCTGAGCCCCCCACAGATCAGCTGTTGCAGCAGTCTCCAAGTCTCAGAATGTGCTAGTGGATTCAAGTAATAGGAGTGGCGCTGTAATTGACCAGAAGCACCGCTATTCAGAGAACAGGGCTGCTGTGCCGCATCACATGAATGATGTGATTACTTGAATAGGAGCCATGTTGCCCACACTCCACATTCACTAGCAGTTTCTGGCACCCAGAGGCTGCTGTAACAGCTGATCTATGCGGGTTCCAGGTGTCAGACCACCAAAAATCACATCGATGGATACCGTGGACAAGTCATCAGTATGAAAAGTCAATTTGGGGCCAGACAACTCCTTTAAATCTCTATACTTCCTGGTGTACTTATACATATAATCTAATCTGAACAAAACTGTGCAAAGAATGGGGATTTATGGGGGGGGGGGGGTATTTTTTATGGACTTGTAGCTGTCTGCTTCTTGGACAAGTACAATTTATTCATTGGACAATCCTTTTTCTACATGAAACTGCTGATGGCCATATATATATAATATATATATATATATATATATATATATATACACAGTACAGACCAAAAGTTTGGACACACCTTCTCATTCCAAGAGTTTTCTGTATTTTCATGACTATAAAAATTGTAGATTCACACTGAAGGCATCAAAACTATGAATTAACACATGTGGAATTATATACTTAACAAAAAAGTGTGAAACAACTGAAAATATGTCTTATATTCTAGGTTCTTCAAAGTAGCCACCTTTTGCTTTGATTACTGCTTTGCACACTCTTGGCATTCTCTTCATGAGCTTCAAGAGGTAGTCACCTGAAATGGTTTTCACTTCACAGGTGTGCCCTGTCAGGTTTAATAAGTGGGATTTCTTGCCTTATAAATGGGGTTGGGACCATCAGTTGTGTTGTTCAGAAGTCAGGTGGATACACAGCTGATAGTCCTACTGAGTGGAGTGTTAGAATTTGTATTATGGCAAGAAAAAAGCAGCTAAGTAAAGAAAAACGAGTGGCCATCATTACTTTAAGAAATGAAGATCAGTCAGTCCGAAAAATTGGGAAAACTTTGAAAGTGTCCCCAAGTGCAGTGGCCAAAACCATCAAGCGCTACAAAGAAACTGGCTCACATGAGGACCACCCCAGGAAAGGAAGACCAAGAGTCACCTCTGCTGCGGAGGATAAGTTCATCCGAGTCACCAACCTCAGAAATCGCAGGTGAACAGCAGCTCAGATTAGAGACCAGGTCAATGCCACACAGAGTTCTAGCAGCTGACACATCTCTACAACAACTGTTAAGAGGAGACTGTGTGCAGCAGGCCTTCATGGTAAAATAGCTGCTAGGAAACCACTGCTAAGGACAGGCAACAAGCACAAGAAGAACACAAGGAATGGACATTAGACCTGTGGAAATATGTGCTTTGGTCTGATGAGTCCAAATTTGAGATCTTTGGTTCCAACCACCGTGTCTTTGTGCAACGCAGAAAAGGTGAACGAATGGACTCTACATGCCTGGTTCCCACCGTGAAGCATGGAGGAGGAGGTGTGATGGTGTGGGGGTGCTTTGCTGGTGACACTGTTGGGGATTTATTCAAAATTGAAGGAATACTGAACCAGCATGGTTACCACAGCATCTTGCAGCGGCATGCTATTCCATCCGGTTTGCGTTTAGTTGGACCATCATTTATTTTTCAACAGGACAATGACCCCAAACACACCTCCAGACTATGTAAGGGCTATCTGACCAAGAAGGAGAGTGATGGGGTGCTACGCCAGATGACCTGGCCTCCACAGTTACCAGACCTGAACCCAATCGAGATGATTTGGGGAGAGCTGGACCGCAGAGTGAAGGCAAAAGGGCCAACAAGTGCTAAGCATCTCTGGGAACTCCTTCAAGACTGTTGGAAGACCATTTCAGGTGACTACCTCTTGAAGCTCATGAAGAGAATGCCAAGAGTGTGCAAAGCAGTAATCAAAGCAAAAGGTGGCTACTTTGAAGAACCTAGAATATAAGACATATTTTCTGTTGTTTCACACTTTTTCGTTAAGTATATAATTCCACATGTGTTAATTTATAGTTTTGATGCCTTCAGGTTCATAGTTTTGATGCCTTCAGTGTGAATCTACAATTTTTATAGTCATGAAAATACAGAAAACTCTTGGAATGAGAAGGTGTATCCAAACTTTTGGTCTGTACTGTATATATACTGTATAGTGGCCACTACAGGAAAAATATGGTATTACATGGTGTCCATTTAAATTATATCAACACCATTAAAAATTATCAAGGAGCAAAATAAGATCAATTCTTCTGAACATTTTCATAGTCAGGAGGTTCCTTTCCACTTCCAATAGTTGCTGCTCCATTAACATCAAACTGTAAGACAAGAAATAGAGACAGATATTAATGATACCATAAGAAACAATAAAATGGATAGAAGAAAGGTTGTAATTAGAGATGTGAAAACCATTTTGGATCGAACCAGATCCAACACTGAATTTTCCAAAATTTTTGGGCTTGACTTGAACCCAAAACTTCTGGGAGTCATCACCTATGAATCACTCTTCAGACCCCAGTGTATAATAAGTAGAGGTCAAGGGGGGTGATACAAAATGGACAGAGGAACCTCACAAATATTTATTGAAACAAATCTCTTGAGATTTGCCCATTTTTAGTTGTGATTTAAATATAAGATCTAAGGTAAAACTGTGCACAAACTGGAAGTGGTCACTGATTTATAGGGCAGAGACCTGGCACTAATGCCTGTAATCTGAGATTATCTGACAGAGGGCATTAAATCTTCTTCGGTCAAATATTACCATGACAATCGGGAGCCCTTTGAGGGTTCTCAGACTTGTCGCTATGACTCTGTTACAGGCTGCCATTACCAATGTGTGATAGAAGCCAATAGATTTTGCAATATACTGCAATACATTTAGCAGTATATTGTATGGGTGATCAGATCCCCCATGGTTTAGGCCCCCTAGGGTTTCTAAAAATAAAAGTAAATAAAAAAGGTTTAAAACACATAAAAATGGCTTTTCAAAATATTCCCTTTCCTAAGATCACACATAAAATTTAACAAAAACAAAGGCAGCATTAAAGTGGATGGGGGATATTCACATGACCACTATTTTGATGGTCTGCTACGGAATGTCAAAATATAGATCATGTGTTATTTTTGTTAGTTTTTGCGGATCCCTCCATACTCTTAAAATATGGGGGATCCGTGAAAAAGGGTGCCCTTTGGGTGCAAGAAGGCCATGAAAAATGGACATTTTTCATGGCTGTTTTGCACCTTGGTCATGTGAATGTAGCCTTAGTCACCTATTCTAGAGCAAGAGTCCATGTATGTCCCAAATTTTTGGATTTGTCATGTATTCTTCTAATGTCTATGGTCACCTTAAGTGTTGAGTCAGTGATAAGTTCAGCATAATGAATGGAAAGAGATACAGATGTAGCAAAGTTTAGCTTGACTCAAATGAACAGTTCCACGAGTTTAACTTGACTTTTCCAATGGCTTTTGTTGTGAGTTATCACGCTGCAGCAAGTTATCAGATTCAAATTAAATGTTGGAACATCTATAAAATTCTAGATTGTGAATTATACAGTATAATTACCTTTAATGTATCATAATCTTTTGCCACTTCTCTCTTTTCCAGACTTGCATATGTGAGGTCTGGGCTTTCTCCCATCTTGGTCAAAAATCACAATGACATATGTTAGATGACACAAAAAAATCAAATTGTAAGATTTCAATTATACTTTAATGGGATATCAACTTTACGCTGTTTTCACATCTGCGCCGGGCGTCTGTCCGGTGCAGATCTGTCAAAAATCACCAGACGATAAAGTCCTGCAATCCCAACTTTTTCACCGGCCATTTTAAGTTAAATAATGGACATTCAATGGATCCCAGTATAGTCAATGGGATCCCTCTGGCGCCATTTGTGTCCACTATTTTTTTGAAGTCCATTTTTCAGTTCTTCTGGTCCTCCAACAGACCAGAAAAATGGAAACCCAGCACAGATGTAAAACTAGCCTTAATAAAACTGGTGTCATTTTTAAAAATAGGGTATGAGTCTTAGATTGTCGGGGGTCTAGTGTCATACACTTGAATGGGCACTGTTGCAGTACTGGTAACTCCAGCTTCAGCTATGTAAAAAATGAGTTTGTAGTCTTGTAGAAACAGCTGATTTGCAGGGATCCCGATAATGGGATCCCCTCCAATAATTACATTGATGGACTATCCTTAAAATAGGTAATCAATTTTAGAAAGTGAGTAGCCCCTTTAAGTTGAAGAATTGAGCTGACCCAGTTAGTAGGCGATCTAAGACGATGCTGCCTAGGAAAAGTATGCAAAATAGCGCTCCTCTAAAAAAAAATGTCCTATCACTGGCTACCATGTAAACTTTAGAGTTACAAATTCCCCTTTCTCTGGGAAAATCTGGTCTGCTTCTTTGAAGAGACTTTAGAGCCCATAAATGTTACCATAAAGCTTTATACTACCCTTGACCACCAGGGAAGATATCACTCATCCTTTCAATACATAGACCACCAGGAAAGCTGAATTTATCCCCTAGTGACCATTGTTCTATTAATCTAGACCTCCAAAGTTCACCCCAACTGGTGGTCACCAGTGATACAAATTTTGTTTGACTTGTCATTATATTGTAATTTTTTGTATTGTGTTCTGTATCACATGGCTAACGACCTCACTCACTAACCAAAAAAGCCTGATGTAATATACTGAATGGGATTTATTTTCAGTACTTACCTCACTGCTTACTGGTGTCTGACATAGTTTCTTTCTGAAGAAAAAAAAAATAAAAACAATAGTATTTAAGAATCATATTAAGAAATGGAGTCTGCCGCCTAACCATATTTAGCTAAATATAGTGTCTAGTAGGGAGCTCTGAGAGCTTTAGAGACATATCTTTGTTCTGGCAGCCTCATACAGCATGTTGCATTGCAGATATAAGGAATTTGCCGCTGATTTGGAGGTGGATTCCCTCTCCCAAATCAACGTCAGATTCTGCCCAGGTTCTGCCTCCCAAACGGGAGGCAGAGATGGCAACAGGTCGCTAAAAAAATTAGCGACCTGCTCGATCCAATGACATACCTCATCTGATAGTTGCTGTCCTCTTGAGCATTTTGGTGTTTTGCTTATCCAAATCCATTCAGTTGTTCCAAAGATATAAGCCCTTTTAGTGTTTAAGCAAATTAAGGTCTACTAGCCAAGTGGGCGGTAACACTGTGGTTTCTCTGGGGGTAGGGTCTCCGTGTGCTGTATGCCATGCAATGTTACCGCCCACTTGGTTAAGAGACTCTAATTTGCATCAATACAATAAGGGCTTATATCTTTGGAATAGAATATTTCTTACATTGGGTATCATTAGAATACATTACCTTTTATACATGATGACAAGCAAAATAAGCAAAAGAAGACAGGCGATTCCGGAAAGTACAATAATAGTGATGATCAAAGTTTGTGTCTGTGCTAAAAACAAAGAAAAAAAATATATAATAATATTATGTCATTAGGAATCAGAATTTACGATATTGGAGCATTGGACGATGACCATTCACAATAGTTAAGAACAAGACTAGGAACTAAATATGGAATGTGCAAACAGATGTGTCAACACTTATTAACTTCCAAACATTTAGCTAAGGCAGGGTTCACACTACCGTTGGATTCCGTTATGAAGGTGTCCGTTAACAAAAAAAAATGGACACCTATCATAACAGACATTAACGGACACTAACTGATGTTAATGTGTCCGTTTTTTTAACTGATCCTATTAACATCAGTTATCATCAGCTAGTGTCCGTTTTTTAACACTGTCTGTTTTTTTGTTTTTGTTTTTTTTTGTTTTTGCTTTCTGAGCATGTGCAGAAAAACAAAATAGACATAAAATAACAGACAATAACTGATGGCTGTCAGTTACTGTCCGTTATAAGTCCATTTCCCATAGACTTCAATGTTAAAAAAATAACGGACACTTGCTGTCAGTCAAGAATCCATTTTTCCAAACGGACAAAAAAGTCCTGCATGTAGGATTTTTTGTCCGCAAAAAAAAACTGACGGATTGGGTGTAAACGGACAATAACGGACACAATATAAAAACCCATTGAAATAAATGGAAATTTTAACAGATTTCTGAAGGCTCAGCTAATGTCCGATGCTAAAATCTTGTAACAGACAATAGCAACGGACACTACTGACGGTCACCAACAGTAGTGTGAACGCCCCCTAGGAACTCCAATTTCTCTACAAATTCAATGCAATTTTACAACATGTCGGCAAAACCTACAATTGCAACACACAACACAACCACTAGGTGGCCAAACACACAATCACAAAACCATGTTCAGTATCTAAGTCTGGTAATATCACAACATATGCCTCAGGACCCAGAAGGAAAGGTAAGGAAAACACATCTGATAAGAATATGAAGTTGTGCAGATTATATATAACTTTGAAACCTATCCTATGAATAGGTCATCAGTATCCATTTTGCCTGTGTCTTGGACAATACCTTTAAAGTTGGCTTCCCACAGGCATATTCAGTCTGTAAAGGCGGACCAGATGTTGGTTATATTTCCCAGACTGAACACTGAGCTGGGATGCAAACTCCAAACATCATAGTCATCCATGAGGCCAGGACTTGCTGCCTCCCCCTCACTCTACTGTCTCATACTGTAGTCATGTTTTCAGCGGTCCTGCATGAAGCTGACCCAGTTGGGTTACCACAATAAACTTGGCATTACTCACCTTCAATAAGCATAGTTACATATTGGACAGATGTCTGGCCATTTGGGTAAGTAGCTTTGCATTCCAGGGATCTGCCATGGTCCTTGATGGAGGGGACATATAGCAGGTAAGAAAACATTCTCCAGTTCCCTCTAGTCAGGTTTTCATGGAAGTTGTTATTTTGGCTATTATCGATATTCCATTCTAGGAATGGGGGGTTTGATCTGCAAGTATGGTTTACAGCACAGGTAATATTGGTGGCTTTAGACTCTGTAAGGTTCTCGGCCCCTGTTATTTCTGGTTTTGGTGGAAACTCTGAAGAGAGAGGGAGAGAGAGAAATACAGATGTAGAAAAGTTTAACTTGACATGCAGTGAGTTATCAGAGTCAAGAGAAAATTTGCGACATCTGTACATCAGCTTTTATTAGAAATATTTATACATTTTATTTATTTCTTTGTGCCCTAAGTGCTTACAAATGTGGCAAAGTTTAACTTAAGAGTGACAACAATGGCATATGAAACGCCAGTCTTAATAAATCTGCCCCATTGTCTAAGCCCTGCTTAATTGTACAAAAAAAAATAGTAGGTTCTAGTTGTCTAGTATTTTAAAATTTTTATTTTCAAAAAAGCCCCAAAAAAATTTTAAATTCTAATTTTCTAATTCCAATGAAATTTCATGAATATTTATATTAATATTATATAATATTAATATATTATATTTATTCTTAAAAATATAATGAATGATGTTTCTGGCTCATTTTACTCTTTTAAATACCCCACATTTCTCGTAAGCATGAAATCTATCATATACTCTATCCTAGATTTTATTCACCTTCGACATTGACTGTACAGAATTTTCCATAAAGAGTGTAAGCATTTATCGCTCTGTTAATTCCGGGATAGTATTCTCCACCATTTTTGACATCATTAATCCTCAATGTGCAGCTGTTTCTCCTATTTGACACCAGAGATGTTCGGCCTTCATACCTGGGGTTTATCCTAAAGGTTGTTTTATTACTAAAAATTTCGCTGTCTCTCTTAGGGGTCCTCAAGAACCAAAATAAATTAGAATCTGTATAGTTGGCTGGATGGGTTAGGGTGCAGGGGATCTCCACACAGGAACCTCTCAAAGCTTTGATGGTTGTAGGGAATGTAAAGCTCCAGTTGCTGCATGTTGTTCTGTTCCGGCAACCTGTCAATGGGAAATCAGTCATACACACGTGGACAAAATTGTTGGTACCCCTCGTTTAATGAAAGAAAAACCCACAATGGTCACAGAAATAACTTGAATCTGACAAAACTGGAATTTGCCAAACTACATGTTGACAGGCCACAAAGCTTCTAGGAGAATGTCCTATGGACAGATGAGACAAAAATCAAAATTTTGGCAAGGCACATCAGCTCTATGTTCACAGATGGAAAAATGAAGTATACTGTATCTTGAAAAGAACACTGTCCCTACTGTGAAACATGGAGGAGGCTCTGTTATGTTCTGGGGCTGCTTTGCTGCATCTGGCACAGGGTGTCTTGAATTTGTGCAGGGTACAATGAAATCTCAAGATTATCAAGGGATTCTAGAGAGAAATGTGCTGCCCAGTGTCAGAAAGCTTGGTCTCAGTCGCAGGTCATGGGTCTTGCAACAGGATAATGACCCAAAACACACAGCTAAAAACACCCAAAAATGGCTAAGAGGAAAACATTGGACTATTCTGAAGTGGCCTTCTATGAGCCCTGACCTAAATCCTATTGAGCATCTTTGGAAGGAGCTGAAACATGTCGTCTGGAAAAGGAACCCTTCAAACCCGAGACAACTGGAGCAGTTTGCTCATGAGGAGTGGCCAAAATACCTGCTGAGAGGTGCAGAAGTCTCATTGACAGTTACAGGAATCGTTTGATTGCAGGGATTGCCTCAAAAGGTTGTGCAACAAAATATTAAGTTAAGGGAACCATCATTTCTGCCCAGGCCTGTTTCATGAGTTTTCTTTTTTGAAAAAATTCTGTTGAAGCCTGGTTGGAAAGCAATGTCTGACTTTCATTTGTTCATTTTCATAGAATTTTTATATATTATTACTTTTGTCAGATTCAAGTTATTTCTGTGACCATTGTGGGTTTTTCTTTCATTAAACGAGGGGTACCAACAATTTGTCCACGAGTGTTTATAAATTTACTATATAGCTCCTTAATTTCTAGGTACGGTGATATACAGATGTAGCAGTCTTTAACTTGACTTTTTTTTTTAAGTCTTATACAAATGAGGCAGTTGGTGCACTGGAGGAGGGCCTTCAGTCTTGGGAGCACTGCTCTTGCTGCTCAAGTAGCATGGGTGATGTCACAACAGTGGGAGGATAGATTCTAACCACAAGGGTTGGTGCAGGCAGGAGATGGAAAGGGTCTAATCTATAGTAGTGCTCTAGGAAGTGTAAGGCCCGCCCCCAGTGCACCAACTTTGGCATAATAATTTCAAGACAGTTTTTTTCAAATGTGCAAAAGTGACATAACAAAGGTAGGTTGGTTACCGCTGCAATGTGCTCTGTAAGACGTAGGGGACTGTTCTAGGAAAGTTGCTGCATGTAGAGGGGGAAGAGTTTAACTCACCACCCTGTTGGATTGTGATGCTATGTTCCCACCTGCTGCATTCTATCTATTCTTCTGGTCTATTGGAACAGAATAACTGAAAAATGGTCCACCACATAACAGACAGCAACGGATTCCTAGGGGCCTCATTGACTACTTTTTAACAGATAACGCTGGACAAAATTACTGCTCTTGCAAGACCTTTTCACTTGGGATTTGCGCCGGACTCTGGACCAGATACTCCAAATAGAGACGCAGATGTGAAGTTAGCCTGAAGGGGTCAGTCTGGACTTGGTTAGAAGAAAGAAATGTCTTTCCGAGGGTAGCACATGGGAGGCATCACTGGAAACATAGAGCAGCTATTCTGCTGTACTAGTGGGCGGAGCCTATGCATAAAGAGAGCAACTGAACCTCTTGCAGCAATGTAAGTGTGAACAAGGTCCAGAAATAGAAAGCAAGTGCATTAGGTGGACAGAACCACTGAAGGGTCCTCTGGTTCTCTAGTGTGGCAGTCTGAAACTGGTTCTGCTATATTTGTAAAACTCTTAGATATATGATAGATAGATAGATAGATAGATAGATAGATAGATAGATAGATAGATATGATATAGATAGATAGATAGATAGATAGATATGAGATATAGATATAGATAGATATGAGATAGATAGATAGATAGATAGATAGATATGAGATAGATAGGAGATAGATATAGATAGATAGATAGATATGAGATAGATAGATAGGTAGATAGATAGATAGATAGATATGAGATAGATAGATAGATAGATAGATAGATAGGTAGATAGATAGATAGATAGATAGATAGATATGAGATAGATAGGAGATAGATATGATATAGATAGATAGATAGATAGATAGATAGATAGATAGATAGATAGATAGGAGATAGATAGATATGATATAGATAGATAGATAGATAGATAGATAGATAGATATGAGATAGATAGATATGATATAGATAGATAGATAGATAGATAGATAGATAGAAAGATATGAGATAGATAGATAGATATGAGATAGATAGATAGATAGATAGATAGATAGATAGATAGATATGAGATAGATAGATATGAGATAGATAGATAGATAGGAGACAGATAGATAGATAGATATGAGATAGATAGATAGATAGATAGATAGATAGATAGATAGATAGATAGATAGATATGAGATAGATAGGATATAGATAGATAGATAGATAGATAGATAGATAGATAAAATAATTTTCATGGTTGACCTTAATCGCTGACTCACCTCTCACATTGATCTTCACTGGGTTCTCCTTCCTGCTAATGATAAAGAAGTTATTAGATATTTCTGGGAAGTACCACGCTGTGCTGGTCACACCTTTGATTCTCAGAGAACAGTCTGTTCCATTACGTATGACCGAGGTATCGTTTATGTAATCCAAGTTGACATTACTCTTATAAATCTGCTCATGTGCATTGACTCCATATTTATACCAAACCAGAAGATACTGTCCAAGGTCGCCGGGGGCGGTGAATGTGCAGGGAATCTCCACAGTGGAATTTACTGGTGTTTCTATGGATTCCGGGAGTGTAAATGTCGAATTAACTCGTTGAGAATCTGTAAAATACCCTAAAAAATTGTTCAGTAGGAGGAATGCGGGAGAATCATCAAATGAATTTAAAATTAAAGGGGTTGTCCAAATTATTTTAATTTATTGCCTGTTCTTAGGATAGGCCATAAATATCTGATTGGTGTGGGCCGACAGCTGTGGGGGGGCCAACATTGAAGCCAGTGGGAGCTGAGCTGCAGGATCGGTGCTTGGCCACTATACAGAACACAGAGCCAGCTGTCTCTGACTCCATGCCCTGTATAGTACACAAATAGAGATGAGCGAAGTATTCAAAAATTCAATTCGGCAACTTTGCCGATTTTTCCAATACGATTCTATTTGATTGGAATTAAATTGTGGCGAATCGCATTAAAAAAAAACAGCTATTTATTGGCTGCAGAGAGTCGGGGTGGGCGGGTGGATGGCAAAATGGTGGAACCCCTTGGATGCCACGGTCATGTTTGACTGCTGCATCCAAGGTGTAAAAAAACCCGATCGGTTATGGAGCAGGGTGTTAGCGGTCAGTTACAGCTAACACCCTGCTCCATAACCGATCGGGGGTTTTAACACCTTGGATGCAGTGGTCAAACATGCCGTGGGCGCTCGCGAAGGGGTTAAAGGGCTGGCTGGCTGCTGATTGGCTGCACGCATGGCATTGTGGGTGATCCCACATTCCCAGAGTTCCTTGCCTCATGTCCTAACATGTACAGCAGCCATTTTGAACAAATGCGATTCGTTACCACCAAGTGTGAGTAAATTCGGATTCAATGTGAATCAAATATTTCCTGAAATTTGGATCGAATTCCACTTCGTCAGCTTCGATTCGCTCATCTCTATACATGAACTGATCTCACCCCCACCAACAAATCTGTGCAGGGACCGCCTGTCAATCCCCCCTCCCCCCTGGTCAGATATTTATAGCTTATCCTAAGTATAAACTATATTATATTATATTATATTATATTTATTATAGTAAATTATATTGGTTTACCATTCGACATTAATTGCTTTGAGTCACTATTTTAGCCTATTGTCATCCAGAGCTGTATTCATAATTCTGTAAACTGCTGAGCTCGATCTGTAAGTATTCTCTGTATATCAAGTGACTGCAAACAGATTGTAATCTTTGCAAAAAATTTGTCATGATTGCCAGAAAGCAATGCAGCGAACATCAATGCATTGCAGGTGGCCAGCGAAGCTGTTAGAGATGTGTCAGTCCACAAGCTTGCTGACTGTTTTCAGTAATAACCAGCAGATTTGTAACTGCAGGTCTGGAGTATACTACATGTACTGTAACACAAGACTCAAGGTGATCATACTGAACCACTTAATTATATTGGCTTCATACAAGTTAACCCCTAATCTATGGATTCTTGCTCTGACTGGAATACCCTTGTAAGTATTATCAAAATGTACATTCTATTAATGTTACCTGGAAGAATAAACAAGCAAAGGGTCAGTTTTAGGCAATAAAAATGTGACTTCATTGTCTCCAGTTAAATTTTGGGATATTTGTTTCAATTGGGTTTTCTGTAGGAAACAAAAAAAAAAAGTTGTATATCTGTTTACAATAATTTCATAATATGTAAAGTCTCCAAGATGTTGTTGAGTTGGGTGTATAATGTAGCTGATCTCTTCTTATTCATGTAAGAGTGTGGTCCTTATTTTTTTTTTTTTATTGCAAATTCATATGCAAAATATAGGGTGGACACCCAAACACATTGAATAGTTAGCATATCACTTAGTGATATCTTGTAATAAACTATGTTGGCACAATTTTTTTATATTTTTATATTATATCACTTTATTTTATATTATTATTTATATATTTTTTATTTTTATTTTTAATAACAATTTCACCCCATTCTGATTTTTTTCCAGCTTCCCAGTACATTGTATGAAATATTTAATGGTGCTTTTATGAAGTACAATGTGTCCCGCAAAAAAAAATAACCCCTAATATAACTCTATGAATCAATATAAAAATTATATAAAAATTATGGGTTTGGGAAGGCAGGAAGGAGAAAAAAAAAAGAAAATAGTTGTGTCCTTAAATTATTAACTTTTAACTTCACCATCAACCATTTTTGATCTGTATCCTGAAAATTGTAACTATTTAGAGTTATTCTTCTCTGTAGGATTATATATATATGTATAGATCTTCACACTTTCCCTGTAGTTCACTAGTGAGCTCTTCTTCAGGCTCTTCTTCATATTTTCTTTTTTTTAACTATGTATTTATTTTCAACAAATGTTATGGTCTCATCCCAACAAACCCCCCTCCCCAACCATGGACTCCCAATTTCTAGTGAGGAAAAGAAAATCTTATTCCCCATCAATATACTTGTGTTTGTGTTTCAGTTAGTTCCCCTTTTCATGGCCTCTGTATTTCCCACTAGCAAGACCATTTTCTAAAGAGAAAATATGATTTTGAAAAACACAAAGATCCCCAATTCTGGGAACAACTGACAAATATCTTGACAATTTAGTTCTCTAATTTCACCCCACGTGACAAATCTGTGTGTTGAAATTGAGGTTGAAATCAATGACCATATTATAGTCCCCAGGTATACAGTATACAAGGGGGGGAATCTTCCCTGGCCATCAAAAAAGTGTGAATCCTAAGCATTACCTAGAGGGATATAAAGTACACGGATGCAAAAACACAAAAAAAAAAAAAAAAAAGTAAAATTAAAATACAACAAAATATAACTTGTCTCCTTATCGATCTTGTAGAGTAGTATACAACATTTCAACTTGTCCTTTAAGCAAGACATTATGTATAGGTTTATTAGTTCCAGTTACTTCTCTCTTCTAGAGATGGGTGACCTCGGAAGATTTATTTAGGATTTGGATGGTTTGGGTCGAATAAGTTCGTCAAGAACCTGAAGTGAAATTATTATTCTTTGGGTTCTCCTCAGACCCCAGGGTATAATAGGTGGAGGTCCAGGGAAAGTTTAGAAAACTAACAAACAGTTATACTCACCTTCCCTCATCTCTTCTGGGCATCTGACGCTCCCTCTCCCTCCCTCCTAGAGTCACAACCAAAACCTGTATCCACAGGCCTCAGCGGTGACACTGTGGGTCATGATGTCACCCAGGCGACTGGTAGAGGAGGGAGCCATGAGGATACCCAGAAGAGGTGAGGGAAAGTGAGTATAACTGCCTCGGCCTCCACCTAATATACTGTGGGGTCAGAAGAGATCCCAAAGTATAATAAGGGTATGTTCACACAGTTTTTTACAGGCTGAAAAAAATCTGCTTCAGGAATTAGGAAACTTTTTTTTACGTGTTTTTTTACATGATGGGTTTTTTGTCGCATTTTTCAGCATGTTTTTCATCACGGTTTTTGCCACTTTTTTTGCTCCTGCAAACTGTATGGACCTGCTAACTTCCCTTTAAAAAAACACTTGCGTTTTTTCCACCTCCCATTGATTTCAATGAGTTTTTCAAGGATGGAATTCTCCTGAAGACAGGTCATGTCGCAATTTTTTTCCTCTAGCTGAAAAAATCAGCTAGAGAAAAAAAAACTTATACTAACTCCGATTGAAATGAAAGGGAGGAATTTTTTGAGACGGATTTTGAGGCAGATTCCGCCTCAAAATCAGCCCACAAAAAACTCAGTGTGAACATACCCTAATTTCACTTCCAATTCGCAGGTGATGAACATCCAAAGTTTCAGGTTCAGTTGAAACCCTAAACTTTTGGAAAATTTGGGAACTGAGCCAGTTCTCTCATTTCTACTCCCTTTCATCATCCCTAACCTCGCTGCGTGCCCCAGTGAGAATTAAAGAAAGGGTTCAACAACTTCCTTAGCTCTGTCACATATTCATTTTTTCCCAACCTTATTGTTTTTTTGCTACATGTTCTATTTTGGTTGTTTGTACTTTTTTCATTTAGTTGTCTATAGACCTGATCCATCATAACATGTAATTGTATAGAGTAAATGTATGACATACCTCATGATGGTCTCCCCAAACAACAGCAGGTAGGGTCCTAACAATAAAGTGAGAGCTTTGAGTGGAATAATTAGTCAATAAGGAAGAAAGAATTGTACAATATCCTTAGTGATGTGGTGCCCTATTTTAGAGAAGCAGTTACTATGTGCTAAGAGTCGTGGTTCCTTCAGAAGACGCAATCCAAATTTTCCACAACTAATAATTAGACCAGACGTAGACAAATAAATAATAATGTATGTCCTTTTGATACACAATTGGTAATTTGCTAATTGTGAGATGTCTATCAGACAGCGCACACCTCAAGGTGGAAACCAATACTGTACATGAGAAAGGTCTTCACCAGCAGACCCTCATGCTTAAAGGGGCTGTCCAGGCAAAAAATGGACAATCCTTTTAACGTTTAAATCAGCTGAGGGCAGTGAAAAATTTTTTTTTGGAAAAATACATCCTCACCTACCTGTCCTCCCATACCTCCCACTTCTTCTGCTCTGGCGGGTCTCTCCCGGAGTAGAGCTGAAACCTCTGATTGGCCTCAGCGGTCATGTGACTGTTGAGGCCAATCAGCGGCCTCAGCGGACCTCAGGAAGAGGACCCGTGATGTCACAGGTAGTGACATTCAGGCCCTTCGCTGATTGGCCTCAGAGGTCACAGCTGATGTAAATGTTAAAAGGGTTGTCCATTTTTGCCTGGAAAACCCTTTTAAAGAGCCCTTTGGGAGAATAATATGCAGGTTCCTTTGTATCCTGTGATTGATTTGCTAGGAATAAAATGCCATATAGCACAACCCTCACAGCTCTCGAGCTAAACTATATTTTAAGCAGACGCTAATCCATGAAAATTACTCACAAAGTCAATTATATACAGCCTGTTGGACAGAATTAGATTTGAGCAAAACAGTTGGTAGTGAACCCAGTTCCTTTCAAATTTTCAAAAATTCTCAGGTTTGGCAGAACCCAAGAATCTTGGGGTTTTCCATCCACAATTCAATATTGTATACTGGGGTCTCTTTAGACCCAAGAGTATACTAAGCAGAGGTACAGGAATGGTGCTGACAAAATAAAAAATAAAAACATTGATACTTAGCTTTCCCCACTTCTCCTGGGCATATCATCTTCTTACCCAGTGTCCAGTCTTCACCCAAGGGCAACAATAAAAACTACTGAAAAATCCATTAAAAGAGTCAGTATAAAATTCTGTGCATAGTGTTATTAACACTTTAAGTGTCAGACTTTGACAAGCTACATCTGAAAGTAATAGTTAATTTGTTAGATTAAAACATCCCGTGGTTGAGCCCCAACTGTTCCTAACCTTGGACAACACCTTTAAAGGGGCTTTCTGGATTTTTTAAATTTATGGCCTATATTTAGGATTGACCATAAAATCTGATTGTTGTGGGCCAACAGCCAACCCCCGCATGGATCAGCTGTTCAAGGGTGCATCCAGTCCCTGCACTATACAGTGCACAGAGCTGGACGCAGATAACTTCATGCCCTATATTTTGGCTTTGCGTTGTTACTGTAGCACAGCTCACATTGACATCAATGGGAGTATAGCTGCAGTGACAGTGTTCGGCCATTATACAGGGTACGGAGCTATTTTCTTCCGGCTCCATGGACTGTATAGTATAGGGAGAAGATGTGGTCAGAACAGCTGATCGATGTGGAGGATGGCTGTCAGATACAGTATTTATGGCCTATCCTAAGGTAGGCCCTAACTAACTAAAAAAAAAATAAAAATCCCGGACAACCCCTTTAGAGACCAAGAGAATTCTTCTGATTTTAGCCCCCATTCCATCAGTTACACTTTGGCATAGACAGGCTGAACTGAAGTATAATGGCTGACACTGGATAAAGGCCATCTTGAAATAGAAAAATATTCCAAAAAATATGGCGTTATTTGCAAAAAATGAGTGGTGTGACATACTTCTCAAAAAAGTCACTTGGACACAGACTGAGTGAAAGAGAATTGTATACAGCATCGAGCACTGAACAATCAATGTCTAAACATGTCATTGTAAATATAACCTACAGCACCAAACACCAAGGAGATGCCAATAAAATAAAGGCACACAAAGTCTGGTTGCTGACAAAACAGTTTTTCTCGCAAAAAAATTTGTTAATGTGAACCATGCTGAAGACAAGAAAGTTTCAGAAGTTCTCAGAAGCTGTCTTATAGAAAATCATACAACTTATAAAGGCTACCAAAGTTAAAGACCTGGCTGAACATAAGTTCATAGTTAGACAATTTGGGGGAGATTTATCAATCCCTTTACGCCACAACCCCCATTCTGTGTCTCACTCGCTATGTTGTGCGAATGTGGGATGGGGAGCGGGATGGGGATGTCTCAGATGGGGGAAGGATAAGAAGCCATGTTGGAATTTATTATTTTACTGTAAGAGTAGTAGATGCTTGGATAAGCTTTCAGTAGATGTTGTTATAAAATCAAGTAGATATAAATGTACATCAGCCTGCTATAAGCATAGTGGGGCAGATGAATGCCAGTCTTCATAACCTCATCACCAGCAGAGGGTGCCCTGGAATGAAATCTACGCAAGCTCACAGCTACAGTAGATTTCTTATATCATTTGTTCCAGATTTCTGGCTTAAGTGATAATAAATTTGGTCTATGGCCTTGTCCCCCTTCACGCCTTTGCCAAGAAAACTGTTATACAAGGCATTATAAATCTGCCCCACAGTATATCTACCCTAAGATAATAGTAATTTTTTTTTTATTTAAAGGCAGATAAAATGGATCATGTGGACCAGGGGGTTGTAACCATGACCAGGCCCAGTAGGTAGACCGCAGCCAGCTTTTTCTAGAACTGGAAGTGCAATTAGGGGAGGTGAGTAAAAATAATAAACATCTATGCGTGATTAGGCCTTAGCGATCACATTGGGTGCGTGAATGTCATGATAATGGGTCACAGTGTCATTACGTCTATGCACCCTATCTGACTGCTAAGGCCCAATCACAGGGGTACGTGACATCAGCAAGAGGCCTGAACAGGACACCAGGGACCATGGGGGGACCGCAACGATACTCAGGAGTGGTGAGGCAAGGTGAAAATAAGTGTTTATTTTTACTCGCCTCCTCTTATTATAATAGCATAACAGTGTTTTGTGGGTGACAAAGCTCAAAAGTTTCAGGCTTGGGATGAACCCGAAATTGTTAGAAAATCGTGTTTAGGATAGGTCATCAATTTAAAGTAACAGAAATACCCCTTTACAGTGCTTATCCTCCATTTATACATTGATGGATTATAGTTAAGATAGGTTGGCAGGGGCCCGTCTGTGAGGACCCCCACAGATCAGCCTGCTCACAGAGTATACAGCTCCCAGCCTTGTTTACACGCCGGGTGCTGCTCATTTACTATGTTCTTGATAGTTCTGGGGACTACACTGCTGACCCTTTCTCATTGACTAATATTGTCTCCAGGAAGAGATTGAGCACTTCTGCCTTATTCTCAACTTGGCAAATCACTGCCGAGATAGGAATAATTGTCCTACGTCTCCAGGCCTTGGTCAGGACTTGGGAACAGCTGATTATTGCTGCACTACTCTGTTTCTGTAACTCCCATAGATGTGAATAGGAGCTATGGAAACAGCATAACGCCTTTAGCTACACTGTATCTGTAAATGTAGAACTATGGAAACAATGTAAATCAGCTATGCTAAACTGTTTCTGTAGCTTCCATTCACCTCTATGGGAGTTATGAAAACAGCATCACTGCTTGGATCTTCCTGTAAGTCCCACAATAGGGGTCACGACTTATTCTTATTTTAGGAGCAATTTGCTGAGATGGAAAAAGACTTTAAGAGACAAGGCAGTGGCACGGGATCTGCATGTAAAGGCTTGTCTGTGTGAATAGTGTTACTATCATGTCTTTTCTAGTGCTCTGACTGCACCAAAAGGCTATCATTAAATCTCCTGCCACTAAATCATGAAATAATGGTGTCACAGACCTAATCTCTAACAATATCAAGATAACTCTGCTGACTCTTTCTCAGTCTACAGTCATGGCCAAAAGTTTTGAGAATGACACAAATATTCTCTTTTCACATGATCTGCTGCCCTCTGGTTTTTATGTGTGTTTGTCAGATGTTTTTATCACATACAGAAATAGAATTGCATTCATATTATGAGTAACAGAAGCTTATATTGTCAGTTAGAATGAGTTAATGCAGCAAGTCAATATTTGCAGTGTTGACCCTTCTTCTTCAGGACCTCTGCAATTCTCCCTGGCATGCTCTCAATCAACTTCTGGACCAAATCCTGACTGATAGCAGTCCATTCTTGCAGAATCAATGCTTTAATTTTGTCTGAATTTGTTGGTTTTTGTTTGTCCACCCGTCTCTTGATGATTGACCACAAGTTCTCAATGGGATTAAGATCTGGGGAGTTTCCAGGCCATGGACCCAAAATCTCTATGTTTTGTTCCCTGAGCCATTTAGTTATCACCTTTGCTTTATGGCAAGGTGCTCCATCATGCTGGAAAAGGCATTGTTGAGCGCCAAACTGCTCTTGGACGGTTGGGAGAAGTTGCTCTTGGAGGACATTCTGGTACCATTCTTTATTCATGGCTGTGTTTTTAGGCAAGACTGTGAGAGAGCCGATTCCCTTGGCTGAGAAGCAACCCCACACATGAATGGTTTCAGGATGCTTTACAGTTGGCATGAGACAAGACTGGTGGTAGCGCTCACCTTTTCTTCTCCGAATAAGCTGTTTTCCAGATGTTCCAAACAATCGAAAAGGGGATTCATCAGAGAAAATGACTTTACCCCAGTCCTCAGCAGTCCACTCCCTGTACCTTTTGCAGAATATCAGTCTGTCCCTGATGTTTTTTCTGGAGAGAAGTGGCTTCTTTGCTGCCCTCCTTGAGACCAGGCCTTGCTCCAAGAGTCTCCGCCTCACAGTGCGTGCAGATGCACTCACACCTGCCTGCTGCCATTCCTCAGCAAGCTCTGCACTGCTGGTAGCCCGATCCCCCAGCTGAAACACTTTTAAGATACGGTCCTGCCGCTTGCTGGTCTTTCTTGGGCTCCCTGGAGCCTTTTTGGCACCAATGGAACCTCTCTCCTTGAAGTTCTTGATGATGCGATAGATTGTTGACTGAGGTGCAATCTTTCTAGCTGCAATACTCTTCCCAGTTAGGCCATTTTTGAGCAGTGCAATGATGACTGCACGTGTTTCTTTAGAGATAACCATGGTTAACAGAAGAGAAACAATGATGGCAAGCACCAGCCTCCTTTTAAAGTGTCCAGTGGTGTCATTCTTACTTAATCATGACAGATTGATCTCCAGCCCTGTCCTCATCAACACCCACACCTGTGTTAATGGAGCAATCACTGAAACGATGTTAGGTGGTCCTTTTAAGGCAGGGCTGCAATGATGTTGAAATGTGTTTTGGGGGATAAAGTTCATTTTCTAGGCAAATATTGACTTTGCAAGTAATTGCTGTTAAGCTGATCACTCTTTATAACATTCTGGAGTATATGCAAATTGCCATTAGAAAAACTGAAGCAGTAGACTTTGTAAAAATTAATATTTGTATCATTCTCAAAACTTTTGGCCATGACTGTACACAGCAAAGCTAAAAAGTGAGCTGCAGAAAACAGGAACTGTTAGTCTATGATATGTGTTCTAGTAATCTGTATATATGCAGATGTATAAATAAGTAAGTAAATAAATAATGTATATATATATATATATATATATATATATATATACTAGCAAAAGGACCCGGCTTCTCACGGGTATATTTTATTTTTTGTTTGTGTAGTGACCCCATAAGAATTGGCCAGTTTTGCACTTGACATCCAGTATGGCAGTCCAGTATAGGTATAGTCTAGTTATGGCTGTGTTCTGTGTTGCTATGGAAACCTGGTAAATGAAATGTGAACTTATATTGGCTGATGCACGTCATATGACTGAATATTTAAGGACCTGCGAACTGCTATTGACTCATACAGGTCATAAATAGCTCGGTTGCAATGGAAACCTGGTGTAAAACTGTGTGTATGTCAAGACTGAAGAACCTGCGATTTTCCATTGGTCCATAAGCATCATGTGATCATGTGTATCTCGGTTTGGATATCAGTGAAAGACTTTCGATCGGTTGTTATGGAAAACCTGGAGTAAAGCTGTGTGTATGTGACCTGCCCCTTTAAAGCTGACCCACAGCAGTGAAGAAAAATGGCTGGGTTGTTATGGAAACATGGAGTGCAGCTGTGTGCATGTGGCTGACAATGCTTTGTCAGATTGGAGACGGGCTTGGGTCTACTGGGTTGTTTCAGCAGCTCGCTGTTGTCTGTGACATACCTTTTCAGATTGGAGACAGGCTTGGGTCTGCTGAGAGTTTTCATTAGCTCGAGCAGCAGCCATGCGTTTTGCTGCAGGAGGCATGAGTAGTTTAAAAACGTTTCAATTTAAAAGAATGCTGAAATCCAGTATGGCAGTCCAGTCAGTGGCGTAAATACCGGGGTAGTAGTGGTAGCGGCTGCCACAGGGCCTGGGACATTAGGGGTCCCAGCAGGCCCCTGATTTTTTTTTTTTTTTTTAATAGGCCGTTACCTGGGCCCTATTTACTTATCGATCCCTGCTCCTGCTCATGGCCATCTGCGCTTCACAATCTGCAGAGGCGGCTGTGAGCAGGAGCGAGGATCGGTAAGTAAGGCCTGCGGGCCGTGAACCCCACAAACATTGCTATCATTATACTCTGGGGTCTTTTCAGCAGGCTTCGGGCCTCCTTGGTGACGTCCCAGACATCGGTGGGCCAGTCTGACGTCATTATGCGTCGCGATGCATGTCTGGCTCACGTGACATCTGGTCCAACATTGAAGAGGTAACGGGAAGTGCGCATAATACTATATGAAGGAGCCACTATGATACTGTGTGCAGGGGCCACTATGGGGCAGAATACTGTGTGAAAGGGCCACTATGGGGCCTAATAGTGTGTGCAGGGGCCACTATGGAACTATGTGAACTTATATTGGCTGATACACGTGATATGACTGAATATTTAAGGACCTGCGAACTGCTATTGACTAATACAGGTCATACATAGCTTGGTTGCTATGGAAACCTGTGTGCCTGAGGAGAGTAAGTGCCTGCGAGCTCTTATTGGCTGATAAGGGACATGTGACCGTGTGTATGGCAGTTGGAATATGAGTGAAAGACTTGCAGGCTTGTATTAGCTAATGTTGGTCATTTTTTGGGAATACTGTATCTCAGGTACGGTACGTCCAAGAGAGCTTAACCCCAGTCTAAAATATTCCCGGACACCTGATGTACATGTGTGCCAAATTTTGTGAGGATCGGTCCAGTCGTTTGGTCGCGCATAAAGAACAGACAGATAGACAGAGAGACAGAAACTCATTTTTATATATATAAGAGACTAGAGGAAGGACCCGGCTTCGCACGGGTATATTTCATTTTTTGTTTGTGTAGTGACCCCATAAGAATTGGCCAGTTTTGCACTTGACATCCAGTATGGCAGTCCAGTATAGGTATAGTCTATTTATGGCTGTGTTGCTATGGAAACCTGGTAAATGAAATGTGAACTTATATTGGCTAATACACGTCATATGACTGAATATTTAAGGACCTGCGAACTGCTATTGACTCATACAGGACATAAATAGCTTGGTTGCTATGGAAACCTGGTATAAAGCTGTGTGTATGTCAAGACTGAACCTGCGATTTTCCATTGGTCCATAAGTGTCATGTGATCATGTGCATCTCAGTTTGGATATCAGTGAAAAACCTGCAATCGGTTGTTATGGAAAACCTGGAGTAAAGCTGTGTGTATGTGACCTTGTGTAACAGTGTCATCCACAGCGCCCTGCCCCTTTGAAGCTGACCTACAGCAGTGAAGAAAAACGGCTGGGTTGTTATTGAAACCTGGAGTGCAGCTGTGTGCATGTGGCTGACAATGCTTTGTCAGATTGGAGACGGGCTTGGGTCTGCTGGGGAGTTTCAGCAGCTCGCTGTTGTCTGTAACATACCTTATCAGATTGGAGACAGGCTTGGGTCTGCTGAGAGTTTTCATTAGCTCGAGCAGCAGCCATGCGTTTTGCTGCAGGGGACATGAGTAGTTTAAAAAACGTTTCAATTTATAAGAATGCTGAAATCCAGTATGGCAGTCCAGTCAGTGGCGTAAATACCGGTTTAGCAGTGGTAGCAGCTGCCACAGGGCCCGGGACATTAGGGGACCCGGCGGGCCTCTGATGTTTTTTTTTTTTTAACACCAGCACTTCACCGGCCGCCTGCACTTCACCTTCTGCAGAGGCGGCTGTGAGCAGGAGCGGGGATTGGTAAGTAAGGCCTGTGGGCCGTGAACCCCACAAACACTGCTATCATTATACTCTGGGGTCTTTTCAGCAGGCTTCGGGCCTCCTTGGTGGCGTCCCAGATGTCGGTGGGCCAGTCTGACGTCATTATGCGTTGCGATACATGCCTGGCTCACGTGACATCTGGTCCAACATTGAAGAAGTAGCGGGAAGTGCGTATAATACTATATGAAGGAGCCACTATGATACTGTGATACTGGGGCCTAATAGTGTATGCAGGGGCCACTATGGGGCATAATAGTGTGTGCAGAAATGCAGTTTGTGCGTGGGGGGTTGCCGGGGGGGGGGGTCCCATGTCAAATGTTCGCCTTGGGGCCCTGCCATTGCTAGTTACGGCACTGAGTCCAGTATAGGTACAGTCTATTTATGGCTGTGTTGTTATGGAAACCTGGTAAATTAAATGTGAACTTATATTGGCTGATACACGTGATATGACTGAATATTTAAGGTCCTGTTAACTGCTATTCACTAATACAGGTCATACATAGCTTGGTTGCTATGGAAACCTGTGTGCCTGAGGAGAGTAAGCGCCTGCGAGCTGTTATTGGCTGATAAGGGACATGTGACTGTGTGTATGGCAGTTGGAACATGAGTGAAAGACTTGCAGGCTTGTATAGATTAATGCTGGTCATTTTTTGGGAATACTGTACCTCAGGAACGGTACGTCTAAGAGAGCTGAGACCCAGTCTATAATATTCCCGGACACCTGATGTACATGTGTGCCAAATTTGGTGAGGATCGGTCCAGTCGTTTGGTCACGCATAAAGAACAGACAGACAGACAGACAGATAGACAGACAGACAGACAGACAGACAGACAGGAACTCATTTTTATATATATAAGAGATATATATGTGGACAAAATTGTTGGTCCCCCTCGTTTAATGAAAGAAAAACCCACAACGGTCACAGAAATAACTTGAATCTGACAAAAGTAATAATATATAAAAATCTATGAAAATGAACAAATGAAAGTCAGACATTGCTTTCCAACCAGGCTTCAACAGACATTTTTAAAAAAGAAAACTCAGGAAACAGGCCTGGACAGAAATGATGGTTCCCTTAACTTAATATTTTGTTGCACAACCTTTTGAGGCAATCCCTGCAATCAAACGATTCCTGTAACTGTCAATGAGACTTCTGCACCTCTCAGCAGGTATTTTGGCCACTCCTCATGAGCAAACTGCTCCAGTTGTCTCGGGTTTGAAGGGTGCCTTTTCCAGACGGCATGTTTCAGCTCCTTCCAAAGATGCTCAATAGGATTTAGGTCAGGGCTCATAGAAGGCCACTTCAGAATAGTCCAATGTTTTCCTCTTAGCCATTCTTGTGTGTTTTTAGCTGTGTGTTTTGGGTCATTATCCTGTTGCAAGACCCATGACCTGCGACTGAGACCAAGCTTTCTGACACTGGGCAGCACATTTCTCTCTAGAATCCCTTGATAGACTTGAGATTTCATTGTACCCTGCACAGACACCCTGTGCCAGATGCAGCAAAGCAGCCCCAGAACATAACAGAGCCTCCTCCATGTCTCACAGTAGGGACAGTGTTCTTTTCAAGATATGCTTCATTTTTCCATCTGTGAACATAGAGCTGATGTGCCTTGCCAACAATATAGATTTTTGTCTCGTCTGTCCATAGGACATTCTCCCAGAACCTTTGTGGCTTGTCATAGAAATTTATATATTATTACTTTTGTCAGATTCAAGTTATTTCTGTGACCATTGTGGATTTTTCTTTCATTAAACGAGGGAGGGGTACCAACAATTTTGTCCACGTGTGTATATATATATTATATATACATATACATAATGCGTAATGCTAAAAACCATAATAAATAATGTGTAATTGTCTAATGATGTGTTCCTTAAAGAAGTTGTTCAGTTGCATAGAAAATTGACCACTGGTAGAGGAGGGGTTAGAAATCCAGAGGGCTGCTTACTTTTTGAATACCATGACTCTCTGGTGTTCAGTCTTGGCTTCCCCCTACCACTCTTTATTGACATCCTGACTAGCCTGTGATCCCTGCAGCCAATAACTGTCCTCAGTGAAACCGGACAAAGATACAGAAAAATACACCTGGTGTTAATCTATAAAGGATTCAAAGGATATGAGGGGTTAAATTTTAGCTGCTTATATCCCTGCTTCCCAGAAAGATAAATATGTTACAGGGGCTCATAAGTGTTTTTATCGCAATGGTAAGTAGGGGGGATCCTCTGGCAATTTTTTTTAATAGCAACACAAAATTATACAATTCAGTACTACAATACAAGAATTTTAATACAAATTTGAAGGTTGTAGAATAAGGAATAAGAGTGGAGTCATTTTTTTTTGTTGTCCATATGTTGTTCTGTCCCTCCTGTCCATCTATGCATTTACATAGGTTCGCCTTGTGGACATGTCTTCATATATATGGGAATTTTCAGGTGCAGTCATCACATTTTGTCCTTGCCTCGGTACATGGTAATGAGCTGTGGGCTGTAAAAAAAATACATCACTTACTAGATTATAAAAATTGTTGCTTACAGTTGTAGAAAATACTACAGGCTTCAACTATAGTCGTTTAATTTGACAATGAATGTGTTAACTACACGGTCGCATAGAACCTTGGCTAGTTAAACTTTGCTACATCTATATAAGTGATGGTCAAACTTTGCAAGATTTGTATTTTGAATATTCATGCGGTTCAATGTAAATTTAGTTTCAGACTCAATTTGTTCATTCTGAACCGCAAGTGCAGGGTAAAGGTGATTATTATACTTTGGAGTCTCCCAGTATAATCGGAGGCCAGGGAAGGTATATATATATATATATAAAAAAAAAAAAAATATTCACTTGTCCTAGGCTCCATTGTGGCCTCCTCCTGCATTCTGGTCTTCTTCCTATGTTCTCTCTGATCTCTCCGTATTTAGCCTCCAGGCCCGATCACAGACCTCAGTGGTCATGTAAGATGTGTTAACGTCATTGGCCCTCAGGGTACTACCGAGGCCCAATCACTGTCTTCAGTACTGACCTGGGGTGTGGAGAAGACAGTCGACAGCTCAGGAATAGGAAAAGAACACCTTCCCGGACCTCCAATTATTATAATGTGGGCCAGAAGAGATCCCAGAGATCAGCTCCGTTGAATTTGTGCGAAGTGAACACAAAAAGTTTTGAGTTCAGTACAACCAAAATTTTTGTAAAATTTGTGATGAATCTGTCTAACTACAAACCTGTTCACCCATCTCTAATCAGTACATTGATGTAGTGTGTTCATATAGACAACTCTAGTAGCAGTAACTATTTATCTGGCATCACAAGTCCATTCTGAGTGCCTAAGAATCTTACCTCTATGGTGTAGTAAGATGATTTCTGTCGCTCTATTAGATCTGTGTATCTGGAATTCTAAAATATAAATGAAATAAATAAATACATAAAGAATATGTGATGCTGTAAAATTGTTCTACAGGGCTATTGGTGTTGGAGAATTCACAGATCACTAGCTTTCATAATTCATCTCATAAAGTTGGGTTATTTGACTACAGACCATTGACTTAAAGTGCTTTGTGCCAAGTACAATGAATGTAATACTCATGTCCTAACAGCACACCATGTGGCCTTGCACAGAATTACAAGTTAAACCTATCATCCAATTGACAAATTCATATTTCAGCATTTATTTAAAGGGGTTGTGCAGGATGAAAACATGGCTGCTTTATTCATCTCAGGAAGTGACCTCACGTCTGTTGGTCACATGGCAATGACACAGCTCGATCCCATTAAAATGAATGGGACTGAGCAGCAGCATGACCATGTGACTAATGGACGTGATGTCAGTTCCTGAGATGAAGAAAGCAGCCATGTTTTCCAAGTCCTGAACAACCCCTTTAAAGAGATCCTTTTACCACTTCCACCAACTCCAGTTGATTGCATCTTTTAATAGACGCCACCCCATTGATTCCAACACAGTTGGATTTTTTTCCTAGTCCCCACTGTTGGTGCTAGATATGCTAATTAGCTTCTCTACCGTCAACTGGGTGGTCTTGAGCTGGAGTAGACCTCACCTCTTTGTCTGTTTCTGCCTGACACCACCCACTTGACAGTACAGAGCCTAAATGGCATACAAGGCACCAAAACTATCTGATTGAGTTGGTGGAGATGGTGAAAGGTCCTCTTTAAGACTGAGTTAATAAGTATAATATACTGTATGGTAAATAAGTGGTAAATAAGTGGAAACGGTGGTTAGGAATGCCATCATTTATGTGACATGTTGCTAAATGGAAGGGTGCAAATCTGTGTGGTGTCCAACATGTCTGACATTTTGAAAGCTGCCATCTGGGAACCAACTTGATTTTTTTCAAATGGGAAGGGGCGCATGTGACATCTAAATCTGATAGAGATATATACACATAAATAACCCTTGGAACGTGCCACACACAAGAAGGAATCCCCAGCCACCGTTTACCATTTATTTAAGTGTCTGCATGATTTTGGACCACGTTGGAGTCTCCATAAACCTTGTCAATAAGGGTTCATTATATTAATATTATAAATAATAATATAAATTCATATTATATAGCCCTTATTATGGTCACAAATCCCATCCTGGCCATGTGTACAGTGCCTTGCAAAAGTATTCGGTCCCCTTGAACTTTTCAACCTTTTGCCACATTTCAGGCTTCAAACATAAAGATATAAAATTTTAATTATTTGGTGAAGAATCAACAACAAGTGGGACACAATTGTGAAGTGGAACGAAATTTATTGGTTATTTTAAACTTTTGTAAAAAATAAAAAACTGAAAAGTGGGGCGTGCAATATTATTCGGCCCCTTTACTTTCAGTGCAGCAAACTCACTCCAGAAGTTCAGTGAGGATCTCTGAATGATCCAATGTTGTCCTAAATGACTGATGATGATAAATATAATCCACCTGTGTGTAATCAAGTCTCCGTATAAATGCACCTGCTATGTGATAGTCTCAGGGTTCTGTTTAAAGCGCAGAGAGCATCATGAAGACCAAGGAACACACCAGGCAGGTCCGTGATACTGTTGTGGAGAAGTTTAAAGCCGGATTTGGATACAAAAAGATTTCCCAAACTTTAAACATCCCAAGGAGCACTGTGCAAGTGATCATATTGAAATGGAAGGAGTATCAGACCACTGCAAATCTACCAAGACCCGGCCATGCCTCTAAACTTTCATCTCTAACAAGAAGACTGATCAGAGATGCAGCCAAGAGGCCCATGATCACTCTGGATGAACTGCAGAGATCTACAGCTGAGGTGGGAGAGTCTGTCCATAGGACAACAATCAGTCGTACACTGCACAAATCTGGCCTTTATGGAAGAGTGGCAAGAAGAAAGCCATTTCTCAAAGATATCCATAAAAAGTCTCGTTTAAATTTTGCCACAAGCCACCTGGGAGACACAGCAAACTTGTGGAAGAAGGTGCTCTGGTCAGATGAAACCAAAATCCAACTTTTTGGCCACAATGCAAAACGATATGTTTGGCGTAAAAGCAACACAGCTCATCACCCTGAACACACCATCCCCACTGTCACACATGGTGGTGGCAACATCATGGTTTGGGCCTGCTTTTCTTCAGCAGGGACAGGGAAGATGGTTAAAATTGATGGGAAGATGGATGGAGCCAAATACAGGACCATTCTGTTGGAGTCTGCAAAAGACCTGAGACTGGGACGGAGATTTATCTTCCAACAAGACAATGATCCCAAACATAAAGCAAAATCTACAATGGAATGGTTCACAAATAAACGTATCCAGGTGTTAGAATGGCCAAGTCAAAGTCCAGACCTGAATCCAATCAAGAGCTGAGAACTGCTGTTCACAAACGCTCTCCATCCAACCTCACTGAGCTCCAGCTGTTTTCCAAGGAAGAATGGGCAAGAATTTCAGTCTCTCGATGTGCAAAACTGATAGAGAAATACCCCAAGCGACTTGCAGCTGTAATCGCAGCAAAAGGTGAGGCTACAAAGTATTAACTTAAGGGAGCCGAATAATTTGGCACGCCCCACTTTTCAGTTTTTTATTTTTTACAAAAGTTTAAAATATCCAATAAATTTCATTCCACTTCACGATTGTGTCCCACTTGTTGTTGATTCTTCACCAAAATATTCTAATTTTATATCCTTATGTTTGAAGCCTGAAATGTGGCAAAAGGTTGAAAAGTTCGAGGGGGCCGAATACTTTCGCCAGGTACTCTATCATGATCCAAACTTACAGCACCATAAAATCCTATTATGTTACTCGTACAAGTCATTAATTGGGATGGGATTGAGGCCATAATATGGACTGTATAATAAGGGCACAGTATGGCCATATGGATTAGTCCCAAGTCTGTAGAAAATCTTATACCAAATAAAAATGGTGAAAGCAATAATTACAATAACGTTAATCACCATCATCATCACTAAGAAAACTCATATTAGGCATAAAACTGATCTTAAATAAACAACATTGAGAAGCGGAAAGATAACTTACACTTTTTGATGATGTATTTTTCATTGGGTCGAATCCATTGCTGTTTAACTAAAAAAATAATAAAAAATAAAAAGTTACCAGAATATTAAATACAATACACTTATATCAAGCAGAAATAATACTATAACGCCTAACACCACTTATTTCTGCTGTATTAGCTTCTATTTCCTCTCTAAGAACACTTCCTTTTTACTACTACGATATCTTTTATGCTCTGGTCCAGTCACCTCATAGTTTTACTTTGACCATTAAAGCTCTATTCTCTTACCAAAACTTCCTCTGGGTTTCTACAATACATATCTGGATTCCACCCTCTCCCAAATGGGAACCATTCGTTCTCCCTACTTCTGGCTCAAGGCATGGACTCCAGCTATATACAGTCATGGCCAAAAGTTTTGAGAATGACACAAATATTCTATTTTCACATGATCTGCTGCCCTCTGGTTTTTATGTGTTTGTCAGATGTTTTTATCACATACAGAAATAGAATTGCATTCATATTATGAGTAACAGAAGCTTATATTGACAGTTAGAATGAGTTAATGCAGCAAGTCAATATTTGCAGTGTTGACCCTTCTTCTTCAGGACCTCTGCAATTCTCCCTGGCATGCTCTCAATCAACTTCTGGACCAAATCCTGACTGATAGCAGTCCATTCTAGCAGAATCAATGCTTTCATTTTGTCTGAATTTGTTGGTTTTTGTTTGTCCACCCGTCTCTTGATGATTGACCACAAGTTCTCAATGGGATTAAGATCTGGGGAGTTTCCAGGCCATGGACCCAAAATCTCTATGTTTTGTTCCCTGAGCCATTTAGTTATCACCTTTGCTTTATGGCAAGGTGCTCCATCATGCTGGAAAAGGCATTGTTGAGCGCCAAACTGCTCTTGGACGGTTGGGAGAAGTTGCTCTTGGAGGACATTCTGGTACCATTCTTTATTCATGGCTGTGTTTTTAGGCAAGACTGTGAGAGAGCCGATTCCCTTGGCTGAGAAGCAACCCCACACATGAATGGTTTCAGGATGCTTTACAGTTGGCATGAGACAAGACTGGTGGTAGCGCTCAACTCTTCTTCTCCGAATAAGCTGTTTTCCAGATGTTCCAAACAATCGAAAAGGGGATTCATCAGAGAAAATGACTTTACCCCAGTCCTCAGCAGTCCACTCCCTGTACCTTTTGGAGAATATCAGTCTGTCCCTGATGTTTTTTCTGGAGAGAAGTGGCTTCTTTGCTGCCCTCCTTGAGACCAGGCCTTGCTCCAAGAGTCTCCGCCTCACAGTGCGTGCAGATGCACTCACACCTGCCTGCTGCCATTCCTCAGCAAGCTCTGCACTGCTGGTAGCCCGATCCCGCAGCTGAAACACTTTTAAGAGACGTTCTGCCGCTTGCTGGTCTTTCTTGGGCGCCCTGGAGCCTTTTTGGCACCAATGGAACCTCTCTCCTTGAAGTTCTTGATGATGCGATAGATTGTTGACTGAGGTGCAATCTTTCTAGCTGCAATACTCTTCCCAGTTAGGCCATTTTTGTGCAGTGCAATGATGACTGCACGTGTTTCTTTAGAGATAACCATGGTTAACAGAAGAGAAACAATGATGGCAAGCACCAGCCTCCTTTTAAAGTGTCCAGTGGTGTCATTCTTACTTAATCATGACAGATTGATCTCCAGCCCTGTCCTCATCAACACCCACACCTGTGTTAATGGAGCAATCACTGAAACGATGTTAGGTGGTCCTTTTAAGGCAGGGCTTCAATGATGTTGAAATGTGTTTTGGGGGATAAAGTTCATTTTCTAGGCAAATATTGACTTTGCAAGTAATTGCTGTTAAGCTGATCACTCTTTATAACATTCTGGAGTATATGCAAATTGCCATTAGAAAAACTGAAGCAGTAGACTTTGTAAAAATTAATATTTGTATCATTCTCAAAACTTTTGGCCATGACTGTAGTCTCCTAGGTCTTTGCTTGAACTCTCTTTTAGTGCTGGACAAACCTTGTGAGATTTGTTTCACGAATATTTGCAAAGTCCTTACAATGTACGTCAGGTTGTCATAATGTTGACGACCCCACATGACAGCTGTGGCCCATTCACAGACCCTAGCACTGAATTGGGGCTGATGGCATAAGGGAAAAGAGCCAGAAGACACTGAGGACACTAGGCTAGTTAGGCTAAGACTCCACGTAGCGAGGTGCAACAAAAAAAGCGCTGCACATCACGTTTTATTCTACGACGTTTTTGATTGCGATTTTGCAGAGTTTTCCTCTGCTGATTTTCTGCCCCTATTATACCTATATGGAAAATGCCAGCTTTTCCGCAGGTGCTGCAGATTTTTTTTTACAATGTGTGGATGGGATCAGCCAGAATCCCATCCACTTTCCAGGTAATGTAAAAAGTGTTTTTTGCTGCTGCGTTTCCACAACAGCAAAAACGCTGTGTTTTTGCAAAGTTGAAAGAGTTTAAAAAAAAAAAAAAGAAAATTTTAACCACCATTGGGACCCCATGATCACTAATATGAGGCTTCTGAGCTTGCAGCCAAGAGACATTTCAATGGAGCCCACTCAATATCTATGGGATTGACTAAAACAGACAAGATCTGAATTCAACTGTTTCTATTAACTACATTCAATGTTATCCCCTTTGAGGCTGTACAGTAAAGAGGAACAAGGGGATTGGATATTTTCTGTTCTTTCCATTGATTTATGGTGGTGACATCTGACATTTATTACCTATCCTGTGAATAGATGATGATATATGTACTATATTTTAAATAATTGTTTATATATAACAAAAATTTATCTTTAAGAATTTTAAGGATACCCTGCAATTCTCCATTATTCCTGAAGGGGCAGTGTAGGAAATATGATTAAATTATCAGTGTACTCACTTGGGAAATCTGATTCGTGGTGGTAGAAATTTGTAAACTCTAATAAGTTTTTCTTAAGTTTTATATTGGTTTCTCTTTCAATGAGTACAGATATGCCTGTCATGAAAAGAATGTCTAGGTTCACTTACTTATCTGAAATTGTCAGATATAGATATATAAATTCTTACCTCTGATTTCTTTCTCCAGACACAAGAGTCACGTTTTCTGTGGCAAAACATAATATTAAAATGTCATATTAAAATGTGACTCCATCCCAACACACAATTACCCCATTACAATATTATATTAACCCTTCATTATTTGATCAGTCACATGAAATGTAACACTACAGTAATAGCTACAGTGTTTAATTTCACACTTAATGTGTTAGCAACACTGGGGGGGGGGGGGATTTACTAACACATCCGTTTTCTGGTGCAGATGGGTGTATGGGTTATCACATTGCAGAAAGTCAAGGTTAAAGGTATTTTAAAAATTGGTGGCTTTTCCTTTAGATAAACTATCAAATTTTGAATGGAGGGGTTACAACTGTCTGCTTAATTCCGTACTTTTAGTAGGGACAGCAGTGAATCCTTGAATAGGACACCAGAGGGAATACAGATTGACATTACAATCAACGATTCCCCTTACGTCCGACAGCAGCACAATATGGGGAGATAGCAAGTAATTCCCCTAAGGAGGGTTTCCTCGCCTTACAACGTCAAGGACTGACTGACCAAAGGCAGTTGTCTGGAAACTGCGGATGTCCAATGATAATGTTTAACAAAAGGTCAACTGAGATGACCATGATGCAGCCGCACAAATCTGGTCCAATGGTAAGGACCGATACTCAGCCAAAGAAGTCGACAACCCAGGTCGAGTGGCCGTAGAAAGACTGGAGGGAATAACTCCTGAATAAGAAAGGAAGACTTAATTGTCTCCTTGATCCATGTGGATAGAGTAGGCTTGGAAGCCTTGAGGCCTCTGTTTTTACCCTGCATATCAATTAGTAGGCTTTCGGCCTTCTTAAGTGGTTGAGTGTGGAATAGGTAAATCCACAGACACCTTACCACATCTAAGGTGTTGAGCTTTTCTTCCTCCTCAGAGGTTGGAGAGGGGAAAAACACAGGTAACGAAATTAGCTGATTGCTATTATAGTAAGAGGGGACCTTAGGGATAAACCCAGGCAAACCTAAGGTGTACCCTATCTGCAAAAACAAAATGTACGGTTCTCTAGAAGAGAGGGCCTGGAGTACCCCTACTCTTTGGCAGATATACTAGCCAACAAAAAAGTGGTTTTGTAGGCTAAATATTGTATCTCCGTAGTCTCCAAGGGTCCAAATGGAGGACCGCACAGGCCTGTAATGACTACCGCAAGGTCCCACTGGGGATGATACTGATGGCTTTAGCCTCATTGCCCCTTTAAGGAACCTTGCAACCAGAGGATCCTGAGACAGACGTCTGTTCAAATAAGCGGAGAGGGCCGCAATCTGCACTTTCAAAGTGGCAGGGGCAAGGCCCTTATTCAAACCGTCCTGAAGAAAATTTAAAATATCAGCCGTTGAAGGTTCTAGATTATTAATACCCTTGTTGGAGCACCACTCCATGAAAATCTTGGCTGTCCTCTGGTAGTTCTTATTGGTAGATTCTGCTCTTGCAGAAGAAAGGGTCTTCAGGACGGCCTCTGACAGTCCTCTATCCTGCTGTAGGGATTGCTCAACCTCCAGGCTGTCAGGTTGAATCTCCAGAGATCCTGGCACTTCAGAGATCCTTGGGAAACCAGGTTCTGGATGGGGGGAAGCCTCCAATATATCCCTCGACTCATCTCCATGAGTTGGGAAAAACCAAGCTCTTTTTGGCCAGAATGGAATGATGGCTATCACAGAGACTTGGTCCTGTCTGATTTTCATTAATACCTTTGGTATTATTGGAATTGGAGGGAAGATGTATGCCAGCCTGGACCTCCAAGGGATGGACAGGGCATCCACTGCCAAGGGATTGTCCTCCTGGTAAAGGGAACAGAACTTCTCCACCTTGGCGTTGAGTCAGGTTGCCATGAGGTCTATTTCTGGAAGACCCCTGTTCAGGGTAATCTGATGAAAGACTTCTGGATTGAGTGACCATTCTCCTGATACGGCATAACCCCGACTCAACCGATCCGCTACTATGTTCAGGGAGCCCTTGATGTGAACTGCGGATAAATGGGTTAGATTTTCTCTGCCCATGTAAATATCAGATCTGCCTCCCTAAGGAGGGTTGGTGATCTGGTGCCTCCCTGTCTGTTCACGTACAGCACTGTGGTCATGTTGTCTGACCGGATTTAGACTGCTCTTCCCCTGGGAAGAGGCAAGAAATAGAGTAAGGCACGATATACGGCTCTGAGCTCCTTCCAGTTGGACGAGGTCCTTTTTTCAGGAGCGCTCCAGACTCCCTTTATGGAGTTTTCGTCCAATGGGCTCCCCATCCCGAGAGGGATGCATCTGTAGTCAACAGGGTCCAAGAAGGTTGGACCGTGGACCTTCCGTCTTTCAGGTGTAACCACCACTTGAGGGAAAAACGGGTCCTGGGGGAGAGTCGAATCTTCTTGCTGAATGTAAGAAGGGTGCAATCCCAAGCCTCTAGTAACTCCTTCTGGAGGGGACGTAAGTGCCACAAGGCCCATGGGACTGCCTCCACTGAGGAAGACATCAAGCCCAGGATCTTCATCAATGTTCTGATGGAGGCTATCGGCTTTTTGAAGAGGTGCCGGACTGCCGCAATCAGCTTCTCCTTCCTTGCTGGTGTCAAGGAGATTTGCAGGCGGACTGAATCTAGGAAGTAGTTTTCTCAGAGGAACTTCCTTCGAGTTGAAGGGATCGTTTTTGACTTCTCCCAGTTTATAAGCCATCACAGACTCTGAAGGCTGTCTGTAGTCACTGGAGCAGAACAGACTCTGACTGGGCCTTTATCAACCAGTCGTCTAGATAAGGCACCAAGAATATCCCCTGAAGCCTGAGGGCGGCCGTTATGGGGGCCACTACCTTTGTAAAGGTGTGGGAAGCAGAGGAGATCCCGAAGGGTAGTGCTGTGAATTGAAAGTGCTTCCTGTGGCCGGAAAATACTACGGCAATCCTTAGAAAAGAACCTTCTGCGTGGAGGTAAATAGAAATATGCAAATAGGCATCTTTTATATCCAAAGTCACAAAAAACATCACCTTAGAGGAGAAAGGTGGTGATAGACTTTATGGTTTTCCTATGGAAGCGCTTCTTTTTGATGAAGCGGTTGAGGTACCTTAAGTCTATGATCATTCTCCACTTGTCTGCCAGTTTTGGCATCAGGAAGACGGGAGAATAGACACGGGATCCTTCTTCTAGAGAAGGGACTTTCACCAGGGCTCCCTTGTGAATGTACTCTCGGATGGAGCATTCCAATGTAGTCTGCTGCATTGTAGGGAGGCTGCGAGTTAACACAAACCGATCCTGAGGAGGACGGAGGAACTTGATTGCATAACCTCTTTGGATTACCTACCGGACCCATGGGTCTCGAATTTTTTCCTGCCAGCAGTTGAGAAAGTGGGAGACACGACCTCCGACAGGAATCTCGGCCACAGGAAAACTGCTTCTGATGTCAAAAGCTAGGCTTGACTTTTTTATCATCAGACTTCGGAATCTCCGGCCGGCGCCTCTAGAGGAATAACTAGAGCCTCTCTGGACTGCCTTCCACGACGAGGCGGATAGCCTCTACCACGGTCAGAGCCAGACCTACCTCTGAAGGCCTGGGGTAAAGTTTTACCCTTCTTGTCGGCCAAGCCCTCTAGGATCTCGTCTAGGGCACAGCCAAAGACTCTACCCGGCTCAAAGGGTAATGCGCACAAATTATACTTTGAGGGGAACACAGCTCTCCAAGGTTTTAACCATAGAGGTCTTCCTGCTGCAGTGTTCTTGGTAAGTGCCAGGGATTTGGCCACCAGCCTTAATTGATGGTGGGAGGCTTCCGTTAAATATTCAGCTGCTAGGGAAACTGAGCCTAGAAACCCTAGCAGCTCGTCTCTGGAGACTCCAGAGTCGGTCAGTTTCGAGGTGGACCAGGTCAGTACATAATTTGGCTGACACTTCACAGGACGCAACCGCCACAGCGGTCTTGGGCGAGGCAGCTGAATAAGCCTTCTTGAAGGTATAGTCGAAGCGCCTGCCATGGCGTCGTGCAAATTTGCTCCATCATCTGATGGTACCTTAGTGCGGCAGGACAGTTTAGCCACCGCCATATCCACCTTGGGAGGAGAACCCCATTGATCCCATTGAGCAACTGGGAATAAAGCGCTGAACCTCCTAGGAACCACAAGAGGTTTTTCAGGACTTCTCCACTCTGAGGACATTAACTTTTGTAATGTCTGGTCCACTTGGAAGACCCTAGGCCCTCTATAGGTGGATGCGGAGGCTTCCCCGTCAACATCACGATCCTTAGACCGGATGGACTTCAGCAGCCGGCTTAATTTTTCGAGTGGAAGCACGGCCTGCTGGGATCTTCAGTGGAATTGTCAGATGAGAGTGTCTCGTCCACTATCTGATAATCTTCATCAGAGATCCGTAAGGAAGATTGTGTCTCAATCTGCGGTCTCTTGGCAATCTGAGCGATGGAAGAACGAATCTCCGTAAGAGACTCCTCATATAGTCCTTTACCCAAGTAACAACCTCTTATAGAAGGTACTTCCGGCGGAGGTCCGCGACACTGGTGACAGCGGGTAAAATCATAGCAGTCAGGTAAAGGGGTATTGCAATCCAAACACGTTAGGTGTTCAAGTTTAGAGGAATTTTTCCTCCTAAGCGCATCGCCATTACATGATGCAGAAGATGACATCTGAAACATCAAACAGCCACGTGACACTGAAACAGGGAAGATCGCCAAGCATCGCATAAAAAACCAAGGGGTACCTCTTTTTTTTTTTTTTTTTTTAAATCGGTCACTTGAAGAGAGAAAAAAACCGTCAGAAAAAAAAAACAGCCACCGCAACCCGCAGCAGAGGAGCTAGAAACCACTCACTCAACAAATAAAGGACTGCAATCAGACCTTTTAAATGTAATCCAGCAGCGAGGGGAGGAAGCCAACAAAGAAACATTTATACAGCACCAAAACAAACGCCATAATGGAACATAAGGCTAAGCCAGAGGCTCAAAATACAAGCAGCAAAAATCAAATCTATATTTTGCCTTTAAATTTAAAATTTCCAAACTTACCGCACTTTTTCCGAGAAAACCGGAAGTAGGGCGCGGTGGTGCGCAAAGGCTTCCTTCCCCTGGGAACACGGGACCGGAGAAAAGTTCCGGCCGAGGAGGTTCCCCGCTTACTTCCGGGATCGCTTTGCCTGCAGATGGATGCCGGATAACGCTGCGCTGCGGGGCGAAGGCCCGAAGGCCCGGAAGTTTTTTCTTTGGGACCGAGGTACCCCATAAAGGTAAGCCAGGAGTAAATAAAACCCCTAGCAACGGGAGGTCACAAGAGACCTCCGTCCACCTGTTCCACACAGGACAGAAAAAAAACACAGTGGAGGGAGGTCTCTTGTGCCCTCTTATAGGGCTAGTAGGAGGCACCTTTTTGGTGCTAATTAAAGGTTCCACCTGTCCTAAACAACACACAGGGGCAGAGATATCCCATATTGTGCTGCTGTCGGACGTAAGGGGAATAGTAATTTTAGCAGCAGAATTGTGAACTTTTTCCCTATATATTCAATAGGGAAGAAAAAACACACACAAAAAAAGCAAAAACTCTGTGTTTTTCTATGTGGGGTCTTACCCTTAGATTATTTTTATTAGACATTTTTTTTTATCTCTGTGACATACATGGCCAGCCCCCGACCCTGCTGTCGGCTGTCATACATGTTTTTTCACGCCTTCATTGTTTTTTTACCGTTCCGTGAAAAAAAAAAAGGATGTCGGAATGAAAACATTGAAATGAATAAATATATAAATGCAGATGTGTAAATAAGGCCTAAAATGGGACTACGGGTTTGTGGAAGGGGAAGAAGGTGACATTTTCTCCTAGTAAAATGTTTTGTAAAGTTTTTGTATATTTCCATGTACTCATTTATATAACAAAAAGATCACTTTATTTTTATTTTTTTTATTGTTATTTTATTATTATTTTTTATTATTTTTTTTTTTTTTTTTGATAAAAATACAACCAAACAAAAAAGGTCCCTGGCATGGAACAACTATTGTTAAACCCATCACATGAAGCGTCACACCCTTTTATAGCATGACAATTTTATGACACACATAATACAGAAATGTGGTTAAAAGCAGAAGTTATTTTTTTTTTCCCAAGAGGTAAACAAGTGATTGCAGCTAAATTAAGAAGGAAATGACGAAATGTTGGTATTTAGTTTTTGGTTATGTGTTGCACAATTTTTCCTTTATTCCTCTTAGATGTTCTCTAATATCATTAATAAAAGATATAAAGTGATGGCGTGCAATTTTTTTGCAAGATCTAAAAGGAGAACATGATGGGTCAAAAAAGAAAAAAAAACTTGTAGAGCAGCTCAAAAGTTCTGCTTTCTTTCCAGACTCTGTGTCACTCCTTTCCTTAGGCTAGATATAAATTTGACAGTAACTTGAGTTTTAACCCCTTCTATCACCTTGCTATAAATGTACGGCATGGCAAGTAACACATTAGCACACCATGCTGTAAATGTACCACGTGGGAAGTAACATGTTATATTCCCTCCATGTTGTACATTTATACTACGGTCATGGCACTGGCTCACGTGAACTGAAACACCCGTGAACACGAATCATGATGGATTCAATAGAGATAGAGGGGACCACCAATGTGTTGTCATAGTTGCCATCATCAACCTTCTATTACGTCTTCAATAGAAAGTTCACATAATCTAGTCCCAGCCTGGGATTTAAAAAAAAAGTATATAAAAAAAAAAGTTTTAAAATGTAAAGAATAAAAAAACAAAAAAACTAAAATTTGGGGAGTTTGCCACTCACAACTTGTTGTATTCTTCAGACCGCTTCAGAGTACAATAAGCAGAAGTTGGGGAAAGTACAGAAAAAAAAAATACTAATACCTCTACTTGGCTCCACTGTAGCATCTGGTCTTGTCTTGTGGCATCTTCCGGCCTCTTCCACCTCTTGGATGACATCACCGGTGCCAAGTTACCGCTAAAGTGTGTGTTTGTGACCCAGTTATGTCACCCAGGGGGTCAGAAGACTCTGCTAGAGAAGACCAGGCATCACTGTAGAGCCTTGTAGAGGTGATCATCAACCTTTTTTTTTTTTTTTTGTCCAGCACCTCCCAGATTATAAAAATATTTTGTGGGTGGTGAACACAACCAATTTTGGATTCAGATGAGCCCAAAATTTTTGAAAATTGCCTTGTAACAAACTCGCTAATAGTTAAATTAAAATTTACTAATTCTGTATGGCGTCAGGTACACGATGGGTGCACCTCCACCTTTTCATCACCGTTTATCCCCACTGCATTGTTTTTTAACCCATTCCCAACATCTTTAAATATTGGGAATGGGTCTTTAAATATGGTGGCTACTCTGAGGGAATTAACCCTTGCTGTTTGGCCACCCCAAAAAAAGCGTTCCCCTAGCGCCCCCTACCAACTTTATTTTTTTTAATGCAGTAAAAACAAAATCCATAAGAAAATGTGAAAAACACAGTTTTTTCTAATTCTACCTCATTCTGAATTTTTGGCAGCTTTCTAGTACATTGCACGGAATATTAAATGGTACCACTATAAAAGACAACCTGTCATGCAAAAAATAAGCCCTTATACAACTCTGTGAATGAGAAAATAAAAAAGTTATGGCTTTTGGAAGGCAGGGAGTAAAAAATGAAAATCAAAAAATAAAAAATGGCTGCGGCAGGAACGGATTAAAATTTTGTGCCATTTTCTGTGGACATGAAGGGACCATTCGTTTTGAAAGCAGCCCATAAAGAGTTACTTACGAACTAAAGAGACAGCAATGTTCCGTGTCTAATGAATACATCTCTATATATTCATTAGTAGAATAGTTTTTGGAACTTTTGGAATTTGAGATTTTAACTAGTGCTGCAACTTTGGGCTAAGTCCTCATGTAGCGAAGCGCAGCGAAAAAAAAAAAAATGCTGCAATAAAAAAAGGTTTTATCTTCAGTGGATTTTTGCAATTTTGCAGAGTTTTCCTCTGGGGAATTTCTGCAGAACTGTTTCTATTACTTGAATAGGAGCAATCTGCTGTATGAGTGTTCAAGGTGTCGGAGCCCCACAGATCACATGCTGGTGTCCTATCCTGTGGATAGGTCATGGGTATGAAATATACATTTGAGGCCCACTGGCACTGCCCACTTTGGCTCATTTTGGAACATCAAGTTTAAGCAAAAATTTTTCAACTTACTTCTTATAAATAAAGGGGTGTGGCCTGAATGCACAAGGATGCACCAAAATTGTGTTGTAAAATTCTGACTCAAAGTAAGCTTAAAGATGGTGTAAATGCAGACAAGACAGTCTAAAAAATATGCCAAATTTATTATCCAGAATCAGTCACTGTGATAAATCTGGTGTAGTATCAGGCTGCCTAACTATTACTAAATCTGGGCCATTATATTTTATTATCAGTAATTGTTATCTGATTATACTATACCTCCAAATAATGAAAACTGCCACCAAAAGTAAAATTACACAAATGACTCCGATAATCGCTCCGATATAAAGATTTGATTTCTGGTCCACTGTAAATATACAAGAAAAATCTTGTCTAAGTCATTGTCATTGTACAGGCAACAAGCAAAGGAAATGATCTTGTCATTTTTATTATTACCCACAACAGGGCCTCAAGGGCTTTCTGGTAGTGGAGTCGTTCATCATAGAATCGGATTTATTTAGGCCCCAGACGTAGAATCACCCAGCTTGCTTTAAGGTGTACTTTCAATTATAACATTTTCTTAAATGAATAGTTCAGGTGAATATAAGAAATGTTGCACTATATCTATATATATATATATAGAAATATGTTATTTTCAGATTGAGTTACTTTTTACATAGAGGTCTACGGAGCGGTGAGAGGGAGGAGGAGAAAGCTTTTTAGAAAAACATCTACTTTGCCACTTATTAGGCTACTCTCCTCATCCATATCTTTACTCAGAGTGTTTACTTGTACAGAATCCTTCTCTATGCTCAGCTCACACACAGAAGTCTATGGAGAGAGAATGGAGGGAGAGGAGGCTGCTGGCTAGTTCATTGATTTTTTTGCCTCATTCTCAGAGTTAGAACAATATCTTTAAGATATAGCATTAGCAGAGTAGAATAGTTTAGCAGCTACATTCATTTATGTGTCTTTTCCAGCAGACCTCTCCTCCATTTTACATAGACTTCTATGTAAAATGTAAGCCAATCTGATAAGCAAAGAAGAAAACATATTTCTTTAATAAGATACATTGCAAAGTTTCTCATATTCACTGTAATAATTGGGGGCACACTTTAGTCAAGCTATGGAACTGCAGTAGATAGTAGTGCAGATCAATTTCAGCTTTTAAATTTCAACAATTTTGTATGAGGAAAGTAGCATTTATATTATATACATTACCATTTCAGGATCCATTATGGGTCTATTCCACTTGGAATGATGAATGATGATTTTATAAATATTATTATTATTATCTGATGCTTTAAAGCGGTTGTCCGGGATAAAATTTAAATTTAACCCTAAACTAAACACTCTCCCCCCACCTAACTTCTAACTTACTTAAACAAAAATGTATAATTTCCCCAGATTGCCGCGGAGGTCATGAGACCGCCGCAGGCACATATTCTGACATTCCCTTTTCCATTTCCGAAGACTGAGCATCACCAATACCATTCACCCCCCATCCCATCATACTTACCTGTCTTCATGTCCTCTTCTTCTGGGTACAAAGCATCACTTTCTTCAGGGGGGGCCGGTGCCTGCGCAATAGAGCCGGAGTTAGGTAGGTAGGTGGGGCTAGTAGTCTGCAGGCTAGCTAGGGAAACAGTGAGTGGGTGTGAGAGAGGGAGGGGGAGGGATTGAGAGGGGGATCTGAGTGAAGAGCAATGCATCATGGTAGTTGTAGGCTAAGAAAGCAGAAAGTTACCCATGTAAACAAATGCAGAGGATGCCAGGAGCTCCCATAAATAACTCAAAACACTGCTAAAGGTATTTGGGTGCACTTATTAACCCATTAATAGCAATAACAGAGCAATAAGGAATTTCTTAGCTCAGCTATAAATCTCAGTGAGATCTTCCATTATAGATAAAGGTTTTCTTTGCAGGATTTCTTACAGTATTTAGTGTTCTGATATTTTAGCTGTATTACTCATGATTCTGACCTGGGCATTACTTCTGACTATCCTCTGTTGTAACCCCCTTGACTTTTGCTTGGCACATGTTGTTTTATGTGGTTTTGACTTCTGCTCTGTCATAGAATATGCTGTAGGTCTCCTCAGACACTTGACATTTGCGACTATCTGTGTCTGACTCTTGGCTTGGTTATGACTAATGTTCTAATACTGTTACGCTACCGCCTCCATCCTGAGACTACACCCGGAGTTATGACATGGAGATTCCCCTGCAGGGAAGACTAGATCCCTGTAGAGAGGTTAAAGGGTGAAAGCCAGGGAATCCCTTAGACTTCACATTGTGGTTTAACTGGCACCAATCGGATGGAGGCTTAGAGAGTCCAACTTCAGATCAAGAGCAGTTATTCCAACATCCTCAGCAGTACAACACTGTATGTGACAGCGTATAACAATGATTTATACCACAACATAGACAGCACTATGTATATACAGTATAATACTTACAGCCTTTAATGTTCATTTTGTCCTTAGTGCTTATTGTTTGCCCACCAAAGTATGTTACTGTGCACTGAATTATTGACCCATTCTCTGCTTCAGAAGGTGTGTAGGTCAGTTTAGATGTAGCTGCCCATGTCCCATTTCCAAGGTCTGATCTCTCTGTAACATACGGACCAATGACGTTCCAGGAGAAGGTAGGTGGGCTGGAAGCGCAGGTATAATTTGCCATACATGTGATCGTAGTACTTTCACCCACAGGTATTTCTTTAGGCACCAATAATATCGGCTCTGATGGGCGATCTGAAGAGGAGATTTAAAGACTGTTATCCTTTTTGTTTTATGAGGGTGAAAATAAATCTGAAAAGACCCACCTAAGAATGTCACATACTTTTATACTATTGCTATATCTACACTGTTACTATACTAATATTACACTACAAGAGATGTATCGGACATAAAAACTCACACTGTATTCCTGGCTGCAAAGAATAGTTTACAATATTGTGATGCCAAGTTGTCAATCCAATGGATGTATCCAGGGGTTTAACTAGAGTCTTATGAGCCGTCTGGCAAAAGCTCAACTTTGGTCCCCCTGTGCTACTTCTCCTCCCAACCATCAGCCGTGTCCTATTTGTACATTTTATCAGCATTTACAATTCATACATAGTGTGGCAAGGGTGACCTGTGGGCCCTTCTTGGTTTCTGGACCTGGTCACAGTGGTGACCACTGCAACCCCTATAACCATGCCAATGGTATTACCAAATAATACAGATTGTACATGAGTACATTGAAGAGGTAAATGGAGAAAGAAGGTTCAAGGAAGAATGGGTAGGAGAACATTATAAAGAGGTGAAGGGCTGGAGGATGGAAAGAAGGGACTAAGGAAGGAAAAAGGGTTGGAAAAGGAAAGATGACAAAGAAGGAACGGCGATGAAACTAGGAATGGGAAGGGATTAAAGAATAAAGATAAAGAAAAAATAAAATTGACAAAGGGGAAGGGACAAATTAAATGGGAAGAGAATGATAGGAAGAGGAAGGGTGGAAAGAAGTGAAAGAGTCAAAAAGGGAGGAAAGAAGGAGGAGCGAGGAGTGATGGAGAGGGTAAGTTTGTGAAAATAATAAGAGAAAGAAGAGTTATACATACCTCCAGTTAACAAAAAAAAAATTGCAAAAATGAATAGTACAAGTGAATATAAGAAACTTTGTAATAAATACACTCAATTAACTCTGCTACACTCTGCTACTATGTTTGTAGATAAGAGGCTACCAATGCACAGAATGAGGCAATAAACTAATTAGCCAGCAGGCAACAGCCTGCTATTCCAACCCTCCTTTCTCCATAGAGCTCTATGTGTGAGACAGAATATGGAGACAGATATCATATAAACAAGCAATCAGGTTAATGATAAGGAGCAGAAGAACAGCTTAATAAGTGGTCAAGGAAACAAATCTCCTTAAGATATTTTACAAAGCTTCTTGTCACAAGATTTTTATAGTCACCTATACTATTCATGTATAAAAATTTCTGGAAATTATTCAAGAAAGAATAACGAAAGAGAGATGGAAGGAGTAAGAAAGGAAGATCTAGTTTACCTGCGACTTCTAGCTGAACATTATCAGAAACACTGGCAAAAGCTGACTTTTTCTCATCTTCTGGATAATAAGTGCGCACGTCTTTCCTTTTCACAGTGTGAATTCGAAGGGTACAATTCTCTATTGTAGGTCTCACTAGTTCAGCACGGTTTTTGTACTCTGAGGATATCTGTGATGCGTCCGTGCTATAAATAATCCTTTGTCCAAGTGAAGCCGGTCTCACATGCCAAACCACTTTTCTATTATGGACTCCGTCAGATGGCTTCTTAGTGAAGCAAGGGATCTCTACGCAAGAGCCAAGTAATGCCTCAATCTTGTTGGGGATGTTAAACTTCTTTGGTTGAGCAACACACCCTGCTTGATAGAAACAGATATAAAATGGATCACTGTCCATATCATCAACTGCAAGCAGTGTACAAGTGTCTACAAGTGTATCGGATATCACTAGAGAGGCGGAATATTTTACTCTAGAAAGATGAGGTATGGACAAGACAGGGACAGTGAAAAAATGTAAACTTTATTGATGACTTTGTGTATGTGTTGTGTAAGTGTTTGGTGCAACTCTTTTGGAGCTGCGATCTGGAAGATGGTAAATGTCTGGGTCACAGCGCCAATAAACTTCCTGGTTATGTTCAGAGGGGAATTACAGAAGAATAGCCCTGGGATTAAGCTCAGAGGGGTATTACATTATCCCTCTATGTGACAACCAGAGAACAAAAGTATAGTATGTTCTCTGATTGATAGGAGAGGGGATAACATGGACAGAAGATGAGATTCATTTTAAAGATGAGAATCTCATCTTTAAAAAGATAGTAAGATCATCATGATAGCCCTTACAGATTCGGAGAGATTCACTGTTAAAAACGCTGTAGGGAATTTTTTCACCAGCAAATCACTTCAGATCTGTAAGGACTATCATGGTGGTCTTGGTATCATTTTAAAGATGAGATTCTCATCTTTAAAATGAATCCAAGGTCATCTTCATAGCCCTGCAGTTGTCCCCACAGTTTAATGTCCTCCTCCTACCACACGAAAAAAAAAAAAAAAAACACTAATACTCACCTCTACTCATTCCCCTGCTGTCTCAGTCCAGAGGCCTCAGGGAGCTGCAGGTGCTATATAAGTGACGTCATAACATTGTGCCTGCAGCATATGCAGGCTGTCACAATGGGGCCCCTGCTACTATAGGGCCCGGTGCAAGTGTAAGTGCATCCTTATATGTGTCCATAACGGCTAAACCCCTTCAGCTTGGACTACTTCTAGCTCTTTTCAATTTTCAATTTTATTAACTCATCTTTGCCAATTTCTGAGCATAACCTTCCTTTGTTACTATCAGGACATTCTCCTTTTCAGAACACACCAACGCAGGCCACCTCTTCTCACCCTACTACTTGCATTAGTGACCATATCCTCTCAGACATCATCCGGTAGATGATATTAAAGATATTTAGCCTCTCTTCTGGAATCTTTCCTTCCTCTTTCAAACATACTGTGATAACCATATCACTTAAGAAAAAACATTTTAGAACAGGTTTTGACAGGTATGTCAGTTGAAAGATCTACTGTTACCTCACCCACTAACTCTTCTTGACCACTTACAGTCTGTCTTTCACACTCTGAACCCTGCTAAAACCCTGACAAAAGTCTCCAGTGATCTCCTTACAATTAAACTTAATGGCAACTGTTCTCTTATTATTATTATTCTGGATCTCTCTGCAGCATTTGACACCATAGACTACCATAGTCTACATAGACACCATAGACTACAAAGTCCTCTCCACTATGCTTCTCTCTATTGACCTTAAGGGCACTGCTCTCTTTTGGTTCTCCTCCCTCCATGGATTTAATAAACTAAATACACCACAATTTGCAACAAAAAACTGCTATACATTCCTTACACCACATTGTTGGACAAAGGGGTCTGGCTTTTGCTGCACTAACCTCAGCAAACAAATAACTTTTTGACAGTATTAGGCCACTTTCACAGTCAGTATTTCACAAGAACATTCTGCATCAGCATTTGTAACCCAAAACCAGAAGTAGAACCCACAAAAAGAAAAAAATATACTGATTGACAAAAAAAAAAAATTGAGAGGAGGGCATGGAGGCCTACAGTTAAGGTATCCTGTGGCACATACACCCACCGATGTTACAGCTGGGCCTGTAGCTCCTGCACACTCATAGGGTGGTGAAGATGGTGTCCAAGCTGGTCCCATAAATGCTGGATTGACAATAAACCTGGTGAAGAAAGTGTTGTAATTTGGTGGAGACATTTCTGGGAAACAATTGTATGTGGGCAAGCATTATCCTGCTGATACCAGTTGTCCGTCCTACCATGAGAAACGACACATGTGGCTACAGGATGTCATGTACATATCTCTGAGTTAGTGTTCCTCATATCGCTACTAGGGGTGACCAACTGTTTTTCGGGATGGCTCCTCAAATCACCACATGAACAGGGGCAGTGTGTCGCTCCACAACAAATCCAGGGTTAAAGCTCTCATCACGAGACCTTCATATTCATACCTGACCATCATTGACTCATCAATGGAATTTGGATTTGTCACATCCAATATGGTTCCAGTATGTAACAGTCTAGGTTTCTTGTTCATGATACCACTGCAAACAAAGATGATGGTGGCTGGCTGTCTATGGCAGGACATCTAATGAGCACCATGAAGGTGCCACCGAGGAATGGTGGCCGAGGAAACTTTGCATGTTGCTTCTCAGTAGATCAAATGATCATCTCTAATGGTGGTCTGGCCAGAGCCTGTTTGCAGTGTATGCATGCACCCACATGACTACTGCTCCCAAACCTTTCAACAGCAAGGTCACCTAGGTGGCAGACATTTTTTGAAACAACAAGCCTGCTTTTCTCAGTCCAACGCTCCCCTCTCAATGTCTGTCAACTAGAGAAAATGTCTTTGAGTGCGTCATAGAGACATGTCAACAATCTCACACGAAGAGGTACACTACCCAAAAGTAGCCTATGAGAGCCTGAATGCCGCGGGGAAACATGTAATGCCTGCTTGTTTAATCAGACCACATCTGTAATCATTTACATATTTGTCCGAAACATAACTCCATGCCAGGTTTTGCAGCAGTTTTTTCTATCTGGGTTCATAATTTTATTTGTTAATGTGTGTGTGTGTATCAGGGCTGTGGAGTCGGTACGCTAAAGCCCCGACTCCGACTCCTCAATTTCCCCTGACTCCGACTCCAACTCCGACTCCGACTCCGACTCCACCAAAATAGGCACCGACTCCGACTCCGACTCCACGACTCCGACTCCACAGCCCTGGCACTGCTAAACCTTATAGGTTCACTCAGAACTCAGTCCCATCATTATATGAGGAATAGAACAGACCTTTACAGGACATTTCATCATTTTCAACATTTCATCATTTTCCCAAATTCTTATGAAAATATATTCAGCACATACTGCATTGTACTACTAACTGTACCAATTTATTATATATTTTGGGAGTCGGAGTCGGTCCATTTTATACCGACTCCGACTCCGACTCCACCAAAATAGGCACCGACTCCGACTCCACGACTCCGACTCCGACTCCACAGCCCTGGTGTGTATAATGAAAACAGGTGCACCTGGACCCACTCTTGGTTTTGGCTTACAAATACTGACCAAATACTGATCATATGAAAGTGACCTTAGTAAATCTACCCTAATGTATTTTGTTCTGCTTTTCTTTCTTATGAAGAAATGGCTGAAGGGCAGGATATTGTGACAATCTCACCCTCAGAGATAGACTCTGCTATCTGTATCACAATAATCACAATACTAGTCAGGATTGTGTCTAGCCTTCATGTGATGTAACATAGACAGTACAGGCGGTGTCTGGTGGAAAAAAAAGCTAAGTTCATATACTCTACTAGTGATTTCTAGGTTGTTAGTTGGGTGTCCCCCGTATAGAGCCTTTAGCTATAAGTGTGAAGAGTGAAGAATGTCTACAAGATTGTATCTCACTATGGAGAACTATAAAGGTATTCATGAAAAATATTTCACCCAAACCCCACTAAAGGCAGGAGGTGTACAGTAAAAACTAATGAAAAAAAAATTATATTATATATATATATATTTATATATATATATATATATATATATATACACACACACACACACACATATTTATTTAATTATAAATATACATATCACAGACAATTAACCTCTCAGTTGCCACAGTCAAATGTGACTATTGCATTCGAGAAGGTATTTTTAGGGAAAGTGCTAGCAGCCCTCTTAGGAGAGATAACAGGAACTATGGCAAGCTCCTAGTCCTGTCAATGTTTTTATTAAAGGAGTTTTTCACAACTTTGATATTGATTGCTGCAGCCTCTTTGCTACTTACCAAGCACAGCACTGTGCACTGCTTAGTGGGTGTGTTTGGTATTGCAGCTCAGTTTCTTTCATATGAGAAGGGCAACTTTAGCTAAGAATCATAGCCCCAGATAATCTCTTTAAACCCTGCCTGTGGTCAGGGCCGGCATTAGGGGGGTGCAAACTGGGTAATTTCCCAGGGCCCCGTCCTCAAAGGGGCCCCCAGGATCCGGAGCATCAGGCTTTTTAGCCTGATGCTCCAGATCCCGGGAGCTCCACAGCTGTATCGGCATGCTGTGCTGTGCACGCCAATAAAGTTTAATCCTATGACAGAACAGGGATCGGAAAGGTCCCTGATCTGTCATAGAGAACCATCGGTAATGCACAGGACATCACGGCGCAGGTGGCGTGATGAGGTCATTGCATCGCCCCACCTGAGCCACTACTACAGGAGAATCTTCGGCTCCTCTGCTCATCGCAGGAGCGAGGTAAGGTGAGTACAAGATTTATTGTTTTCTGGTAAGGGAAAGGGATTTCCTGATAAGGGGGTGTTAGGGTGGTCTTCAAATCAGATCAAGAATATATTGGATGGTAGTCAAATTATCAGATTAGTACAGAGGCTCAAGCCATGCAATCAACATAGACTCAGTGTGAATCTGGGTAAAAGCACACTTTATTGAGCAAGTCATATCCACTTATTTACTGGTGCGGACATATATGGCCAAAGTCCATTCTGTATACCTAATATTTTATGAGTTTCTGATCGATAGTTTATGATACTTAGTCATCATATCAGCAGGTTCATATTAACATAATTAGTGGTCAGTAGTTTGATATCAGCAATATATAATCGAATGTCAGCAGTTAGACATGACATATGAGCAAACATAATATTTTTAAACAGCTTGGTACAGCAATAGCAGATTAATAAAAGTTGAATACAGGTCATGCTGCCCTATCAGGGGCAAACTATTATTTATGGGGGGGGGCTAATATTTATAGATGGGAACTATTAAATATAAGGGGGGCTATTGTAAGGGAGGAGTACTGTATATAAGGGGAAACTGTTATATATAAGGGGGTTATCAGAGATGACATATTATATATAAGGGGGGGACTTTTGTATATAATTGTTCCCCCCTTATATTAGTCCCTTTATATATTATAGTTCCTCCCTTATAATAGCACCTTTATAAATAATAGTTCCCCCTTATAATAGCCCCCATTATAAATAAGTGTATAATTGTACCACCCTTATAATAGACCCTTAAAAGGTAAGAACTATTACAAATAAGTGAGGCTATTATAAGGTTGAAATTATAAATAAGGGAAGAACTATTATTTATAAGGGGGCTATTATAATGGGGAGACTGTTATATATATAAGGGGGTTATTATAGGAGATGACATTATATATAAGGGGGCTATTATAATGGGGAGGCTGCTATATATAAGGGGGTTATTATAAGAGATGACATATTATATATAAGGGGGGGCTATTACAAGAGGAACTATTATATACAAGGGGGTTATTATAAGAGGAACTATTATACAAGGGGATCTATTATAATGGGGAGACTGTGATATATAAGGGCACTATTATAAGAGGGGACTATTATATAGAATGGGGGTTATTATAAAGGAACTATTATATATAAGGTGGCTGCTATAAGGGGGAGTCTGTTATATATGAGGGGCTATTATAAGGGGCAGACTTTTAAATATAAGGGGATTAGTATTTATAATGGATGAGCTATTATACATAAGGGGCACTATTATAAGAGATTAATTATTATATATAAAGGGAGCTATTAAATATAAGGGTGGCTATTATAAGGGGGGACAATTATACATAAGGGGGCTTATATAAGGGGGAGACATATATAAGGGGGCTAGTATTTATAATGGAGGAACTGTTTTATATAAGGAAGGAATTATTATCTATAAGGAGCACTATTACAAGGTGGGACTGTTATGTATAAGAAGGGCTACTATAGGAGAGGAAGTATTATATATAAGGAGCGCTATTATAAGAGAGGAATTATTATATATAGGGGTGTTATAAGGGGGGACTGTTGTATATAAGGGGGACTATTATAGGAGAGGAACTATTATATATAAAGGGGCTATTATAAGGGGGAACTATTATATATAAGGCTGGCTGTTATAAGGGGGAGACTGTTATATATAAGGAGCTATTATGTGTAAGGGAAGAAAGTATATATATATATATATATATATATATATATATATATATAAGGAGGTGTCTGTTATATATAAATGGGGAAATGTTATACATAAGGGGAGGACTATTATATATAACGGGGCTATTATAGGAGCGAAACTATTATATATAAGGTGGATTGTTATAAGAGGGCTATTATGTATAAGGGAGGAACTATTTATAAGGGGGCTATTATAAGAGGAAATTATTATAGATAAGGCGGGCTATTGTTTATAACGGAATAATTATTTATAATAGGCCTATAATAAGGGGGACATTAAATGGGTGACTATTATAATGTGGTCTCTTTTATTTATTTAGGTAAACTTTATAAGGAGGGTATTGTTAAAGGGGCTATTTATAAGGGGGAACTATTATTTATATGAGGTCTAATATTGATAATGTGGACTATTATTTATAAGGTGAACTTATAAGGTTACGGGCCCTATTTACTTACCGATCCCCGCTCCTGCTCACGGCCACCTGTGCATCATTTTCTGCGGAGTTGGCTGTGAGCAGGAGCGGGGATCAGTAAGTAAGGCCTCAGCCCGCGAACCCCACAAACACTGCTATCATTATATTATATATTATATTATAATGATCGGAGGCCCAGGGGAGGTGAGAGAATATAAAAAACAATGTTACTTACAATGTTACTTACCCCAACGTCATTATGCATCACAACGCATGTCTGGCTCATGTGACATCTGGTCCAACATTGAAGAGGTAGTGGGGAGTGCGCCAGAGCCAGGGAGAGGTAAGTAACATTGTTTTTTATGTTTGTATCCTCCCCTGGGTCTCCGATATTTATACTCTGGGGTCTGAAAAGACCCCAGAGTATAATAATTGTTCATGGGTGGTCCACAATGGGGCACAATACTATGTGAAGGGGCCAATGTGTGACATAATAGTGTGTGCATGGGCCACTATGGGGCATAATAGTATGTGCAGGGGGCACTATGGGGCTTAATAGTGTGTGCAGAGGCCGCTATGTGGCATAATAGTGTGTACAGGGGCCACTATGGAGCATAATAGTGTGTGCAGGAATGCAGTTTGTGCGGGGGGGGGGGACCCGGCTTCGCAAGGGTATATTTCATTTTTTGGAAACCTGGAGTAAAGCTATGTGGCTGAGGAGAGTAAGCTCCTGCGAACTTCTATTGGTTGATAAGGGACATGTGACCATGTGTATGGCAGTTGGAATATCAGTGAAAGACTTGCTGGCTTATATTGGCTAATGCAGGTAATTTTTTTGGGAATACTGTATGTCAGGAACGGTATGTCCTAGAGAGGTGAAACCCAGTCTAAAATCTTCCCGGACACCTGACGTACCTTTGTGCCAAATTTGGTTATCATCGGTCCAGTTGTTTGGTCGCGCATAAAGAACTGATAGACAGAAACTCATTTATATATAAAGGTATGGTATATGGTATGGTATATGGTATAACACCATGTCTGAAGAAGAGAGCTAGACTCTCGGAGGCTTACTATCAAATATACTCAGTTAGCCTCTAAAAGGCATTGCCTGATTTCTTCACTCTTCCACTACTTTCTATGGCTAACACGGTACAACATTATACTACTTCAATACTGTGAAACACATACACATTAGTTATCACTGTGTCCGAAAACACCTGGTCTACAAACCTGTAAAAATATTTTTCCCATATGGTGAACGCCATAGCAGGAAAAAAAAAATAAAAAATGCTGAACCGCCAATTCTTTTTGCTATTTCGCCTCTGATAAAAATTTGAATAAAAAGTGATCAAAACTTTTGCACAGTACTGTACCTTAGCAATCCATTAGTTAATTGAAGGCTAATGTCATCAAGATATTTGAAACTCACAATGAGAAAAATGAAAAATGTAAAACATTTACATTACCTTGGAACATGATAAAAATCAGAAGTGTAGATATTTCTCTCATGATAGCAGAATCACAGTGTGTGAAATTCTGAGGAGTCACCTAAAATATGGGACACAATATATTCATAGAACATGTTATCAAATCTCATGCATTGTCATAAAAAGATATAAAATATAGTGTAATATAAGATATAACATATACTGTAAGATATATCAAGAATTGTTTTCTCAATCATACCATAATGGGCAAGAGAGAGAGATAGATAGATAGATAGATAGATAGATAGATAGATAGATAGATATGAGATAGATAGATATGAAATAGATAGATAGATAGATAGATAGATAGATAGATACATAGATTTGAGATAGATAGATAGATAGATAGATAGATAGATAGATAGATTTGAGATAGATAGATAGATAGAGAGATAGATAGATATGAGATAGATAGAGAGATAGAGAGATAGATAGATATGAGATAGATAGATAGATAGATAGATATGAGATAGATAGATAGATAGATAGATATGAGATAGATAGATAGATAGATAGATAGATATGAGGTAGATAGATAGATAGATAATAGATAGATAGATAGATAGATAGACAGATAGATAATAGATAGATAGATAGATAGATAGATAATAGATAGATAGATAGATAGATAGATAGATAGATAGATAGATAGATAGATAGATATGGAATAGGATAGATAGATAGACAGACATACAGATAGATAATAGATAGATAGATAGATAGATAGATAGATAGATGAAAGTCCGTGAAAATGAATACAGAAAAGAGCCTATGAAAATTACTTTGAATGCAAAACTATACTAAACCTGCAAACAATAAAATGACTAATTTCACTTGTCTATGGCAGAAGGGAACGTGCACTTACCAATATTTGTTGTCTATAAATCTGTGACTAGATACAGCCTGGTGAAATGTTTTTGCTTCATGATTTTATCTTGCTTCACTTCCCTTCTTTTCTTACATCTGGCCAGGGTGTTTGCAGGAGGATGTGGCCTCAGCAAAAATTGTCACAAAGAAGGAAATAAAGTAGTAGATAAAAATCAGCATGGTGAGAAAAAACCTTTAGAAAAGACCTAAAAAAATACTACAACAGAAAAGTATATAAGATATATGCCACTGGTCATATTATAAATATATAAATGTCCCAAACAAAAAAAATATGGGGAAAAGCTGTTCCATGAAAATCCTCTCAAAAGACAAGTGGGCATTCCCTCTGCCTGGAGAAAAAAAATGGTTTACTCTCCAAAGAAGACTGTAACGACTGTGAATCTGAGGAATAACCTACCCCAGAACCTAGCTCTTCACTGTAAAGACTGTGAATCTGTGGAATAACCTACCTCAGGAGCTGGCTTTTCACTGTAAGAACTGTGAGTCTGTGGAATAGCCTACCCCACAAAGCAGCAACAGTTGACAGCTTTGAAAATGACTTAGATGCCTTTTTACATAAAAATAGCATTGATGCTTATGGAAATGTATAGAATACTTATTCCTTCACCTGCCCCTTCATTCATGCCCTTTCCCCTCTCTTGGTTGAACTCTATGGACATACATATTTTTTTAACCATACATATAACTACATATAACTTCATGTGGTCCGCTTGTCCTTTGTGGCTGAGTTGCTGCAGTTCCTTCCCCTTTTTAATAATACCGCTCACAGCTGATGGTGGAATATCTAGGAGAGAAGAGATGATGGGAAATGACTGGTTGCAGCGGTGACTCCTATTACAGGACCAGACTGTGATTCAAAAAAATATATGCCCTGTATATAGAAATATAAAAAAAAATAATGGGTGTCAGATAAAGATGGGCAAATCTCGGAAGATTTGTGTTGTTCTGTGTTTAGACGAAGCGATTCCCTGGTTTGGTCGAGCTTGTTCAAATAGAACTGGAAGGGAAATTATTATACTTGGGGTCTCTTCGACCTCTCTAAGAGGAAATATAGGAGTTGTGTTGAATGTCAGGCAGTTGTTTCCTGACGACCATGTGCCTGATGTATATATAGTTTGTACTCAGGGTCAAGCGTCTCCTACCAGTCCTCAGGTATCTTCTAAAACCAAGCAGAAAACTAAAATCTGAACGCTGCATTGGCTGTCTCCAACATCTTCCTGAGGATTATCCATCTATATATGCAGTGTTTGCACGAATATTTCTAAAGATGAGCAGATGACTGATGATAAAAAAAAATATTTTAATATTTGAAATCATAAATGTCTAGTAAGAAAAAATCTAAAAAATTCAAACAGGAATTTGCTGAGTTGTTTGAGTCCTCTAATTCCTCGGAGAGGGATCTTCAGACATCAGAATCAGATTCAGACATAGTTATCTCTGAGGAAATGGAGGCTCAATCCATGCAACCTGGAGAAAGGAAAGACTTTTCAGTTCAAGTTCACTTATCATGCCACAGACGCATCCAAGAAAGGTTGGGGTGCTCATCTACACACCTTATGGGCACAAGGCCTTTGGGACAAATTGGACAGACAACGGTCTTCAAATTTTCAAGAAATTATAGCTGTCAGGTTGGCACTGCTACACATCAAACTGTTGATCCAGAATAAATCTGTCCTAACTCAAACAGACAACCAGGTACTGGCCTATTATTTGAACAATCAAGGTGGAACCTGAAGCAAGCTATTTATGATGAAATGCAAGAAGATTTTTCAATTGGCAGAATCTGCTCTGCTGGACTTAGAGAGGTTGTACAGGCATTTTTAAAAAAAATATGCCGGGGGAGGTGAAAAAAATCAAAAAAAAATCAAACACACCTGTGCTCTGGTGTCCTCCCATTGCTGTTCGGTTCTTCTTGCTCCAACGACTACTCACGGGTCTCTTCCTGAGTTCTGCTGAAGCCGCTGATTGGCCTCAGTGGTCACGTGACCGTGGAGGCCAATCAGTGGCATTCAGCAGGTCTCATGAAGAGACCTGTGATGTCACAGGTAGTGACATCACATGCCCTTCGCTGAGGCTGCTCATTAGCCTCAGCAGTCACATGTGACTGGGACTTTTCCAGTACGAAAGCCACCACAGACATGGAGTGTAGAGGAGGCAGCCAATGAAGATGTTGCAGTCCATAGGTCAGAGATGGTGAACGATCTGAATTAGGAGATCTGGATACTGGAGAAGAAGCCAATGCTCTCTCAAAACTTGAAAAAACAGAGAACACCAGGCCCTTTGGGGCCAGAATGGTGCTATTATTATTACTGATGGCTTCTCCATCAATATTTTCTGCAGAAGACTCTGGATACTCTGGACTGGAGGAGACACGTAACGAAATTTGTTTTTCCAATTCATGGAGAATGCATTCACTGCATATGGGTGATCTTGAGCATCTAGGGAACAGAATACTGGAAGTTTTTCATTGTTTCTGCTTGTTATCAAATCTATATGTGGCATTCCTCATCTGTCTGTTAGAAAATGAAAGTCTGGGAGTCTTCTGGCTCAGAAGATCTGCTCTGGTAACAATGGACAACAAATTTTTACATAAGTTTTGCTTTCTTGAAAATTTCTGGTGATTATGATAAACCCATTCAAGCTAAGCAGAAATATAATTTCCGGATAGTCTATATTACGTAGAAATTTTGAGAAACATGAGATTACCTGTTAGTGATTATGAAGCTGTAAATGTTACCAGTTATTAGTTTAAATGAACGAAAAGTGTTTTGCTGCTTATTTTCTTTTGCACTCAATGTATGGTACATCCTGTATTAGTGTCCAGCAATAGTCAGCTAGCACTGATGGATTCTAGTAGCCTTGATAATGCTTTTCCATCATGGCAATATCCTGGTGAAACTGTTCGCCATGTTCGTCACTGATTGCACCAAGATTTGGTGGGAAAAAATCCAAATGAGAATGCAGAAAATGAATTTTCAATGACATGTTGCACTTCATCGCTTTGTAAGCTGCAAGAAGGTTGTCAACCTATTCAATGTAGTTTGGTGCTCGATAGTTGCCAAGGAAATCCTCTGACGCATCCTTGAGAGATTTCCAAGCAATTTTCTCAAGCCCCACCAGCAGCTCTTCGAAGTGCTTGTCATTTATGATGTGTCGGATTTGTGGACCAACAAAAATGCCTTCCTTAATCTTGGCATTTGTTATTCCTGGGAACATTTGTCTCAAATAATGAAAACGAGGCTTGTTCCATCCAGAACGAAACAACCTCCATCTCTCGGCTTAGTTTGTTACGGGCACGATTGAAAGATACAGGATTGTCTACATCACTAATTAATGCTTTATTGGCAGCCCGTAAGAACTCTACAAATAAGACGTACCATAAAATATGGTATAAATTCTCTGCCTGGCTCAACAATTGAGAATTGCATTCAGTGGAAATACCGAGCGTCCTTCAATTCCTGCAAGACAGTTTTCAAAAAGGCCTTAAGTTTAACACTCTTAAAGTACACATGACAGCAATTAATGCTATGACAGATGGGAAATTTTCTGGTCATCCCTTAGTATCAATATTCTTCAAAGCTATCAGGAACTTGAGGCCAGAAGTTAATCCTCCTGTACCTGATTGGGATTTAAACCTATTCAAGATATAGACCATAAATGGTTATCACGTAAAGTAGCTTTCCTAGTAGCAATTACATCTGCCAAGAGACTAGGAGAACTACAGGCCTTATCTTCAAAAAGTCCGTATCTGAGAATTCTGCCTAATGGGGTCCTATTGAGAATTTTGCAAAATTTTATACTTAAAGTTTCTTCTTTTCAGAATATCAACAAATAATCCTTTCTATCGGTCTTCTATCCTTGTCCTGAGAAGAAAGAACAACTACATTTTCATAATTTAAATGTTAAGATAGCTATTCTGGCCAATCTTGATAAAACCAAGAATTTCAGGAAAGAAGAAAACTTATTTGTACTTTTTCCAGGAACTAGGAAAGGGATGAAATCCTCTAAAGATACATTGGCCTGATGGATCAAGTCCACTATATTTGAAGCCTACAGATTAGAAAATATCTCCTTTTCAACTACACCAAAGGCACATTCTACCAGCTTCACAGCAACCTCTTGGGCTTAAAACGCTCAAGTATCCATCCAGGATATTCGTAATGCTGCTTCCTGGAATTTTTCCTCTACCTTCATCAAGCATTATCGTCTGGACATCCACTCTGAGGGTCCAGCCTTTGGCACAGCAGTGCTTAATACAGTTTCCAAATGATGATCCCCCTTTAGGTATCTAGCTAGGTCCCATCTGTGCTGCCACAGGATGGATAAGAAACACAAAATTGGGTCTTACTTGAAATGGGGGTTCTTATACCATCAATTATGCTAATTGATGGTTTCATTGCTACCTATGGTCAGTCCTAGGAAGAAAGAAGGCAGAGCTACTTACCCATGTGTGCTTCTTTGAACTCAGAGAAAGCAAAATTTCAGGTAAGACCCAATTTTGTATATAACACTGCCTCCTCTATACAAGAAAATAACTACTATAACACTTCTCCTATGTACAAGAAAATAACTACTATAATACTGCTCCTAGGTACAAAAAAATAACTAGCATAATACTTCTCCTATGTACAAGAATATAACTACTATAATACTACCTCCTCTATACAAGAATATAACTACTATAATACTACCCCCCCTATACAAAAAAAAAACAACAAAAAAACACTCCCCATTTAAAAAAAAAAAAAAATACTATAATACTGATACTATGTAAAAGAATATAACTACTATAATACTGCTCCTATGTACAAGAATATAACTACTATAATACTGCTCATATGTACAAGAATATAATTACTATAATACTACCTCATATGTACAAGAATATAACTACTATAATACTACCTCCTATGTACAAGAATATAACTACTATAATACTGCTCCTATGTACAAGAATATAACTACTATAATACTGCACCTATGTACAAGAATATAACTACTATAATACTGCTCCTATGTACAAGAATATAACTACTATAATACTACTCCTATGTACAAGAATATAACTACTATAATACTGCTCCTATATACAAGAATATAACTACTATAATACTGCTCCTATGTACAGGAATATAACTACTATAATACTACCTCCTCTATACAAGAATATAACTACTATAATACTGATACTATGTAAAAGAATATAACCTCTATAATACTGCTCCTATGTACAAAAATATAACTACTATAATACTGCACCTATGTACAAGAATATAACTACTATAATACTACCTCCTCTATACAAGAATATAACTACTATAATACTACCTCCTCTATACAAGAACATAACTACTATAATACTGCTCCTATGTACAAGAATATAACTACTATAATACTGATACTATGTAAAAGAATATAACTTCTATAATACTGCTCCTATGTACAAGAATATAACTACTATAATACTGCTCATATGTACAAGAATATAATTACTATAATACTACCTCCTATGTACAAGAATATAACTACTATAATACTGCTCCTATGTACAAGAATATAACTACTATAATACTGCACCTATGTACAAGAATATAACTACTATAATACTGCTCCTATGTACAAGAATATAACTACTATAATACTACTCCTATGTACAAGAATATAACTACTATAATACTGCTCCTATATACAAGAATATAACTACTATAATACTGCTCCTATGTACAGGAATATAACTACTATAATACTACCTCCTCTATACAAGAATATAACTACTATAATACTGATACTATGTAAAAGAATATAACCTCTATAATACTGCTCCTATGTACAAAAATATAACTACTATAATACTGCCCCCTATGTACAAGAATATAACTACTATAATACTGATACTATGTAAAAGAATATAACCTCTATAATACTGCTCCTATGTACAAGAATATAACTACTATAATACTGCCCCCTATGTACAAGAATATAACTACTATAATACTACTCCTATGTACAAGAATATAACTACTATAATACTGCTCCTATGTACAAGAATATAACTACTATAATACTGCTCATATGTAAGGGAATCACTAGAGGAGCGATTCCCCAGAAGCTGCTGGAGAACTAGGGGGGAGGGGCACAACGAGACAGTGGACCCTAAGCTGAATCCCCCCCACTGTCCCTGGCTAACTTGCCCGATCTGTCCTAGGTGACAGCCAGCAACCACGTTGACAGTTCCTCCTTATAATAAGTGATCACATAGAACGCAGACAAGACGCACAACAACAAAGGGAGGTCAGCTAGCCAAGGGGTCAGAAACAATCGAGCAATTGCAGCACAGAATCGATATCCAAGAGAATAGTCAAAGACAAAGCCAGTGGTCAGAAAATCAGGTAACAAGGTAGCAAGGGAAATAATGAAGAGAGCAGGCAAAACACAAGTGTAATAACCGGCAGCCATGTGAGGGCTGACAACCTGTTTATAGAAAGTCTGGGACCAGCCCCAGAGCTGATAGGTACACAGGCTGTCAATCACTCAGGCCAGGAAGAGATTAACTCTATGCAGTCCAGAGAGAAATGTTCCTAATTGCAAGGGTGTGGCATACACAGCAAGAGAACTAGGACCATGTTCATACTGAGCATCAAGAAGCTTACACAAAGAACAAAATTGAAGATGCCTCCTTCGCCACAGCGTGCGAGCGGAGGGCGGCACCGAGACCCGAAACGGCAGAGACGTTACATCATATGTACAAGAATATGACTATTATAATACTACCTCATATGTACAAGAATATAACTACTATAATAATATCTCTTATGTACAAGAATATAACTTCTATAATACTGCTCCTATGTACAAGACTATAACTACTATAATACTGCTCCTATGTACAAGAATATAACTACTATAATACTACTCCTATGTACAAGAATATAACTACTATAACACTGCTCCTATGTACCAGAATATAACTATTATAATACTGCTCCTATGTACAAGAATATAACTACTATAATACTACTCCTATGTACAAGAATATAACTACTATAATACTGCTCCTATGTACAAGAATATAACTACTATAATATTGCTCCTATGTACAAGAATATAACTACTATAATACTGCTCCTATGTACAAGAATATAACTACTATAATACTGCTCCTATGTACAAGAATATAACTACTATAATACTACTCCTATATACAAGAATATAACTACTATAATACTGCCCCTATGTACAAGAATATAACTACTATAATACTGTCTCTTATGTACAAGAATATAACTACTATAATACTACCTCCTATGTACAAGAATATAACTACTATAATACTACCACCTATGTACAAGAATATAACTACTATATTACTACTCCTATGTACAAGAATATAACTACTATAATACTGCTCCTATGTACAAGAATATAATTACTATAATACTGCTCCTGTGTACAAGAATATAACTACTATAATACTACCTCCTATGTACAAGAATATAACTTCTATGACATGTGAAATTTAGTGCTTATAATTGTGTTGATTTCCCTAAAAAAAATGATTTTATAATATAATATAACCCCTCCAAAAAATATGTTTTTTACTCCAAAAAAAAAAAAAAAAATAATAAAAAAAAAAAAATATTTTATATTTTTACTTATAAAAAAAAAAAAAAAAATGTAAAAATAAAATGTATAATGCAGGATACTGTATATAATATATAGAAATAAAAAGAAAACACATGCAGCACGTGGACAATAAAAGGCTTTATCTGTAAAAGTATCTGCTTTGAAAATCCCCTTTTCAGCAGAACAGTCCATAGAAAATAAGCCGATCCCACTACTGGGTCTGCTCCACCACTGGTCTGCTGAAATCTTTGTTCAATTTTCCTGCAGCATCATGATAGGGGAAAAAAAAGTAGCAAAAAGTTCTCATTGAAATCAGTGGGCTTTTTATTGAAAATATCGGTATGCTGGTTGTTGGTGTTGGTGTCAATAATGGAGGTCCCGAATTACTTCAGTTTTCAAAAACCAAAGTCTTTTTTTAATGTTTCAGAGTTGCATACTCTACGGCTTCTGCATTGTTGGCTCTGGAAGAGATCAGTTGACCCTGCTGTCTATGGTCTATAACAGAATATTCAACTTCATTTGTTGGCTGCATAGCCTGTAAAAAAAATAAAATTAAATAATAAGAAGAAGAACAATACAGTAATTACAAATAAATTATTATAAATTATGTAATATTATTAAAAATAAAATTACTTAGTTTAGAATTATTGGCAATAAGTTGTAGTCTTATATGAAAGTCAAAAACAGTTCTACATAGGTAGATCAATAAAATCTGAATTCTCAGGGCTGCCAGTGGCTCACATACAGTGAGTGTCAATGTATTTATTTATTTTAGGATTCTTCAAAAAGTTTCAGCACTTTTTTTTTTTACTCTATTTCAAAAACAAATTCCATTACTTTTCTTGAAAGGTCAGCTGACTTGCCAGGCAGACTAGTCACATGACACTCTCAGATATGACCAATTATTACTCCTCCCATCCTCACCATTTCCAATGAAAATATAAAAATGCGGAAAGCGATGTCTAATGATCTCAGTTTATGGAAAAACTATTCTGGTATGGGGCAATTCTATGTCATCAGCAGTAAAAAAGTGTTAAACATTTGCTATCCAGGATTTATTGTATAATTAAAGGGGTTGTCCAGGTTAAATTGAAATCCCTACACTAATCCAAACATCCTCCCCCCTCGTACTTTCTAAATACATAATTTATCAAAAATGCATAGTTACCCATATTTGCTGGTTCGGTGACAATCCATTTCCCCCCATCCACTCCATCATACTTACCTATCTTCTTCCTTCAGGCTTCTTCCTGCGGGACGGCTCCTCCCTGTTTTCTGACTGCCGGCGTGTGCTATAGACCCAGCGCTGCTCTTTGCAGCCGATAATCCACCTCTACTGCGCAGGCGTGGGAGCAGCATCAGAGACCTGCACAGTAGAGGTGGCTTGTTGGCTACAGAGCATGCACAGCAGTCAGAAAAGAAGGATGGGCGTCCTGCAGGAGGAAGACAGGTAAGTATGTAATGGTGTCGGGGGTTGAGCTGAGTAGGTAGAGAAGGGCTAGTAGTTGTGAGCGGGATAGCTAGAGACAGGGAGGGGGTGTGTGGGAGGGAGGGAGAGATGAAGGGGTGGAGTGAGGTGAGAGGTAGTTAATGTAGTAGTTACATAGCAGGAAACTGAACCATGTAAACGAATTCAGAAGATAGCAGAAGCTCCCAGAAAAACCTAGAAATCTTTCAAAACACTGCTAAAGGTATATGGGTGCATTTATTACCCCATTAATAGCACTAACAGACCTTTTTTTAAAAAAAACCAAAACATTTTTTGCCCGGAAACCCCTTTAATACCTATGTATATAATCTCTAAAAGAAAATATTAGTGTCATAAGGAGTGAGCTCTGTGGCTTGGCACAAGTGGAGGGCGAGCCTTGCAAAATTTATCTCATGAATATTCACAAGATTTGCCCTCAAGTTATGGTTCAATCCAGAATGGAAGTGCTATTATTATACTCCAAGGTTTATTCAGAGGCCACAGGGAGGTGCATAAAAATGTATACAGCTCAAATTTACCTTTCCTCACCTCCCTGGGATCTGATCTTCTTTCCCCGTATCTTCCAGCCTCTTCCAGTGTGGGACCGTTGAGGCATGTGATATGGACTTAGCAGCCACATGGGGTTATCAATGTCACGATGCTTGTGTCAATTTGTCTTGTTGTCGACAAGCCCCATGTGACTGCCAAGGCCAATTACAAAATTTTGGGTTTGGTTGATCCAGAAATTTTTGGAAAACTTGTGATGATCCCATTTCAATACAAGATGGTTTACTCATCTCTATTCAGTACCCGCTTATTTAAAAGCAAGAAAAGAGTCACTAACCAGACTGATTATTACCCTGGCAGACTCCATTCAGCCATATTTAGATTATATGATGTATGGCTACATTCATTGGAATAGTGTACAGTAAGTATTGCAGGGGAAATAATTGGGCAGAGAGATAACAGATGGATTCTTGGGTGACTTTGTTCTGAGAGTGCAGAAGTGGCTTGGGATATCATTTTAGGAGGATTTAGAAATCTCTCCAATAATTACTTACTTCACTATTACTGTAAATCACATAGTTTTCATCAACTTTCACATCCACCGATGATCTACTGAAATATGACAAAAATGGGTTAAAAATATTCTAGCATAAATGTCTAATTATTCACTATAATTTTCACTTAACACTGCCCCGTGTGGCTAAGAATGTTATTGCAAGAACAAGACTAAGGAGTCTTAGAATACTGGGCCTGTCATATATATGTAATATATTATAAAAAATACTTTTCTCTAGTTATCAGGCTCCTCCACCCTACTAAATTACTAACTCAAGCTTAACTCACTGCTAAATCTTTCTTGGGTTACCAAGATGGACTTTTAGCTCATTACATGTAACTGTAGACTTCTATGGAAAGAAGAAGGGAAAACGAGCCAAGAGGGGAAGAAGAGCGAAGCCTAAAGGAGTAACAGGAAAGTGTTACATCTTTGGTGCAACTTGAGGCTGCGTGCCACAGATTCTACTTTGTTTTCTGGCGTACATAGTTTAGTAAATTGCCCCCCAAACCCCGCCCCCCGAGTCAATATCCTGAATTATAAGTGTAAAAGGAAACAGAGATAATAAAATGAATAGAGTCACAGAGAAAAGGGAAAAAAAAGATTAACTGAGTAAAACATTCTCTTGATCAGAAAAACTTGGGTTGTCCTTGTGGATAGTTCACATGCAGTTGAGTTGTAGAACATTGTGGAATGATACCATTTCAATTGTGTACAAAAACTAGCATACCGGTAAGTATAAAGTGAACCTGGGGGTCTCGATGTTTTTTCAAAAATTACATTATAGTTACTAGCTGAGGTATATTTATAATTGAAAATGAAATTTCTGTCCTCTTAATCTTGGCCATGATGCTGAAGCAGTGTTTCTAGTCTCTATTACAGAACTTTTTGGTGTGACAAATAAATTTTTTGACACTTAATACAACAAATATATGAATTTATCATTAACGAGAAACTCACTGTGATCTCATGATAGGTGGTTGAGCGTGATGGATATTATCATAGTGATTTTCATCCTTAGTCATAGTGTTCTAGTAGAAAACATTGCAATAAAATACAGTAAATTTTATTTTTTTAAATTTTGTGGATGAAGGATACAGAAATATTAATATTTGATTTCCTGGACATAAGCACAGATTACATGAGTGGAGCAGATACTTACAGTATAGACGATTAATTCACAATGACTTACAAGGCAAGTAATAGGGTAATGCAGGAAAGTAAGCAATGACCTTGCCAAAAAACTTACATTATGAGCATCCCTGGTATATGTTGTCCCATGAATTGGAGAAGTTGGAGAAGTGGACTTCTTGTTTCGTCTATTAAAAGTAATAAAATTCAGAAATTAGAATGAAATAATTTCTCTGTCCTGCAAAACTAGAGGGCCATCAACAAAAAAGAAAAAGTCCTAAAATTTACAGAATGTTTAGATAAATAAACATGAAACTTTTTTGTCTTTTGTCATAAGATAAAGTCTGGGACGATGCGCATTTTTATGCTAGTCTGTTCATAATGTCTAAAGCTGGTCATGCACAAAAAGTTTCAGATGGTCAATAAGTCAACTTTTGATGGCTATCAGAACCTTTCTGTGACAAGATATTTGTTGATCTCTTGTTCGGTGCTATAGTTGAAAGTTGTTCATGGCAACTGATGGATCTGCATCCTAGCAATGCAAGCCCAGGCTAGATCATGACTACCGTAGATCAGACAGAAATTTGTCATTCTAACTTTATTATTGTGGCTCACAAACTTGATACAGCAACCAGGTATGATAAATAGTACATCAATTAAAGATTGGTGAGGGTCCGACACCAAGGATCCCTGGGGATCAGTTATTTCAAGCAACAGTGGTGCATTCCACTTCACATGCCATGTGACATCACTTCCATCGGCCACATGGCCTGTTTGCAACTCATTCCCTTTCAAGTGAACTGGGTTCTGCAATACCAAGAACAGTCACTATATAGTGTACGACTGTGCTTGGTATTTACTGAACAGGCCATTTACTGAACATTGCTCGTGAAACATCTGCTGTCTGGTTAACTAGCTGATCGGCAGATGTCCTGGGTGTTGGATCTCCATTGATCTTTGATGGCTATAAAAGGCTATAAAAAAAGTTGTCGTACATCCTATTGTATTTCTATTTTTTTGCAATCCATTCTTGATCTTTGTGCCATCCGTCTGTGTTATTGTTGTTTTTTTTTTTAACTCCACAAAAAACAAAAACAGATTTTGTCCTTTTCATTCTTCTGCATCGCCCAACAACGAATATGTGAAAAACACAACACATGGATGATGTCTGCCTGCTGTCTGTCTTTGTATCTCTGATCAACTTGAATATCTGAGCTAAGTAAGGAAAAGAGAAAAAAATTTCTTTGTGTCTCTTGATCTGAGAAAAAAATGGTTGTGTGAGTGGCTGCATCTACTACAGGAGCATCTCACTAAATTAGAATATCTGTGAAACGTTTATTTCTTTCAGTAATTAAATTAATAAAGTGACCTCCTATATTTTCTAGATTCTTTACACACAGAGTCTTCTATTTCAAGTGCTTTATTTCTGTAAATGTTGATTATGGATTACAGGTAATGAAAACCCAAATCTAAGAAAATTAGAATATTGTAAGTTCAGTTCAGTCTTGTAAATTCAGTGTCACCTGCCAAGGTTTCCTAAGCCTTTAAATGGTCCCTCAGTCTGGTTCAGTAGGACACACAATCATGGAAGACGCTGATTATGGATTGTATTACTGAATCACTGAAATGAATGAACGTTTCATAGATATTCTGATTTATTGAGATGCTCCTGTATAATGGGTCTATGTGCCGTGCACGTGCTGCCCATCTCTTTTTCATGGACCCATAAACTTGCATGGCCAAGACGAGTAGACAAAAGCAAAAATAGTCCATGCCACAATTTTTTTCTCAGTGTCTCTCGGACCATGAGAAAAGGTGGGAGTGTGAATGACTCCATTCTCTATAATGGGTCAGTGGGATGTCCGTTTTTTTCACAGTTGGAAAAAATGTTAGAACAAAAGGGCCCTTTTACTGAGAACTACTTATTACAGATGAAGATGATTCCCGTGACACCTTTGAGATTTTGAGCGAAATCACCAACCTCTGATTTTCTCTTTCTTCTTATTGTGGCACTATATTTCTAAATATGACATTAGCAGAAACATATGGAGCAATGTTTTTACTTCCATAAATTTGAAGGGGAGAAATAAAACTCTCTAGTGGAACTGTTCTGCCAACCATTGCCACAAGTGGGGTTTATTTTGCAAATTGTGCATTAAAAAGGGAATATTCCGAGAGAAAGAGAAAAAGTTCAACAATTTTCTCTGATTTTAGATCTCACCATCTGTAAGTGCTGCTAGAGCTTATTATTACCTTAGACAAATGTAGATGACCAGGATGAAAAACAGCAGAAGGAAAACTCCAGCAACTGTCCCCAAAATCAGAGGTAAGTCTATTGTTGAATCTGTAGCACCTGTAAGAAACAATAATAATTAAAAAAGATAAGGGGTAATTTGCTATTAGTGAATTGAATATTTGCAAATCTTTCCAAATTGATTTCAATCTCAGATCTACAGATCTGATCATGATAATGTGAATTAACCTTTTCCTGTCACAGCTATTTTTTTTCCAATTTTGTTTTTTACTCCTCCCCTTACAAAAGAAGCTAAAAACTCAGAATGGGGTGAAATTAGAAAGAAACATCATATGTGCCATTTTCTGACCAGTTTTGAGCAGCAAACATGACACGTTACCTGTGCTATGCAGGCTAGTTTGATCGTGGCAATGCTAAATTTGGATTTTCTTAAGTGCCAATAACTTTACAAAATACAAAAATTTGAATAATAAAAAAAATAATTCTTAACGTCACCCATAACTTTTTTATATTTTCGTACAAGCCTTTGTGAGGCATATTTTTTGTTTTGCAGGGCAAGTTGTATCTATTTATTTCTCTTACTTGTATAGCACCAACATATTTCCCAGCGCTCTGCAGACATTATTGGGCTCTGTCCCAAATAATCTACATTCCCTTTCGGTATGTATTTGGAGCCTGGTAGAAAACACACACAAACTCCATGCAGATGTTGCCTTTGGTCAGATTTAAACCTAGGTCTCCAGCAACAAAGCTACCATGCCCATGAGCACTGAGCCACCATGCCCATGTTTTTATTTATAATATTTAGTGAATTTTCTGACATTTTGATCAATTTTTATACAAATTTTTTTGGAACTTCAAATGGCGAAAAAAAGGCATGTCAGCTTTTTTGATTTTTTTTCCTACTATGGCATTCATTGCATTCAATACATATTTTTATGTGCTTATATTTTGACATTTTTAGACACAGGCATACTTAATGGGTCATATTTATGAATACTGGCAATATCAATGCTATTCTTTATAGCCCCAACGCTGACGGATATTTGATAAGGCACATGCCTCCTTAGAAATAAGGCACACCTTCTGCAGGGCCACCCTTCTAGAGGGAAATGAACGTTAGCTCATAGCTAGCAGAAATCACACACAAAATTTACGCTATAAATAATAATAAAACTGGTAGGGCTAGTGGTCCTGCCCTCTGCTCGACCCCTTTTTCAGGAAAGTGGTAAGGGTAGTGCAAAAAAGGTTACAATTTTTTGCTTAAAAACCCAATTTGCAAGAAAAATGCAACTTAAATAAATTTTCCCTAATGTGTTTATGATTGTTTTTGTTTATTTATGTTAATATGTGATCTATATAAAGGGAGGTGATCTGAAATTTTATATTTTTTTATATTTTTTAAAATATGTTATAAAACTTTGGAGATTGCAGCTGGCTCTTCTTGTCTATATTTTTGGGTTGGTATTTATTTCCATTGGCCCTATAGACTTTGCATTTACTGCTGATGAAGTCTGACTTTTGACTGTATTTTTATTTACCAATCCTTGTGTGATGTGGGAATAATATGTGCATTGCACCTTACATTTTTGGAGCAGAGGCTAGCTACGACTTTATTTAATTTTTTTTTACATTTTTGATAACTGGGTCATCTTTTTATCTATTGAAGAAGTCTTTTTTTTAATTATTCATCTTTAAGGCTTTGGTGTATTTTATTTGGTGAAATTAGTAGATCATCAATATCAAATTCCTGCAAAAGCCCTAGATTTCTTTGCCATGGTATAATTGATATGATAAATGTTTACTACATCTATAGCCCTGGAAAATACAAAAAAAAAAAACACACACTATAATTTTTTTTTATATTATTTTTTCTGCCAGGCCGTGCTCTTGGAGGGAAATCTACGCCAGCTCATAGCTAGATTTCCTGCATCATTTATGCCAGATTTATGACCTAAAAGACAATAAATCTGGCGGGAGAATATGGCCCTGCCCCCTGTACACCTGACCACACCCCCATTTTGGAAAAGTGGCAAGAGCTAAGCAAAAAGAAACATTTGCAATATTTTTTCACAAACCCCCTAATAAATCTACCCCTTTGAGTGATCCAATTCAACTTCATTCATGCTACCACCAAGTGTCTTCATCAGGACGCACCAGATGGCAGTATTACTAAGGACAATACTCAGATCATGTGGTTTTTACATCTATTAATAATAGACTACATACATGCTACGTCTTTCATATTATTGACCATCATGGCTCTCATTATAAGACACTAACTTTTAATGGAGATCTCTTCCGAGGTGGAGTTTCCAACACTGTTATGAGCGATACATGAATACTGGCCAGAGCTCTCCTCATTGTCCTCTATGGTCAAAGTCTTCCCTGTCTCATATAGTATAGACCCATCTTTCATCCAGGTGTAGTGAGTTACATCAGGGTGGCTGCTTAGGAAATCACAGATCAATTCACTTCCATTCACCACAATTATGCGAACTTCAGTTGCTGCGTCTACAGAAGGAAAAAAAAAATTATGAACTATACTACATGACAATATACATAAAAAAATCTTTAATTAGTTATGAAAAACACTAAACTACAGCATAAAAATCCATGACCCACTATAGTGTGGAAAAACAAAAAACTAAAAGGGGAAAAAGTAATGCTTTTTTACTACCAATTCTTGTAAAGTGTAAGGCTGGATTCACGTCTGAACTCAGTTTCTGTTCGGTATATCCGTCCCCGAATCCACTTGAAAAATGTGGAGAGAAAAGTCCTGCAAGCAAGACTTTGCTCTCTGCATTTTTCAGGTGGAAACCCAGTGGACCCTATTATAGTCTATGAGGTCCGCAGGTTTCCACAGGTAACTGCTTTTTAAGCGGATTGGGTTTCCATTTTTAGGGTCCCCAAGTGGATCTGAAGACCGGAAACCAAAGAGCAGGTGCGAACCTAGTATTACTGCTTAATTACTCGCGTCAAATTCACAGACTTACAGAACATGAAATGTAAAAAGAAAATCAGTATTGTTACACCAGGTTGTATACATACGTATCACAGGTATCGTTGTCAGGGCTGATTCTCCTCTCCCCACACGATTTATGGCAGTACAGGAATAGGGCTCCATGTCCCTGGTCACATTATACACTGTGATCTCCCGTCCTCTGTCTGGTAATCTGGTTTTCCCTTTGTACCATTCATACTCATGTACATCAGGCTTGGAGAAGCTGTTACATTGTAACGTCACATCACTGCCTTCCATCACTTCATCCTTCCTAATGACAGTGACTGTGACATTTTTTGGTGAATCTATAGAAAGAAACATTATTATGGTTTAATTTTTAACACATTTAACACATATTAGACATCATCTGCATCAATCCTTCCATTCACAAAGAAGAATTTATAACACTTAGAGAACTACAGATGTAGCAGAGTTAACCCAAACTTCTGCAATTGGTTAAACTGCTGCAGCCTGATATCTTATCACAGAAGATAATAAAAAACAACTAAAAGTCATTGAAAACTGTTTTTCCATTTGCTCCTCATTAGTTTTTTTGTTGCCTTCTGTAATAAGATATCAGGCTGCAGCAGTTTAAGTGATTGCAGAAGTTCGGGTTAACTCTGCTACATCTGTACAAGAGTCTTACAGACTGGAAGATAGAAAGAAATGCAAATAGAAATAAATTTTTTTTTTGAATGACAAAGAATTTATTAGATGTTACTGATGACAATTGAGAAACATGTCCTGTATAGAAGGTGAACGGACAGATATAGGACCTGTCTTGAGTCTTGCCCCTGGGTCACATACATTATACTACGATACACAGGCAGATGTATGGGGCCGTAGAGATGAATGGGTCAGTGTGCAAGCTGTGAAAAATATGGCTAGCAAACTGACATAGAGGCATAGAGCCCTAGAGTAACATGTAGGGTGAGCTTTCCCTCAGTATGATATGATGAACAGGGTAGAATATTGGGAATTATCTTCTTGTCACTCTGACGTATTGTCTTAACAACTTACACTTATGTTGGGTTTCTGTTCTTCGGGTTCGCTTGGGAAAAATGTCAAGTTAACATTTGCTATAACAATAGTTTTAACGTATGAAGGGTTAAGTTTTAAAGATTTAGCATAACAGGATATCATTATATATAGATAGGGATCTGTAATGTTTCCACCTACAGTATGGAAGCCAATGTAAATATATTGTTCATTGTGACCGATTGTCAATTATACGTACAGTTGATGTTCAATGTTCCTAATTTAATAAAAATTCCTCCATTAGGATATGTAGCCGTGCATCGAACAGAACTCTCATCATCCACATATGAAGGAATATAAGTAAGTTCTGATTCTTCTCTCCAGGATCCTCCAGAATTCTCCACTGATTTCTTTACAACTTGACCAGGTTTGTTCAATTGTAGAGATGGAGGACTGGAGCGACACGTGTGATCTACAGAACATCTTATAGTGGTGGCTTCTCCTTCCATCAGAGATTTAGACACATGAAGATCAATGTTCACTGTATCTGTGAAATATCAAGTTATAAACATTACTCATTCTTAGCTTACAATATGTCCATCTAAGAGATTGTATTTACTAGATCTACTACACAGACTTTGATGTAATCTTCTCTACTGCAAGGAACAATCCTAAGAGCCTCAGCAGTCACAGCCAACCTGTGTCGTAGACGTCTGTGTCTGGGGGTGAAGACTTTAGTCTATCTCATCTAATAAGAGTAACAATTATACGTAATATCTTTCCATTAATTGACTCTCCAGTCCTCACTTCAACTATCCCTTTAAGAGGCAGATCATGCTCTTTACAATTTTTTTTTACTGGATTATCTTTAATCTTTAATCCTACAATTTGTAAAGTGCTGCGGAATGTGTTGGCGCTATATACAATTGTAATGTATTATTATTATTATTATTATTATTATTTTATTTATCTGCATATCTTTGTGACAATATTCACATCTACATTTGCTATTTTAATCAGGGGCTTCTTTAAAGACAATGATATATTATTTAAACTATGTTTTTTTGTTAGAATATTCATGTCTGTACGCACGCACAAACACACACACACACACACCAAAAAAATGAAATATTGTAGTTTTTTTCTGTTTAAGGCAGAGGCCCAACATTGTGGAAAAGCTGCTTTTTGCTGCAGATTTTCTTTTTTTTTTTTTTGAGCCAAAGCCAAGAGTAGATTGTGCAGAAGTTAGAAGTATAAGAACTTCCTAGATATTTCCCATTCCTTCTGTGGCCAATACTAGGTTTGGCTATAAAAAAAAAAAAATCTGCAACAGCCTTAGGCATCTTGTGGCTGTGGCAATAGAAGCAGCTTCCTACAAGAAGTTACAATGACCAGTCTAATGTATTACTTAGGGCTCTATTCATACCATGGCCAGTAAACTTTGAAGCATAAACAGTAGAAAAAGGGATGTAATTCTGTATGAACTCTATGGGATCTGTTTTATACTTAGCTTTTCTTTCCTTTAAAGGACAAGGATTTGTTTTTGTTTTGTTAGTTTGATGTGTCCAAGATGCATCTTTTTTGCAGTGCTATATTTCACTGAATGCAACATATAATGTGGTCTTTTACTTTACTTTTACTTTTATTCATAGTTTCACCAAAATAAGGTCAAATAAATAGTAGGAACAACCATAATGGGGACACCTCAAGTGCTCCTTATAAAAGTAACATAAAACTGTAATATAAGAATCATTGAGTCTCCCAATATTTGTTTGATCGGAATGAGCAATGATCCCGATGCTAGGTAGAAGAGGCAGCTCTATCACAGTACAATGGGATAATGTACGGCAAACCCTGGTAATAAAAACTTGTACAATGGGTTTACAGCTGCAGTGTGATATCTTATAACAGAAGACAACAAAAAAACTATGAAAAGTCATTGGGAAAAAAAATTTTTTCATTAATTTTCATGGTTTTTGTTGTCTTCTGTGATAAAACATCAACCTGCGTTGGTTTAACCCTTTTCAGAAGTTCTGGTTAACGCTCCTCTATATCTGTATATAGTGATTTCCACATACATGGTCACACAGAGACACATATAGGATAGTGAGCATACCACTTAGTGATAACCATGTTGTGTTTAGAAGAACGGCTTAACTTGTGATACCCAAGTCTAGGCATGTCCAGTCAAGAGGACACTTAAGATAGGACATATCTTTGCCTACATACTGTAGATGCTGTCATAGGTTTTTCTATAATTGATAGCCACAGATGCCCCGCATTGGTTGATAACAATTATGTGTACATTTGTGAGTGACAATTACATCGGCACCTGTGGATAGTCACAGGGGCCACCACATATGTCCAACAACAGGTCTTGTCATAGGAGCCAAGCCAGAGTTAACCCTAAAATTACTAGCCACAATATTACATATGATTGTCAGTTACACTTCCCCCCGCAGTAGTTCACTGCTGGCCCCTTGCAATAGTCACCACAGCCATCTCATCAAGCCTCCTCATAATAACCAAGACAGCCCACTAATAATTTCCAGAACAGTTACATCATAATAGCCTGTCAAACCCTCTATAACAGCCCCTCCTATTGGCTAGCCACAGCCACATGAGCAGCCACAGACCTGCTCATAATAGCCCATCACAGCCCAGGACAGCCCCCTCATAATGGATAGCCATAACCTCCTTATAACAGCCCATACAGTCCCTCACAATAGTCAGAGGTGTAACAGACAGGATTCAAACAAACCAAAAATGTCTATTATTGTATGAAACCTGCAAAGAACAAGAATATCACATAACCTGTGACAGGTGGGCTTTCCAATAATTCCTTGCAAATGCCTCTCAGCCAATTATAAGGGGGTGTGGGTGGGGAGGTCACTGATGATGTCATAAGCACCATATCAAAGAATATCCAGAGAGGAGCCATTCTGTGGAAAATAAGACAGAGAGAGCAGGGACAGTGAGAATATAGAAATAATAACATTACTGCAGGAAATAATGGAGATAATGGAGAGTGAGAGGAAAGGATAGATTAGATAGATATATTCGTTATAGGGAGAGATCATAGGAGTCAGTGATAGTCCAAAATAGGCTCTGTCTGTGTAAAAGAAAGGACAATCCTATAAAATCGCACAGCAACCTTTCTTTGTCATGTTGCCACAGCTACCACCAATGCCAGCACTCAGGTAGTCATGTCCTGTGGCCTGGTCTGCATCATGTTCTATCCCATAATACACTGCTACTGATGTTGCCACAGCTATCACCACCATCAATGATCCAGACATCTCCTATAATTTGCTCCATCACATCCTGTTCCATATTATACTACCACTGCTGTCACCACTGTCGGCCTGGTCCATCATATCATTCCACACCATACTGCCACATAAGTTGCCACAGCTGCCACCACTGTCAACACTCAGCCAGAATTGTCCTGTTGTCTGGTCCTCAGGACATGCCACCACCACCACTGCTTTGCCTCAACCAGACATCTCCTGCAGGTATACAGCCTGATCCATTATGTTCTGTTCAACACTGTTGGTACCACAGTTGGCATGATAAAAATAAAAATAGAACCCCCACCTCCCACAGTATAACTCCATTATTCACAGTGGTAACCCCTTACATCACTTATTTGCAGTGTGAGATATGATACTGGACACAGAATGACAGGCTCCTTCCACTACCCCACCATCTTCTCCCTCTCTGTACATGGTATGAAGAAGGCGCATACCCAGAGCTCACTGCTGTGTTAGTGAATAGAGCCGGCTCCCATCTCTGCTCTCTAATACACATTGTCTGCTATATGGCAATTTATAGACTTGTCATCCCCAGCCAGGAACAACAGCTCTATATAAGGTGTCTGACCCATAAGACTATATATGTATATACCCTTAAAATAAAAGTTATGAAAGAATATGTACTTTTAATTAGAAATAAAATTAGAAATAAATTAGAAATAAAATAAAAATGGCGAGGCACTGGGGCAGTATTTTGCCATTTGTTTGCAGACTGTTGATTTGCAACTTTTTAACACCATGGTTTGCTAAAATAGTCACAAGTGGCATTGTTACACCAGCCTTGCCACTTTTCTGAAGGTGGGCAGGGCAGAGGATGAGGTGTGAACAGTGCCAACACCAACGCCAAATTTGCTAACATTTGCAATAATTTTGGGGTCTAAATGTCAACAAAAGAGTATGATAGCTATGAATTGGGATAAATTTCTGCAGAGGCACAGGGATACATTTTTGACCAGGCGGAGGACACATCTGATTCATGCCGAGGCCAGGGCTGCTCACAAATCTGCTGAATCTTCTGCAGAGATCATCAAGACTTTGCTTTTAAGGTTTCCATCATTTTGATGGATAGCAAATATTTTAGCTTTTCTTCTTTCTTTACTAATGTATAGTATAATGATACAACACAAGTGAGAAGATTTCCAGGGGTTCCCGGAGTTACATTATATTTACCTGTGACAGTCAGTTGTAGAAATCTATCATGTTCTGTATACGCATTTATATCTCTTGAGATCCCTGGATAATAGGTACCACCATCTCCTTCTCTCACAGGGTCTATCCGCAGGCTACAGATATTCTCTCCTGGTATGTGAAAGATTCGATCTTTGGGTTTCTTTAAGTCTGAAGGCAAGTACCATTTATCACTGGGCTTTCCTGAGTTCCTGGCAGGAGTATATGTACAAGGAATCTCCACACAGGAGCCGATCAGAGCAGTCATTCTAGAAGGGAACTTCCATCGCTGACATACAGAACCCAGATAGAAGCCTGGAAACAATCAGCAGGACATGAGGCTGAAGTCACAGAATCTCATTATATCGGATTACTCTGTAATTGTGAGATTATTTACCTTGACAGATGAGGAGAAGATAAATCTGCTTCACAGACTCCATTCTGGATTAGGTTTGTCAGTGACTAGGACAGAAATCCCAGTAATAGACATGAAAGATACAAGATAGATACAATAATATAATATAGATATAATAACATGTTACCATCATTAGAATGATCTTTTGGAGGTCAACCTCACATTTTGCTGTCAATTCTATATGCCCATATATTTCAGAGGACAAGTTTACTTTCTAAATTTCTTATTTCTAGGGATTCTCCCGAGAGTCCCGTTCAATAATATTACTTGTTTGATCACTATGGTGTAGACGATAACTGTGCGTTATATGTTGTTGACCCCACCATTGGTGCGCAGTCAGCTTTTTTTCATACCTCTCTAATAGAGGAACACCCTGAGGAGAAACAGCACCCCCAGATGTCACTTTCCCAGGACTTTAGCCTTCTGCCCTGCATTTACCAGGATCACAGCTCTCTCGACCTCAGCCATTCAGTATTAGGATATGTTCACATGGAGGAATTTAGCACTAAATTTGAGGCAGATTCTGTTGATTTCAATTGGTGGCAGACACTAATTTTTTTTTCCTGTAGCTGATTTTCTTAGCTAGCAGAAAAAAATAAGCATTATTCTCACTCTTCAGGTGGATTCTGCCTGATAACTTCCAATGATTTGAATTTGAGGCAGAACTGAACACGGAATTTGATGCAGAATCTCATCAAGTGGAAAAATTCAGCTTCAAATTCCTGAAGCTGAATTTTTTAACGAGGAAAAAATCCTGAAGCTGAATTTTTCAGCTAGCATAAATTCTATTGTGTAAACATAGCCTTAGACTTCTTCATGCTTTCCTTGACTTACTCGACAACAGCACATGACCCTGCCTGTTCTTAGCTGATCCGGTCTGAAATTGAGGAGCATTCTAAAAAGGAAGAGAGGCTGAGACAGACAGACAAGAAGGAGATAGTGTCCTGTTTGTGGACAATGTGAACTGTGTGCTGGAACAGGGACATTGCTGGGTATTTAGATCTGGCACAAACAATGATGAAAGTAACTGCTGTCAGAGCTGGCCTTGTGTGGCCAGGTAGTTCTGGACCTGTAAGCCTTACCCATCCCATTTGAGACCACCCACTTGTGGACAGAATTTGCACTAATCCTGCCCCACTCCCACAGGATGGACAACAATTGGGGGAAACCGTGAATTACGGAAAATTGTCATTATGATTTAAAAAGAGAAAACACAGAAGTTTGACAATAAATGGCTTCAACTAACCACTAACCATGAGTGGAGAAAAAGTTTTTATTTTATCATTCATATTTTCTGAAAATCTGCTGGGATATGTAAACTTTTTAGCACAACTGTATGCACCCGGAACAGTACCACTTCTCTAGTCCTGTATATATGGACAATGCACAGTGCCACTTCTCTTATGCTGTATATATGGACAGTGCACAGTACCACTTCTCGTCCTGTATACTGGTGTAATTCTCAGTATCTGCTCTTATTCTGTATATATGGACACTGCACAGTACCACTTCTCGTCCTGTATACTGGTGTAATTCTCAGTATCTGCTCTTATTCTGTATATATGCACAGTGCACAGTACCACTTCTCTTGTCCTGTATACTGGTGTAATTCTCAGTATCTGCTCTTATTCTGTATATAAGGACAGTGCACAGTACCACTTCTCTCCTGTATACTGGTGTAATTCTCAGTATCTGCTCTTATTCTGTATATATGGACACTGCACAGTACCACTTCTCTTTTCCTGTATACTGGGTGTAATTCTCAGTATCTGCTCTTATTCTGTATATATGGACAGTGCACAGTACCACTTCTCTTGTCCTGTATACTGGTGTAATTCTCAGCATCTGCTCTTATTCTGTATATAAGGACAGTGCACAGTACCACTTCTCTTGTCCTGTATACTGGTGTAATTCTCAGTATCTGCTCTTATTCTGTATATATGGACACTGCACAGTACCACTTCTCTTGTCCTGTATACTGGGTGTAATTCTCAGTATCTGCTCTTATTCTGTATATATGGACAGTGCACAGTACCACTTCTCTTGTCCTGTATACTGGGTGTAATTCTCAGTATCTGCTCTTATTCTGTATATATGGACAGTGCACAGTACCACTTCTCTTGTCCTGTATACTGGGTGTAATTCTCAGTATCTGCTCTTATTCTGTATATACGGACAGTGCACAGTACCACTTCTCTTGTCCTGTATACTGATGTAATTCTCAGTATCTCCTCTTATTCTGTATATATGGACAGTGCACAGTACCACTTCTCTTGCCCTGTATGCTGGGTGTAATTCTCAGTATCTGCTCTTATTCTGTATATATGGACAGTGCACAGTACCACTTCTCTTGTCCTGTATACTGATGTAATTCTCAGTATCTCCTCTTATTCTGTATATATGGACAGTGCACAGTACCACTTCTCTTGTCCTGTATACTGGGTGTAATTCTCAGTATCTGCTCTTATTCTGTATATGGACAGTGCACAGTACCACTTCTCTTGTCCTGTATACTGGGTGTAATTCTCAGTATCTCTTCTTATTCTGTATATTCTGTTTCTGCTCTTATTTATGGTTGGGATGGATATTATGTGGGGGTACATCCCTGTTTACAATGGCTGTAAACTGTTCCTCAAAGGTTTTTAACACTTTCCATCTCTGTGTAGTACTATTACATTGTACTGAACACATAGTTAACGCTCAGTGCTGCAACAGCACGGCATCCAGAAGGTCTGGGGGCATGATCTCCCCCCACAGTCACCCCTCAGACCCCCCGTGATAAGATTCTGGGTTCTGAAGGTTTGCCATGGCAGCTAGGAGGCCAGGTAACAGCCTACAGACTGCCTATGCATAGTTCCCATAGGAACTAATGTGCCATGTTCTGCAGAACTATGTATTGCAGTATATTGCACTGGGGATCTGGGATCCTAGCTTCAAGTTCCCTTGGGAACATGTAAAAAGTAAAAAAAAAACATAAAACCAACAGTAATATACAAACAATAAAAGTTAAAAAATCCACCTTTATATTTAAAAAATACATAAATAGTAAACAAAAACAAACAACTAACATGTTAAGTATCCTCATGTGCGTATAAGTCCCCACTATCCAAAAATAGCATTACTTATGCTGTACGCTGAACTCCTTAAAAAAAAATAGCAGCTACATTACCTCCGTTAGTGAAGGCTGTTAGTTGTTAGGCAGTGAAGCCAGAGCTCCTACCTGCACTAAATTTATTGCAGACTTGCACACAGACAGCTGGGAAAACTAGAACTGTGTCCCACAGTCGCCCTGTCAGTGGCAGATGGCTGGACCAAGGTGCTTTCCAGTGACTACAGGGGGATAGGAGAGTCATCTCAGGTGTGTGTGCTCCTTACACCTTGGCCATTATCTTAAACAAACTACCAAAATCAGACCCTGCTGCCAGTGTACCCACCACAGTTACCGCTCAACAATACTGGGGGAAGAGAACACCCCATCAGAGACAGTTAACCCTGACAAGTCCTCACTGTGCTGCCACTGTACCCCAACACAGTTACTGCTCAGAAATTCTGGGGGAAGGGAACCCCCATTAGAGACAGTTAACCCTGCCAAGATCTCAATGTCCTGCCACTGTACCCTAACACTTGAGGTTTTTCATTTGGGGTCAAAGCTTGAGAATCTGGAAAGGAATCACTTGGAGAATGAAGAGGAGTGCCACTACAAACATGAAATTTGGAGTGCTTGGAACCGATTACCAGACACTTTTAGCACCCTGAAAAGTGATGGCTTTACTCACAATTTTTCCCTCTACATACTTTTGAGACCTTATTCCCAACATTAAATAATATTAAAACCAATAAAAGAAACCGACTGACAGATGAAGTTAGTAGCTCTTGCTTGGGCTTGAAGTTTACGAAATGCCAACCTTCAATTGAAGATTTAGCAAATTAAATAAAAAAAAAAAGTCACTAAGCGGTAAGCTAAATAATTATTTGTTTTTGCTTGATTGAGAAATACAGTACATATATTAAAAATATAACTTTTTGTTATTGGAGCTACAAATATCACAACATTATGGATTTTTCTCGAAGTGACACACCACCTGAGTTATGCTCGTTTTTTTTTTTACAAATTTTGACACACTAATCTCAAAAGGTTGGCTGCCACTGGTCTAAACCTACAGACGTAGCAAAGTTTAACTTGACAGAACATCACATACTATTACATCATATGGGGGAGGGTTTTGTCCTGTTACAGCCATTTTATATTTTTTTATTTTCATATTTTACTTCCCACTTTTTTTTTATTTTTCTTTTCACAGGGCTGTATGAGGGCTTATTTTTTGCAGGACAGATGTACTTCATAATGGTACCATTTAATATCCCATAAGAGGTACTGGCAAGCTTTAAAAAAAATCAGAATGCGGTGGGGTAATAAAATGACTGCATTTGTATCATTTTCTTATGGATTTTGCTCTTACAATGTTTACTGTTCAGCCAAAATGATGTGATCTATCCTGTGGGTTAGTATAGTGTCGGACTGGGATGTCTAGGGCCCACCAGTGGAATTGTTTCTAGGGGCCCACCATCAGGACCCCTGCAGATCAGCGGTACCGAGACAGGGCGGCTAAAGGTAATAACATGTTGGGAGCCATGCTGCTCACCCACTATACCATGTGCACAACTGCACTACCTAAACCTACTGCTACACCTTGTGTGGCAAGTGAACAGCGTGGCTCCTAGAATTGTTACCTTTACCTGTAGCCGCACTGTCCTGGAAAAGCTGATCTGCAGAGGTCCTGGCTGTTGTATCATCGTAGATGTAATATTGATGGCCTATCCTAAGGCCAGGCCATCAATATTAGGAAGATGGATAAATCCTTTAAAGAGGTTGTCGAAGGAATTGGAGCAACCCATGTAGCTAGCGGGAGGTGTAAAGTGAAAAATAAGTAAATTAAAAAGCATGCTCACCTGTCCTTGGTGCTCTGTTGTCCGCTGCCAGTGTCCATTCAGTCTCATGCCGGCGACTCCTTGCTGGAAGTCCTGCACCTCATGTGATCGCTAAGACCAATTAGGTACAGGATTTCCAGAAATGAGGCACCGCCATGAGACCGAACAGACACAGGCAGGGGACATCGTGGTGCTGGGGACAGGTGAGTATGCTTTTTTAAAAATTGTCTTATCTTTACACCTCCCTGGCGGCCAACACAGTGGTCGCTCCAGTTTATGGACAACCTCTTTTAAGGGGTTGTCTGGGCCAAATTTTTCTATGGTCACTTCATTGGTCCCCCCACATAGTGGCCTCTTCACTGGTCCCCCATACTGTATGGGGAATAGTGATGGGGTCATTATATTGTGTGGGAGCAGTGATGGGGGCTAACATCCTGTGGGGGGGACATTAAACTGTGTGGGGCATATTAAAGGGGTTTTCCAGGGTTAATCTTTTTTATGGCCTATGCTCTGGATAGGCCATAAATACCTGATCGGTAGGGGGCTGACACATGGCCCCATCAGCTGTTCGGAGCCACTTCCGGAGCCCATTCTGTACACAACACAGGGCCGGAAGCGGAAAGCTCCATCCGCTGTATAGCAGCCCGGCGCCTTCACTGCAGCTAAGCTCCTACTGACTTCAATAAGTGCTGAAATACAGTGAAGGTGCCCGGCTAATACACAGTGGACAGAGCTTTCTGCTTCTGGCCCTATATTGTGTACAGTACGGGCATCAGAAGTGGCTCCGTACAGCTGATCGGTCCGGGGTCAGCCCCCTACAGATCAGGTATCTGTGGCCTATCCTGAAGATAAACCATAACAAATTATGCCTGGACAACCCCTTTAATATACACCCCTAATGCAACACACTTTAAAGAGAGTGTCCAGTATAATTTTTTTCTTTTTTATAATTAGTCTGGGGGAGGTGAATCCCCCCTACCCCCCAAAAAAAAAAAAAAACATGCTAAACATACCCACCTGTCTCCGGTGCTCTGGTGTCCTCCCAGCACGGTCAAGTCCTGCAGCTCCGCTGTCTTCTTTTTGCCGGAATTCCTCACAGGCTGTGACATCCCAGATCCCTTCCCTTAGGCCGCTGATTGGCCTCAGGGGTCACGTGACGTCACAGGTAGTCATGTGCAGAGGGAACGTCAGCTGGAAGAAAACAACAGAACTGCAGGACCAAACCGCGCTGGGAGACACTGGGGACAGGAGAGAAAGTTTGTGGGGGGGGGGGTTGTTTTGTTTTTTTCACCTGCCCCTGCGTAATTAAAAAAAAAAAAATGAAGGAGCCACTGTATGGAGTATAAGCTCCACAGTGGCCCCCACCCAGTATTATAAGCTCCACAGTGGCCCCCACACAGTATTATAAGCTCCACAGTGGCCCCCACCCAGTATTATAAGCTACATAGTGGCCCCCACACAGTATTATAAGCTCCACAGTGGCCCCCACCCAGTATTATAAGCTCCATAGTGGCCCCCACACAGTATTATAAGCTCTACAGTGGCCTCCACCCTGTATTATAAGCTCTCTACAGTGGCCCCCACCCTGTATTATAAGCTCCACAGTGGCCCCCACCCAGTATTATAAGCTCCATAGTGGCCCCCTCCTAGTATTATAAGCTCCACAGTGGCCCCTGCCCAGTATTATATGCGCCCAATAGCCCCCTCCGCTCCGCTTCAGTGCTATTATTATACTCTGGGGTCTCCGCAGACCACAGAGTATAATAATCGGAGGCCCAGGGGAAGTGATTAAAAATAACAAATTCTCATACTCACCTTGCCTTACCTTTCCTTGGCATCCTCGCTCCATCCTGCCGTCTTCAGCGTCTTCAGGCCCTTTTCCGCTGCTGAGGCCTGTGGGTGCGCACTGACGTCATTACGTGGCCGCGCCCCATGTGACCGCCGGGGCCTAATCACAGGCCTCAGTCACATGACAGAAGAGCGCCGGAGAGAACTCTGCGTCCAGGAGAGGTGAGAATATGTATTTGTTATTTTCAGTCACCTCCCCTGGGCTGCCATCTATTGGAAAGGGGCCTGCAATACGCCAGGGCCCCTTTCCAATAACAGTATGTATAGCGGTCGGGGAACCAGGCTTTCCCCGACCGCTATCATAGTGGTCCGGGGCCCCGGCCATCTCCAGCTGGACGCGGGCCACGTATCCTGCCGGGTCCGGTGGCGGTCGCGCCCCCTGCGACCGCGATCGTAACGCCACTGGTCAGGGGCCCGATCGGGATGGTCAGAATCCCGATCGGGCCTCCATGACATGAGTACTAATAGTCGGGGTTCGGGGCCCACCGGTGGATTCACCGGTTCCCCGGTGGGCCAGTCCGACCCTGGGTTAGTACGATTATTACAATAGCAAATTTATATAGTCTTTGTTTTCACACCTTAAAAATACAAAACTTATAGAGATAACATATCATCTGTGTGTAAAGAAAGACTGTGAGGACTGATGGAAAGCCAGCTCTGGTGCAAAAGAGGTCTGGAAGCGTTCTGGGCCTTATTTTGAAAGCAGAAAGCAGGTCACTGCTCAACAAATATTACATCAAGTATAATGAAGGGAATGATCTGATGCCAGCCAAAACAAAACTACAGTATATGGAAGATAAGGAGAGGAAATAATGTAGCAATGGGAGGTATTTATCAAACCTTGCACAGAATTCTGGTGTTAAAAAAAAAGTCTAACTTGTTGAGCTGAGAATTTAGCATTTTTAGACCAAGGACCGACGAGGCATAAACACCACAGTTTGCACTCGGCAAAAACACAGTTCAAAAAAGCAGTGTACTGTAGTCCCTGCAAAGTGGATGGGATGCTAGCAAATCCTATCCACACATTGCAGGAAAATACGCGCTGCAGACACGCTGCAATTTCCCTGCAAAGTGCATTCTAGCGAATCCCATCTGGAACTGGTTACAATGAAGAAAAATTCAGCTAATTTTTACATCTTCTTTCAGTGATACATACTGTAGTTACATAGTTAGATAGTATATGAGGTTGGATGAAGACATCAGTCCATCAAGTCCAACCTATAACCCTACAGTCCCCTACAGTGTTGATCCAGAGGCAAAAAAAACCCCATGAAGCTTATGCTAATTGCCCCATTTCAGGGGAAAAAATTCCTTCCCAACTCCAATCTGGCAATCAGTATAAAACCCTGGATCAACGTGCCCTTAACCACTTCCATACCAGATGCTTTACCCCCTTTTTGGTATGTGCGGTTTTGAGGGCTGTAACATTTTTATCATTTGCGTTATTCAACTAATTTCTGCGTCTTTTTTCGGTGACAAATAGGGCTTTATATTTGTTTTTACTTTTGCATGTGTTTTAATTTTTTTTATATCCGGGAAAATATAAACAAAAAGGAGGGAAAACGTGTCTGTTTTTCACTTTTTTTAACACAAAGTGCTACTAAAAAAACTTTATAAAATACTCTAATACTTTTTACTCTCTGTTACAGTAATTTTTATTTTGTATGGTGTCATTGGGGGTGGGGCTATAACCTTTAATAAGGGATTGTTATTGGTGTTTTATTTTATTTTTTTTTTCATTATTGTTTTTACTTTTTTTTTTTTTTTTTTACTTTTTCTATTCTATTCTTTTTTTTTTTTTTTTTTTTACATTGTGTCCCCATAATGTCATAATAAACCTTTGGGGGCATCTGATCACTGTTTTTTTCTGTAGGGGAAACTGATTTCCCCTGTAACTGGGGCTGGTACATTTAGCCCCAGTTACAGGAGGAATACAGCCTCTTGCACATAACTATGGAGCTGATCTGGGTCCTGTAGGACCCAGTAGCTCTAACACACGCTGATCCCGGTGGATCACGTAACTGCCGGGTCAGAGTGGGACCACAAGATGACGGCACTCATAGCGGTGTATACATCACTCATTGAGGTAATAAACCTTCCTTGTCTTCTCTCTGGGAGCTCCAGCTGAAGTTACAGCCGGCTCCCCTCTTCAGCAGCTGCACGATTTTGTGCAGCTGCTGAATTCTGCTTGGACGTACTGGTACGTCCTTGCAGAACTAGACAATCACCTTCCAGACGTAAAAACCCAATGGGCAATCTAGAAGTGGTTAAAATCTAGAACCCATAACCTGTAATATTGTTCTGTTAGAGGCCCTCTTTGAACTTGTTCAATTAATCAACCATCACCAATTCCTGGGGCAGAGAGTTCCATAGCCTCACCGTTCTTACTGTAAAGAAGCCTCTTCTATGTTGCTGGTGAAACTTTCTCTCCTCCAGACGTAGAGGATGTCCCCTTGTCACTGTCACTGGTCTAGATGAAGAGGACGTTCCTTGTCACTGTCACTGGTATAGGAGTAAAAATATCATTAGAAAGTTCTTTGTGCTGTCCCTTCATGTATTTGTACATTGTTATTAGATCTCCCTGTAGACGACTTTTCTCTAAACTGAATAACCCCAAGTTTGTTAATCTCTCATTGTCCTCCAATCCACCCATTCCCCTAATAATTTTGGTTGCCCTTCTGTGCCATCTCTATAGTTCGATTATGTCCTTGTTGTATACTGGGGCCCAGAATTGTGCACAATAGTCTAAGTGTGGCCGTACCAGTGATTTGTATAGAGGCATAACTATGTTCTTGTCATGAGAATCTAGACCTCTTTTGATGCATCCCATAATTTTATTTGCCTTGGCAGCAGCTGCCTGGCACTGGTCACTAAAGGTAAGCTTATTGTCCACCACAATCCCCAAGTCTTTTTCATTGGCAGTCTTACCCAGTAATTTACTATTAAGTACATAATCATACATTTTATTTTGTTGACCAAAATGCGTAACCTTACATTTGTCAATATTAAACTTCATTTGCCATGTCTCGGCTCATGCTTCCAGCTTCCTTAGATCCCCTTGTAATATTCTATTATCCTCCTCATTTTTGATTACCTTATAAAGGTTAGTGTGATCTGCAAATATGGACACCCTGATCTGTAAACCCTCTACAAGATCATTAATAAAGATATTACACAGGAGAGGACCCAATACTGACCTCTGTGGCAACCCACTGGTGACTGTGACCCCAATACTGACCCCTGTGGCACCCCACTGGTGACTGCTACCCAGTCTGAATATTTACCATTAACAAGCCCCCCTCTGTTTCCTATCAGTGAGCCAGTTGTGAACCCAAATGCATATGTTTTCCCCAAGTCCCAACATTCTCATTTTGCATACCAACATTTTATGTGGTACAGTATCAAAAGCCTTTGAAAAGTCCAGATACACCACGTCCACTGCATTACCCATATCCAGATACACCACGTACACTGCATTACCCATATCCAGATACACCATGTCCACTGCATTACCCATGTCTAGTCTTGAACTGACCTCTTCATAGAAGCTGATCAGATTAGTCTGACAGGATCGTTTACCCATCAAACCATGCTGATTGGGTGTTATAAGATTATTTACATTGAGGTACTCCAGGATAGCATCTCTTAGAAAACCCTCAAATATCTTACCCACCACAGAAGTCAAACTTACTGGCCTATAGTTTCCAGGCTCACTTTTAGACCCCTTTTTGAAAATTGGCACCACATTTGCTACGCGCCAATCAAGTGGAACAGACCCAGTCATTACTGAATCCTTAAATATTAGATATAAGGGTTTGTCTATCACCGTGCATAATTCCCTCAGAACTCGGGGGTGTATGCCATCTGGACCTGGCAATTTCTCTATTTTAGTGTTTTGAAGGCGACACCGCACTTTCTCATGCATTAAACAGGTGACATTTAATTGAGAGTTAACATTACCCCATACATACGGTTTTATTGTTATGTAATTTTTAATTTAGCATTTTTTTTATATCTGAGAAAGTGTAAATAAAAAAGGAAGAAAAATGTCTTTTTTTCACGTTTCACTTTTTTTTATTACAAAAAAACTGCTAAAAAAGTTTTTAAGGCTAAAGCCCCACATAGCGGGCCGCAGCAAAAAAGCACAGCAATGCATCGTGGTTTTTCCCGCAGTGATTTTCGCAGAAAGTCCGCAGATGTTTCCTCTTTGGACTTTCTGCTTCAATTATACCTATAGGGAAACCACCGGTGTTGCCATAGGTGTAATTGACATGCAGCGATTTCCAAAATCGCGACGGTTTGGGAAAAAGCAGCGACAGTTTGGGAAAAAGCCCTATTCATCTCCAAAAAAAATATGCAAAACATTTTTTGAATAACCCAAAGTAAAAAAAAATGTTATAGCTCTCATACCCTCATGTGAAAATGTATGAAAATTGCACTAATATATTCAGAGGTAGACACTGAGAACAAAGGGCCCCTGTGCTCGAATTCTAGATGGGAATTACACACACATCATGCAAGTGCAGCGCACCAGACACACATACATTAGACAGAGCAAACCAATAACTTAAGAATTGGACAGAAGCTACTTACATGTGTCACATCTACACTGCATAAATATCGCTGCACTATAAACAAAAAAAAAGGTATATAGAGCGAAAAATAAGATTATTGAGTTGTTCTTTGTGTCTTCAAAAATTAAAGGGGTGATCCGACTCTCTGGAAAGGCTTAAAATATCAATCACTATACACTTAGCTCTTCGTTACATTGGGGATCCAGCAAAGATTTTCTGTTCAACGAGACCCCAGAAAGTATAATAATAACAATAACAATAGCACTTCTGGTTTATAACCCCACAGATATTCATGAAACATCTCGTGAGGTTCGCCCATCGCTACCCAAAATCAAGGTAGAATTAGAATGTTAGGAGCTTTATTTTCAGTTCTGTGTTGTGTCACTTGGACTTTAATTACAATCCTGTAAATTACAATGTAACCATTTTTAAGAATCTTTTTGTGAACATATATTGTACCCAATTTGAGGAAAAAAAATTCTAAATTTGGTTTGTTTATTTATTTGACTCTAAATTAGCAGAATTTGACAAAAATTTAGGATTCTTTTCTTACCATATTATACATAATCTGCTTGTAGTGTCATCTCCTCAGTCCCCTTATATCATTATTGTGTGATAATGTAGACTAATAATAATATAATAAAACTCTTATAAGACAATTCCTTCCTCTTACACATTATGGACAGTTTTAGCACAATGTAATGTACAATGACTATTACACTGTATTAGAAGTAATCAGTTACAGATATACCGGATACCACAGGAGATATTATCTATAGAACTGGTAGTTAATATGAAGCTGATAGTTCTGTGGTTATAATTAATGAATTACTTACGTGCCAAATCCTTTGAGTACAAGAAGATACAGCTCTCTTGTCTGCAGCAGACATTTGAGGAAGTTCTATAACTTGGTTATTTCCTGAAATGTGCAACATCCTTTATTACTAAGGATTTCATTATCAGTTCTTTACACTGAAGCTGCTTTGTTCTCCAATGTTCTCACATTAATGGAGGACACTTAATGTCTTGGTTTGAAGATAAAGATCTCCACTGAGGTCTCTAGTAAAATATTAAACGGGTCTTCTCAACATAGACCTTGGTCTCCAGTGATTGAATATTGTTACTGATATCTAGTCATTGGGGGTCTGACTGATCCCAGTGGATCTAGGAAATCCAGAAAAAGCTACACAAAACCCAGTCATACATGGCGGCAATTCCTAGTAATATAACCACCAGTGTGACTGCCGAGACAACTCTAAATTTTAATCCCTTAAGAACACAGCAATTTTTTTAGTTTTTTTAGAAAGGTATATTGGGGCTCATTTTTGTGGGACAAATTGTACTTCATAGTGGCGCCATTTAATATTCCATACAATGTACTGGGAACCTGGAAAAACTTCAGAATGGGATGGAATTGAAAATAGAACACAATTGTGCCATTTCCTTACAAGTTTTGTTCTATGAGGTTCAATATGTGGTAAGTATTGGCAATACCAAATCAATATAGTTGTTCTTATGGCTCACACTGCTGCCATTTAGATACCTCGGTCACAACTGACCAAGGTATCTAAAGGATTAACAATTGCAATCAGTACAGGCTTTGTTTGCAGCTCTTAGCAGCATATATCTGTTGTATATTACAGCCACCACCCATTGGGTAAAAAGAGGGAACCACATTAGTGACACCATGATACATGTCATCTGTTGTTAAGGGGTTAAAAGGGTTGTCCGGGATAAATTACTAAGGTTACCAAAAATCTATATTTGCCTAGACGACCCCAGGCACATTTTCCGATTTTCCAGTAACGTTCCATTTTTGGAAGGGGGAAATGGAACGTCACCTATTCTAACCCAACCCCCCCCCCTCCATCCCATCATAATTACCTGTCTTCCGGTCCGGATCTTCTGGACGTCACTTCTTCTGGGCAGTCGGTACCTCCTCTTCTTGACGTCTGCCGGCCACCCATGCCTGCACAGAAGAAGTGACATCCCATTCCCAGAAGGTCCAGATCGGAAGACAGGTAAGTATGATGAGGTGGGGGGTTGAATTATTTAGAAAGGGTTAGTAGTGGGTGGGCTAGCTAGGGAAACAGGGAGGGAGTGAGTGAGTGAGTGAGTGAGTGAGTGAGAGAGGGAGGTGGTATGAGTCAGCTCTGAGTGAAGCCCAAGGCATCATGGTAGTTGTAGGAAAACACAGAACAGGAAGATGCCCATGTAAGCAAATGCAGAGCATGCCAGGAGCTCACAGAGAAATCCATAAATCACTCAAACACTGCTACAGGTATTAGGTTGCACTTATTAACCTATTAATAGCACGAACTAACCTTTTTTTAAAAATGATTTTTTTTTTTTGCCCGGAAAACCTCTTTAAGCCTTTAAGTCTTAAAACTCATAGCTTTAAGATGACCTACAGTTATTATTAGGGTCTTATAATGTATCTTATATAGTACATAATGTTTGCATTGCTGGACCAGGCATACACAGATTAAGGAAGATCCTATATTTCTCTAACCATATGTATCTTTTTGCTAAGTCATTAGGGTGCCTACTCAGTTCACATGAAAGGTCATTTTAACACAGTTCATTATTGATTAGTAATTTGGCCTTAATTAAATGCAATATATCAGATTTTCAGTGGGTCAAAGTTTGCATACATCAAATTTGGTCACTTAGACTTACTAGACTACTGAATTGTAATTGTGCTCAGTAATTTGGGATTTGAGAATGATCAAAGTATCAATGCATAAACAGATACAGTATATAAATCTCGATCCTATACAGCTACAATCCTTAAAAAGCGGTTACCCACGGACCTCATAGACTATAATGGGGTCCGCAGAGTTTCTGCCTGAAAAATGCAAAAAATGCAGATAGAAAAGTCCTGCTTGTTTACCTTGACATCTCAGAAACCAGCACAATGACAGATCCCGTCTCTTTTTGGGAAGTGACTTGTGTTAGTTGCTTTATGAAAATGTGCAACTCCCTCTGCTGCTACTAAAAGTATCTATCATTCATGATAAGGAACCTGATGTGTTAGCCATGTCAAGCTTTGGAGGTTTAGGCTCAGACCCCACTTAGCAGAACGTAGCAAAAAACACGCTGCGGAAAAAAACGCTACAGAAACGCATCGTGTTTTTTCTGAAGCATTTCTCATTATTATTATTTTTTATACGGAAAATGCCAGCGTTTCTGCAGGTATTATTGACTAGCTGCAATTTTCAAAAACGCAGGCGTTTTTGAAAACGCAGCTTTTCAGTTGTGGAATTTTTTTTTTTCTGCTCTGTGTGGATGGGATTAACCACAATCCCAGATATGCTACAGGTATTGTAAAATGCAGCGTTTTTTGCTGACATGTTTCTGCAGCGGCAAAAATGCTGCATTTTCACAACGTTGGGCTTCAGCCTTATACTGCACCCTGACAACAGGTGGTATTTCCCCTGGTTGCACCTCTCTCTCTGAGCTTTTCTTAAAAGCGGGTGCAGTGTGGGCAGAGGGGCGAATTTTCACAGTCAAAAAAATTTATATTATTTGCACTAAAAAACTGCTGCAAATAGCGGCTGAAATCTAAACCTCCTAAGATGCACCCAAATTATTTACAGATTTGCTCTTCTTTCAAATTTTGGTGCATTTCATTCCAGCATGATGGATTAATTGTATTGGCGTACTACACCAGAAATTGACCCCACAGTCTCTAGATCAATAGAACCATTCAGTGCCCAGATAAACAATGTTATTTAATTTTCAGCTCAATAGTGATGTTCATTGCCCAGATTTATACTGTGCTATTTGGTATCCTGTTCAATGTAGGTGGCACTTAATGGGGAACAGTTGAAACCAAAAAAGCATGTAGAGGCGTGTTTATTTTACTGGTTTCTCCAGAACCTAAAATCAGGACTTTCAACGTAAAGTCTGGACAGTTAGCAATTGCTGTTATTCAGGGTCCTCCGATCTTCATAAAGCTGAAATTACAGTATGCAGATATGTGGTGTACTCACCCCTGCACATGAATCTGTAGGAACTGGGTTTTTTTTTTTTTTAGAAATTTCTGTAGCTAAAATACTCAAAAGCTGCAGAACTGACATTGATGACATTAATACATTTATACATGGCACATTCCTAGATGTCAGACCTCTAATCTCTGCTGAGACTACATTGAGTGTCCACACCTGGAGTGCACATACAGTGCAGTAATGGTGCAGGAGAGTCAACCTTTGAAGATTAGTAAAATTTAGAATACATTTTCTTATATCAAGAAAAATATCCTCTATCCATAACGGGTGTTTTACCTCTGTTGTGAATATAGTCATTGAAAAGGTAACCAAACCCCCTCCCTTTCACTTCAATAGGAGCACCAACATATAGCATTCAGCACTCAGCTATCTCCAGAGTTCCCATTGAATTGGATGGGAGTGGGATGTGTTTGCATCCACCAGGGGTTCGGCTTCCTTTGCTACAGCTGCACTCACAAAGGGGTAAAACATCCCTCATTCTAATGCTTGGTGGGAACTCAGCAATTTATCCTTAATCCTATGGATAGAGGATAAATATTTTTTTGTGGCAAAATCCCCTTTATCATGGAACGATTCCTCTCCTCCTCCATGACACAAGTGTAACTATAATGCATGATCTCTCCTCTACAACCTAGTCTCACACTAGACCTCATTGAGCACAACCTGTACCCCCAAACAGTCCACACACCCAGGAGTAACATAACAGCCACCACTAGCAGTAGACAGGGAATCTAAATTGTAACATATACTACACAGAAATGTTTAGAGCCTTTCAGAAAAAGGAAATATTTTTTATTCACAGATATAGGCTTTATTATACAAAATAACTGAGCGTAACAGTTACAAAACTAAACCAAGAATAGGCATAAATAGGCAAAAAAGTTATAAAAATAAACAGGATAAAACATAAAAAACACTAAAGGAAAAATAGACATTCAGAAAATGATAAATAAAGTTATAAAAAGGACAAACCATAAAAATTAAGGATTAATTGATATACATAAAATGCTAAAAACTTGTAAAACTAGAAGGATAAAACACAGAAAAGTCCAATAATAAGGGATTTCTTCTAGCAAAGTCCTGGGTCTGCTCTATGGGACATAAGAGGACATCCAGCTGTTGTGAGTCCAGCCTGTTTCATCATAGTCAAGTATACATGGACCATATTTTAACAACCTCAGCATTGGGGTTTGGAGGGTGTCCTTCCTGGCTCAGCCCACAGCAGGGGACGACTTCATTCTTCATGCACAATCCCACCTCCCCTTCCATACAGGGATAATGAGATATCTATAATCCCACAAGGATAAAGTTACCCTGACCAGCATACTTTCATAAGTCATTATGTGGATCATATAGACACCAGGCAAAGTTTAACATGACACTTAGTATTAACAATATTATGAGTATTAATTCAAATGTTTTAATGATTTTTTTGTCTTCTGTGATAACTTACACTACGTTCTGCACTTTTTTGTTTTTTCAAGAAGGGCCTGGACACCTTTCTTGAAAAGAAAAATATTATGGGTTATACATTTTAGATTTTTGAAGATGACAAGTTGACAAAGGGTTCGATACTGATTGTCAGATTTTTTTTTTCCTGATATGGGATTGGCAATTTGCCTTCCTCTGGATCAACACTTTAGGGTTAAAGGTTGGACTTGATGGACTTCATCCAACCTCATCTACTATGTTACTTTGTATGTTTCCTAACAGTCTGTTGACTTGATCATTTTCCATGATTTCCTTATTGACTCCAGGTTATCAGCCAAGGACACTACATGTATGAGAAGATAACAAGGACACAATAAGAAAATAGCTGGGTTTCTGACAATTGCCAGACCATAGAAAGTTCCTGCATTCATGGTCATATCCATTGGAAATTGACCAAGACAACAAATGTCACCACTAAGATGATTAGATAATATCTCAAAAACTCTGTAAAATTTTTAATTGCTTATATTTGCAAACATCTTACACCTTGACTTGTCTACAAGTTTAAATATGGTTCATTATGTTCATTGGAAATCTCCTTTAATTCATCATCTTTGCAGCACTTTCCAGTATTCCTCTATGTTGAGGGTCTGTCAATGATGTTTCTTGTTATTTTGTGAAGAAAATAATTGGATGGCTCTTGGATTAGATTTAGTGATAAACATTCTCATAGTTGTTATCTGCACCTACATGTCCTTCTGAGATGGGGAAGATGTGCGTGGCATTCACAGGCTATAAAGTAACAGAAGAGTAAATTATATATATTATTAATATACAATAAAGTCACAAAAGACAATACATTAGTAATCTGAATAATCTCAAAGATCTTTATATTTACAGAGAAAAATAAATCCTTTGATGCAAGAGTCAATAGCAAACATATCATCTATGCTTATAAAAAGGGGAGTCACCTGGATTTTAAGGTCCCCAATGACCCCAATAAGGCCAATAATGTCTACCATGTTAATTTGCCTATAGGTCCATCTAAATTGTGATCTTATAGGTTTCCTGCCAGTAAATGACTGACAGCCAATAACACTCTGCAATAGAGAAGTATTTCTGTGTACTCGGTATAAGCAATCTCATATTCAAGTTTCATCAGACAAAAAATATATAAAAATATTCAAATAAAGTCTTCACAAAATGTTCTGCTGTGAATAAAATCTCCATATAGTGCAAAATAATAGAGAAATCGATGATGTGCGCCCCCAAATTGATAGTTTAAAAAATATAACTCATCACAAAAAACCAAACCCTCAAATAAAAAAAAAAATAATTGGCATAGAAATAACAAAATAAAAAAAAATGTCAAACTTGCAATTTTATTCTCTTACCCAGCCCAAATGTGAATGAAACTAATCAATATGTTATAGGTACCCAACGGCTGAAAAATATAACTTGTCCACACAAAAACAAACACTGATAGGGGTATACTCATGTAAATGTAAAAAATATTCACCTCTCCAAATGTGTGAATTAATAAATCTTTAAAACGCCGAAATAGGCCATGTCCTTAGGGAGCTAAGAACAGATTATAGATCATTCACCTGAAATATAGCAGCTGCCGTGCACTATAGAAGTCATGAATTGTTATTACAGGTACCTTTAACTGTTGATAAAATATAATAAGGCTAGGTTCACACTAGCACTTGATTTCCATTCGGGGTTTCCGTCTCCGCTTAAAAAATGCAGAGAAAAAAAGTCCTTCAAGCAGGACTTTTCTCTCTGCATTTTGCCAGCTATTTTAGGTGGAAACCGGGCAGAAACCCTGCAGACCCGTAACCGCTTTTAGGCTGAGGCTCCATGTTGCGGAAACGCAGCTTTTTTTTGTTGCAGATTTTGTTGCGTTTTTTTGTGCCAAAGCCAACAATGGCGACAAAAGGAATGGAAAATATCTAGGAAGTTCTTATACTTCTACCTCTGGTCAATCCACTCCTGGCTTTGGCTCAAAAAACTGCAGCAAAATCTGAAACAAAAAGATCTGCGTTTCCACAACGTGGGGCCTCAACCTTAAGCGGGTTAACTTTCCGTTTTTTGGCTCCCACTCACACCAGTTTTCTCATACAGTACATGTTTGTCACAGAAAGCGCCATGTACCAAAGGTGCGCCACAACTATTCCCATCTGCACTAGTTTTCTAGCATACAGGAAATAGTAGGCCTTCGGAAATCAACTGTCCACCATGGGCCCTTGTGGTTGCTCGAGCTGTAACTGAGTACACTAAATATTGTAAAATAATGAAAGTGCAGATATAAAATATCTCACCATTGGTAAATGAATATATAATGTACACTAGACAAAAGATGATGAAATAAAAATAAACAAAAATATTTACTTATATTATTTTTTTATCTAATTTATTTATTTATTTATTTATTTATTTTGGAATTATGGACATAAAAAGTTCTGCATGGTAAACTTTTATCTGGCAAAAATGATGGACCCCATAACAGAAAACAAGCCCCATTATAGCCAAAATAGCCATAAGAGGGTACAGCTGGAACATCCCCATACACATTAGGTCTTGGAATGACTCACATCTAAATATTATTTATAGCCATTTATATTGTTATTACAAATACCTTTAGTTGTTCGTAGTCAATCCCAGCATCTTTTCTCACCAGGTCGGTGTATGTGGCATGTGGGGTTGTTTCAGTCTACAAAAATAAAAGTTACATCATGGGTTACCAACCACTGTACATCTTATGTATATAGCTGTATCCTCCCTTTTCTATAAGCAGCATCATCTTGTGATGAGCTATCATAAAGTGATTTAATAACTATCCTATTAGTGTCTGTGTGTGACCACCCAGTGGGGGATGGTAAATTGCAGTCTTTCGTGGTTTTTATTAGAATGTCCGGATATGTTTAATGGGCTCTATGAGAAATTGCATAGTTTATCTATCCTGGAGATCAGTTAAATTTGGTTACATCTTCTCTCCTTCATCATCTAGCTCTAGTTCTACTCAATTTGAACAAATTTGCATGGAGGGCCCTTTTGGTAGGGGTACTATTTCTATGTTATATTCTGTCTTTAATGCCACACCCCCTCTGGATAGATTCCCTATTCTACGGCATTGGGAATCTGATCTAGGCTATACTATGTCCTTAGCTAGGTGGCGTCATTGTTGCAATAATGTATCGTATGGTGGTCATCAAGTCTTCCTTGCTGAAACATCCTTAGGCTAAGGCCCCACGTGGCGTCCCACAGCAAAAAAGCGCTGCGGGAGAAACTGCGGTGGGATCGCATCGCGGTTCTTCCTGCAGTGCTTTTAGACAGAAAGTTTGCAGAGGTTTCCGTAGGTATAATTGACATGCTGTGATTTCCAAAACCGTGGCGGTTTTGGAAATCGCGGGCGTCCACAGCGTGATTTTTCCAACAAAGTGGGTATGGGATTCACTAGAATCCCATCCACTTTGCTCTGACTGTAAAATGCTGCGATTTTTTTCTGTGGCGCTTCCGCGGCGGGCGAATAGTGGCGTTTATGCAACGTGGGGTTTTAGCCTTAAAGTTGTTACATAGAGATAATTATGCACTTGTTAAGTTACACAGGTTCTATCCTAATGTTTCAGATAGATGCTTTTGTTGCTGCTCTGCCTTGGGGGACACTTGGCACATATGGTGGGCCTGTCTGTTAGTGCGGACCCTAAGGCAACAGGTTAAGAATACAATGAATACTGTTTTCGCTAGACGAATGGACTTATTGACTTCAGTCCTCCTGTTAGGGGATAAACCTCCTGGAATTAATAAGATATTCTGCCTCCTTCAACATATCACTGTGGCCGCCCACATACATATAGCATCACAAGGGCGCACTCCTAGATTGTCCCACTCTGCTGTATTACATATATTTAATCTTATTGTGCTGTGTGAACATATTGAGGCTACTGGTACTGATACATTTGAGAAATTTGAAGGCATCTGGCGTCCTGGGTTAGATTATGCTGCCCCACAAGGCCTGGATTCAGCTATTGCATTATCCCCATGAATTGTGTTGATTTTTGTATAGCATATACAGTATATATATTGCTAATTTCACCTCTGTTACATTGGTGGTCTAGGACTTACTGTCTCCCTCCTTCTTTAATTTTTCCTCGCCCCCTTCCCATTTTTTTTTTCTTTACTTTATTTTTTTTTTCATATTATTTTTATTTATTCCCCCCCCCCCCAGTTAGATTTTATTTCAGGAGTTTATGTGATTTGATCAAAGTGTTATACCTTGACTCTTGCACTGTATCATGTATGACGTAACACATCATATTCGTATTTTCATGCCTTATATTTGTACTGCCTTTAGCCTGCTGCATGGGGATCATTGACAATTTTAATTGTAAAGTCTCTGTAATAAAACCTTTTTGAAACTAAATCTGGTTACATCTGGTTAAGTTTAGAACACCAAAGTTAAACTTGACACCTGTGTAAACCAAGAAGTTTCTTTAGCATTCTTTCTCTTCTATAGGTTATGGTAAAACCTGGTAAAAGAGCCTGAGTTGCTGGAGTGGGGAAGAGAGGATTGTGTCCGCACTCCATTCTCATAATTCCTGTCTTGGGCAGTCTAATACTGCAGCACAATCAGGGTATGGCCACACTGTGAGGAGACCAAATGTGGCCGAAGCCTTGTGACCCATCGGTGCCCAATTGCCAGGCTACTTTTCTTTGAACTTTGTAATAGGGGCTAAGTCCTTCCTTACAACTAAATAATCAGAAAATCAGGAGAGGGACAATGTGATGTACAAGACATAGCATAAAAAACTATGAGCCACTTACCTCATTGCTTGTTAATTTTTGGCCTCTTTTTCTAAGAAAACAGAAAATACATCATGATTATCAATAAAATTAATTGGATTTGAATAGAAAAGCATGCTGGTCCAGCAGAGCCGCAACGTGAAGCTTTTAGGACCCAATGCCAAATATGTAATGGGCTCCCACTCACCAGTTGCTTTATGTAACACTGGTGTCTTCTTATCTTGCAGAGGCGCCTTTGGGTTCTGAGGCCCGGTAGTGATTGCTACCTCTGTACCCCCTATAGCTACACCCCTGGTGGTCAGTAGTAGCTGCACATTTTCTTTAGGCATAGTTGATGACAGGGTCAACTCCAGTCACAGTAAACCTTTTCTTTACTGCACTTTTGACATGTTTACTCAGACCACCATGAGCCCCCCTCCTCCATTCCAGTGCACCCTTACATCTGCCATGTTTTGCTGGTGCTCTAAGTGGCTAAAACTATTGTAACTTGAGAAGAAGAAAGCATACAGGTGCATCTCAATAAATTAGAATATCTTTTAAATGTTTATTTATTTCAGTAATTAAATTAAAAAAGTGACCTCCTATATTTTCTAGATTCTTTACACACAGAGTCTTCTATTTCAAGTGTTTTATTTCTGTAAATGTTGATTATGGATTACAGGTAATGAAAACCCAAATCTAAGAAAATGAGAATATTGTAAGTTCAGTTCAGTATTGTAAATTCAGTGTCACCTGCCAAGGTTTCCTAAGCCTTTAAATGGTCCCTCAGGATAAAGTTCAGTGATAAAACCATTGGACAACTGGATGACTTGTTATCATGGTCATCCAGTTTACACAGGACTGCATTTTTTGGTAAAACCATTGGACAACTGGATGACTTGTTACCATGGTCATCCAGTTTACACAGGACTGCATTTTTTGCTGCAGCAGTGGACAATATTTTGAATGTTCCTTTGTGTTCCTCTATGTAAGTCAGATTCCTGACATTACTTTATTATGACTATACTTTTATATTCTGAAAAAAGGTGTAAAAGTAGTAGTATAGTATTGCTGTTTCTGGAAAAAAGCGTCTCTTTTTCTCATTGTTTAGAACTGTTTAGATTTGTTTAGGTTTGACCTGAAATTTCCAAAAGTTTCGGATTCACCTGAACGTGAAACCTTTAGGGTTTACCATCGACAATTCACTATCACATTCTGAGATATTTTCAGAAAATGGAGGCCCAGTGAGGTGAGAAAAAAACTAAAAACACTTATGCTTACCTTGCCTGACTTCTGGGCATCCTCACAGCTTTCAGTGGTCCCCCAATGTCCTCTTCAGACCTTTTCTGGCCACCGGCTGACGTCAGGCACAAAGACCCAATGTTGTGAAGTCTATGTGCTCTACCTAATCACTGAGGACCAATCACAGGCCTCAGCGGTGACCCCAGGGTGTGCGATGTCAGCCTGAAGCCTAAAGTGGATACCGGGAGACCGCTGAGCATTGCGAGGATGCCCAGGATAGGTGAGGGAAGGAGAGTATAACTGTTTATTTTTTACTCACAAACCTGGGCATCCACTTATTATGCTCCGTTGTCTGGTTAGCACTTTCCATTGTATCTCAACAATTTCATCCCAAAACAAACCAGATGTCCTAACCTCATAAATATTTGTCAAAACGAATCTCGTGAGGTTTGTCCATTTCTACATATAACCCCTTTATATAAGTTAGCAACAGAAAATTAGGTATTGATGAATAATATACATTACCTCCAACAAATGTAGGCAAGTGATACGAGCAGTAGTAGGCAGATTGTTCCAATCACTGCTGCTAGGATAATCTTACTATTGCTGGATTCTTTATCTGTAATATACAATATACAGTGAAACCACTTTGAGAAGATCACCCAAAATTTGTAATGGATGAAAAAATTAATCATAGGAGGAAACAAAGCAACAGAAAATACATTGAAGTGGTGGTTACGTTGCCCTGGGCTGTTCACAGTTTGCATTATGAAATTGGTAACTTTTTACATAGACCCGTAACTTCCCTTTTCCACAGCTTGCAATCCTTCATGAGCTAGGAGCCAACATTTCTGACGTTTGCTTTCAAGTAAGGTCAACATAAAGGTCAGCCGTGAAACCTTATTCTTACTCATGAGTAAATTTCTATGATCGTTGCACAATTACATTACATCTGACGTCTACTTGTGACATTTATGTAAAATAAGATGTGAGAAGATTTTGGAAACAACATTAAGGACAATTTAGTCATCAGGTTAATATTTCTAGGTTCTTTTATGGAAGCTTTCCAAATAATATCCTAAACTTCTCTGATAACCTTGCAAAACATTGTAAGAAAATTTGCCAGACACTAAAAATATTTTTTACAATTTTACATTATGTGGGATAAATTGGAATTTTTTAAGTAATACATTAAAAAGCTAATTTTCGCAAAGCAGATCCCACCATTATATAAACACAAGAATAAAAATATCAATGAAATGAAAAAAAATATATAAATTTTCAGGGCATCCTGGAAACTACCAATTTTTTTTTTCAGACCAAATCAATGCTGAAGCCCATTTAGATTGAATTGGAATTTAAACAAATTTCAGGAAATTTACTCATCTTTAATGATGACAGTTCGAAGAGTCTAACTCTACTTTTCCCCCTAAAAAAATAATATGAGATATTCCAAATGGTATAGGCATCCTTTACTACACAATACATAACCAACTGGCAAACAACGACCACAAAGAAATGTGGGAGTGTAAAATACATTGGGTTTGAGATGGAGATCAGAGCTTAACCTATATACCTTATTATGGGGATCTATTTGCCTTTTATCTATACCATGCTTGTGATTATATTATATTGGTGAAAAAATAATATTGCAATGTTGTTGACATTTGCACTTTATTGGGCATGAATTGGGGGAAGCTGTGAAGTTTTTTTTTTCATGATTTTTTAATTATATTTTATTATATATTTATATTTTATTTATTCAATTTTCTAATACAGGTAGTTCATACTATTTTTTTGGGGGGGGGAATTTCCTCTTTTTTGTAATTTTGGGAGATACCTGTAAATTCTACTTAATCTATAACTGTACAGTGTGTTTTAACACCTCTAAAATTTGTGATCCTCAGTTTTCTAAGGCTTCCATTTTATAGTACTGAATATGAGGAAATGGAGGAAGTAAAAAAGATAGACAAAATTCAGCAACTATTATTTGTGTCAAATTCACAGATTTACAGAAAATTTTAAAAGTATATCAGTATACATACATAGTACAGAGATCTCTATAGGGGCTGATTCTCCTCTCCCCACACGATTTATGGCAGTACAGGAATAGGGCTCCATGTCCCTGGGCACATTATACACTGTGATCTCCCGTCCTCTGTCTGGTAATCTGGTTTTCCCTTTGTACCATTCATACTTATGTACATCAGGCTTGGAGAAGCTGATACATTGTAACCTCACATCACTGCCTTCTATCACTTCATCCATCCCAATGATGGTGACTGTCACATATTTTGGTGAATCTGTGGGGAGAAATAGTATTAGGGTTTGCTTTAAGTAACACATATCTGTCATCATCAGCGTATCATTCACAAGGAAGGATTCATTACACTTATATAGAGAGCTACATAAGTCCTGAGACTGGAGGGAAGAAAGGAATGGAAACAAAAAGACTTTTTTGTTTGAATTCCAAAGAATCTATTACATGTTATTGATGACATTTGAGGAACATGTCCTGTATAGATGGTGAGTGAGTCATCAGTATAATGTCCTCTTGCAGAACCACCATAGCCCAGACTGACACTATACAGAAAATTAAATAGCAAAAATCCCACCAATATAACATTGAAAATCCATAGCACTCCCAAATTATGTGACATCATCCTTTATTATGGTATGTAACAGTAGGGGATTCCCCATTCCGATCTAAAAATGCGATGAGAAAAGTCCTGCAAGCAGGACTCTTATTTCCACATTTTTTAGGCGGAAACTGGGTGGAAATCCGGCGGACCCCATTATAGTCTATGGGGTCCACAGGTAACCGTTTTTTAAGTGGATTAGGTTTCCATTTCTCAGGTCCACTAGGAACGAAAAGTCGAATCCAAGTGTGACCCTACTGTTAGTAGCATAAAAGGCAACATACAATGGACATCCACATGGCCAGGTCGTGGAGGCCTGGGGTACTTCTTCATAGAGTGAGGCAGATGTCTGTTGACAAAGGTCTGAATAGGACCAAAACGTCCAGTTGTACGCTACCTTTTATGCTACTAACCAATTAACCCATGGGGTGCTGTCAACCTTGTCAAGATACTGTAAGTGAACTAATAAAGTCTGATAACACATAATTTGGGATTGCTGTGGATTTTGTCTATTATATTGACACTATACAGAGACAGAGAATAAGAGCAACATTAGGATGAGCATTATGTTACTACTATATGATGAAGGAGATAGAGTAATGGGAATTGTGTTCTTATAGAAAAGGCAAAAAAACGGCAGTCGGGTCGTAGAAAAATAGTTGTACTTGTTTAACCACCAGATATGATTCAGCGTTTCACCCCAACATGGTCTTTTTTGAACACATGTACTTGTCCCTCAGATATAATAGATGTATTGATAAAGATTTGACCTGATAGGATATTATTGTCTAGAGATAATAGATAAAGGGGAGAGTATAGGCTGGTACTAAAGTCATCACATGTGGAAGAGAATGTAAATGTCAGTTATACGTACAGTTGATGTTCAATGGTTTGAATTCACTAATACTTTGTCCATTAGGATACGTAGCCGTGCACTGAACAGAACTCCCATAATCCTCATATGAAGGAATATAAGTCAGTTCTGATTCTTCTCTCCAGGATCCCCTAGAAAGCTTTATTGATTTCTTTTTGGCTTGACCAGGCTTGTTCCATTGTAGAGAAGGAGGACTGGAACTGCAAGTGTGATCTACAGAACATCTTATAGTGGTGGCTTCTCCATCAGTCACAGTTCTAGACACATAAAGCTGAATGTTCACTTCATCTGTGGAATTTTAGTTAAAAAAAAAAAACCTCATTCTTAGTTTATGAATATGTCAACAGAATTTTTTTTTTACTACTACAATATTTGTTTAAATAATCTTCTCTACTCAGAGAAACACGTACAATCCTGAGATCTTCGAGAGTCTACTTTAATTAAAATATGGTGCAGCCAGCCTGTATGGCAGAGGCCTGACCATGTGATGGTCATTAATAACAATGAGAGTGTAAGGGAATCACTAGAGGAGCGATTCCCCAGTAGCTGCTGGAGAACTTAGGGGGGAGGGGCACAACGAGACAGTGGACCCTAAGCTGAATTCCCCCCAGTGTCCCTGGTTAACTTGCCTGATCTGTCCTAGGTGACAGCCAGCAACCAGTCGACAGTCCCTCCTTATAATAAGTGATAACACAGAATACAGACAGGACGAACAACAACAAAGGGAGGTCAGCTAGCCAAGGGGTCGGTAACAAACGAGCAATGCAGTACAAAATCACAATCCAAGAGAAGTCAGGTAAGCCAGTGGTCAGAAAATCAGAAGAGCAGGTAACAAGGAACAAGGAGTATAGCCAGTAAGCGAAATGCAATAGCAGGCGCCAATGGGAAAGTGAGCAAACAATAAATAGGGAGAAAGAACCCGCCCCAGACTTGATAGGAGGACAGGCTGTCAATCACAAAGGCAGGACTAAAGTTAACTCTTAGTGGAGCAGGGGGAGAGCAAGGTGAAGGAGAAGGGTGTGGTGGAAAATCAATTAAGGAGTTGAGCGAATAGGACAGTGTTCAGACAATGCAAGAAAAACCCAAAGGAAGGAACCATAACCGGACACGCCTCCTGCGCTGCAGCGTGCGCCCGGAGGATGGTGCCAAAGACTGGACAGTCAAGGATGTTACAGAGAGTGAATGGATCTATTCACAAGTCTCTTTTTGACGGACTGTTTTTCACAGCCATCAAAAAAACGGACATGCTCTTTGTTTGCCAAAATGGAGATAGATTAACCAATTTACATTTATAATGGCTGTTCTAAAACTCATGGCTATCTATGGGTCTATTCACACAGCTCTTTGTCCGTCAAAACTGACAAAGATAGAGCATGTCCGTATTTTGACAGCATGTGAGTATGTTCAAGAGATTTGAACAGACTGTCACAGCCGTTTTTCATCGTCATTAGTTCTATGAAAGACAGCACTGTCATGGGAATAAGGCCTAAGGTTACCCAACAATTGCATGTTATAGCCTTTCTATTAATTGACCCTACAACTATCCTTCAATCTGAAGTTCCCAATAAAGTTTGGTTTCCAGTAAAACAGAAATTTTTGTGATTCCTTTTGGGTGAACCAATAAAAATGGCCACCTATAAATGAAACATGAGAAGGAAGCAGAGAGTCAGAGGATTACATAATCTGTGAACCAGACAGGCTTTCCAAAAATCAGTTGCCTCAGCCTCTCAGCCAGTCAAGAGGAGGTGTGGTTGGAGAAGTCACTGGTGATGTCATAAGCACTATACAGATGCATCTCAATAAATTAGAATATCTTTGAAACGTTCATTCATTTCAGTAATTCCGTAATACAATCTATAATCAGCGTCTTCCATGATTGTGTGTCCTACTGAACCAGAATGAGGGACCATTTAAAGGCTTAGGAAACCTTGGCAGGTGACACTGAATTTACAATACTGAACTGAACTTACAATATTCTAATTTTCTTAGATTTGGGTTTTCATTACCTGTAATCCATAATCAACATTTACAAAAAAAACCCACTTGAAATAGAACACTCTGTGTGTAAAGAATCTAGAAAATATAGGAGGTAACTTTTTTAATTTAATTACTGAAATAAATAAACGTTTCAAAGATATTCTAATTTATTGAGATGCACCTGTAATTTTATTTTCTACATAGAGTCTTCCCTTGCCACCCTTTCTGTGACAAAGCATTATTAATATTATTATTATTATTATTATTATTATTAATATTATTGTTATTATTTTTATTTATTTATTTATTTATTCATTTTTAACCATTTCTTGCATTATTGACTATGGTATTGGCACTGACAGTTTTAAGTTGCACTTATTACCAAATTATCACAGTGTTGCCATATCTAAGCTGCATTTATTACTACATTTACCATACTGCAGCAGTGAATTATTTTCTGTGGTTTTGCCACTTTTAATCAACATTCATTACTAAACTTACCATACCACAACTGTGCAGTGTTGCCAGTTCTAAGCTACATTCATTACTAAATTTACCATGCTGCAGTGCTGCGGTTAATTATTTCTTGTGGAATTACCACTTTTAAGCTACATTAATTACCAATTTTACCATATAATTCAGAATAAAATAAATACAGTAAAATGGCTGTAAACAGACAAGGCAAAGGACGGGGATGGATATAGGAGGACAAAAAAAAACTTCTGTGCCACTAAAAGCAACAAGAAGAACGTGGATGGCAGCAACAACACTACTTTTGGTCTTGGCAGCACTTCCAGTTTCCACAGGATTGTAATGAATGAGAATGAAGAAGAAATTTTAGATTACTTGATTTGCTTTTCCCAGCCATTGTGATTTTGACTCAGGGTTGAGTGTGTTCCTCCTCCTCCTCCTCTCCCATCATCTCACTCAATTTCCAGAGTGGCCTTTCTGCTTCATCAACCCTGTATTCACTGATCCCTAGCCTTTCTTGCCTCAAAGAGACTGCTGAGAAAGATATTCCTTCTAGTCTTTCTGTTCTTGATGATTTTGATGTGGAAGAGGTAGAGGTGGAATTGGAAGACATGACTGTTGGTGTTGGTACAAGAGGAAGGTGGGTTTCTGGTTGGCATGCTAGTAGGGGCACTCAGGGAAAGATGTTGCTGGGGAGTTCTAACAAGCCAACAATATCAAACAAAACTTGCCAGGGGCAGACTGAAGGCAAGCAAGGGTGGTGGTGGCCACATTGGCAGACACATTTCCAGAGTTGCAAATGGTGGCAGCTTTGGCAATCTCCTGTGTGACAATGTTTCTGTACATTGCAAAATGACAAATTATGCAAGGAGGAAATAAGTCATGGCCATGCAGGTACAAGTATAGGAACTATGTCTCTCTGTACTCATAAGAAGATAAATCACCAGCTCATTTGGTAAAAGAGAAAAGTCAGTGAAAAACAAAGCTGGCCTTAGGTCAGTTTGCACCCATTATGGAACCTGCTTGTGATGCTCTCCACTGTCATAAGTCCTTAACAAGTCTAGTAGAATAAAGGACTTGATGCCCATTTGCACTTTCTGCCTCTTTAGGCCACCCATACACAGCTCTAACATGTCCTGATTTTCCAGATCTTACTGCATGGTAGATCCTTGTAATGTTTTAAAGGGTTATTATAGAGTCCCTTTTAAATCAATAAAAGATTAGTTGTGGTTTGACACCCATCAGTTATTTAAAGGGGCACTCATGTATATATTGTATGCTCTCTGATTCATAGTAGCCAAGCAATGTCTCTTCCCTTTACTTCTAAGGGGCATAGAAGTAATTACTTTGAATGGCCATTATGAATCAGACAATGTGCAATGGAAACAGTGAAGGGGTCACTGCTCGCATGGATCCTGTGCTTGTTCAAACAACTGGGCATTTAGGGTCCAAGAAACCCAATGATTTTTTTTTTTTGAGGATAAGCCATCAATAAAAAAATAAATGGAACAACCCTCTAAATTTGGGTCATAAAACCCAAGGTCTGAATGGAATTTTCAAATGCAATACAGTTGGCTGGAAAATCTGAATGTATTATGGCATTGTACATGATTAGTTCAGTGGGACCCGCCTTGCAAAATCTGCTGCAGAAATTCTCCTGCCTTCAGCAAAGATTTCCACTCCATTTATTTCAACTGGGAGTTCACCTGATGATTGGGCAGGAAGCTTCTTTTTCTAATGCTGTGTGAACTCACCCTAAATATCCTTCGGTTCAGTGCCTCCTTGATGCTCATTTGCCATTTATTACCCCTTTAGTACCCTCTGTCAAATAACACTAAAGGGGGCAACACATGGCAAATGGACATCAAGCAGGACTGTGAACAGAAGGACACTAAAGGAGCAATAAGTGGCAAAAAGGGCACCAGGGAGGCCCTGAATCATCTGCTCATTTGCCATTTATTGCCCTCTTTAGACTATTGTTGCCTCCATTCAACAAACTAAAGTCCCCAGTTTGTGGCTCTCACAAGGTAAGATAAGGGAAAGGTAAGTGCCCCAGCAAATTAAGCGTATGTTAGAGCAAATTTTGAAGCGAATGCTGCCTCAAAGTGACAAATTCCACCCCGAATCTTTCGCTCATTGAAAATGATTGTGGCAGAATGCTGAAAAAAAAATAAGCATCCTTTTCGATCTTGCCATAGATTCTGCAGCTGATCAGCCTCAGAACCACGGCACAAGACACTTGAATGATTAACCCCATCCATCCATGTCCCTTTATAGAAACACTGAGCACGCTCTAACAGAGCTGCCTAGCAATATAGTGATAGCGCTTGTGACAGGTTGACTGCGCTGTCAGTCTTTTGAGGAATAAGGGTTGAAGCGATCACTCCTCATTGGCTGATAGTGGCTGACGCCATCTACAGCATTGGAGGTTGCTCCGATTGGCCACTTGCATTGTCTATCATTAGAGGAGGAAGGACATGTTTCCAAACTGTTATAAGATTGGTCGACTATCCTCCTCATAATGGTGACATCACAAGCAGAGACTTTATAGGTTTACAGTAGGCTCCATTAGTAACAATATATATTGCTAACAACTGATAATTTTGTTGATGTTAACCCTGGTTCTAGCATTTTATATACAGTATTAATATTGCTCAGAGCCCCCATCAGAGCTCCAGGAACTACAGTTTTGACTGCAATCTTTTCTTCTTTGGCGACATCTGCTTTATTTCTTTTGATACCCCCTGCAAATCTATTACTCCAGATGAACCCTCATTTATTACACTAGGGGGAAATGCGTTGATTTCTCTATATCAGAGAAAGTGCTAGGAGAAAGACCTTCTTGCATTAAGAATGTGGGGGGTCCCCTCTGATACATCTAGGGAGGAATCTCTATTACTCATGGGGGTAAATTTTGAGAGTCTTCAGATGCTATTACCCATTTCCCTGAAATACCGGGACAGGATATGTTGAATATTAGACACTACCCAGTTGATACGTTGGCTAAGAATCTATGTTGTTTAGGAGGGGATTTAATAGCAGTCTTTGAGCTAGAAATGAGATATCTCGTCAGTGTATATTGGTGACTATCCAAGGAATGAGGCATATGGTCACTAGCTCATGTCATTAAGCATCTTCTACTCCCTGTAAGGTATAGGGTTCCAAGGCTGCTGGGGTGTCCCCTTTAGGACACTTATTGTTTGTGGCGGACATCCTTATTTTATTCAAGTCACTTATTATATCGTTTTTGACTCTCAATAAAAGTTATGTTTTAATATTGATGATTTTCCTGACCATTCACTGCTGTGAAGCTAGTTCTAAGGCTAGGTTCACACCTGTGCCCTGTCTATGCTTGTGGATTCTGTTCCCCATCCTGCTTTAAAAATGCAGAGAGAAAAGTCCCGCAAATACCAGTGTATATAGAAACACATGCTGGGTGCTTCATCTTGTTTTTAAATTCACTTGTTTTATTAGACTATTTAATAATGCTGTATCAAACATTTTAATGAAAAGTGGGAAAAACACACAAACATATAAAATATACTAGTAGAAAACAGTCAAATATAAAATACTGTACCTCAGACATAAATATGTCACTAATGAATAAAGTGATAGAACACAAGTGAGAAGATTTCCATTAGCTCTTGGGATTAGGCATTTTTTATATTTACCTGTGACAGAGAGATATATAGTCCTATTGTGTTTCTTATATACATTTATATTTCTATCTTCTGCAATCCCTGGATAATATTTATCACCATCATCTCCTCTTCTCACACGGTCTATCCGCAGGGTACAGCTGTTCTCTCCTGGTACCAGTGAGGTCCGATCTTTGTAATCCTCTATTACTGATGATGAGTCCTTGGTGTTTAGGATCTTTGGATAACTTGATAGACTGTATAAATACCATACTGTGTCAGACCTTCCTGAGCTGTTGGCAGGAGTATATGTACAAGGAATCTCCACACAGGAGCCGATAAGAGCAATCATTCTAGAAGGGAATGTCCATCGCTGACATACAGAACCCAGATAGAAGCCTGGAAACAATCAGCAGGACATGAGGCCGGAGTCAAAGAATCTCATTATATCGGATTATTCTGTAATTGTGAGACTATTTACCTTGACAGATGAGGAGAAGATAAATCTGCTTCACAGCCTCCATTCTGGATTGGGATTGTTGGTGACTAAAACAGGAAATCCTGTAATAGTTACATGTAAGATATAAAATAGATATAATAACATATTACGATCATTAGAATGTTCTTTTGGAGCTCACTTTCATATTTTGCTGTCAATTCTTTATGCACATGCTCCTGCTTTAATTCAATTAAAAGGCTTACTTTCTAAATATCCTATTTTAGGGGGATTTCACGGGGTGCCTTTTCCATGAATATTATTTGTTTTAGCAGTAGAGCCTGTGGCTTGATGACTATGAGCTGATGTACAATAAATGTCAAGGTAGTGGAGGTGTGAGGTATAGACAATATGGAGTATATGATGATGATCCCACCGGTGGTGTTCAGTTACAGTTGTTCTGTACTTCTCACTTCCACTGTTACGTTGTTGGTATGCAAAGAAAAAAAAATAAAAGAAATGCCCATTGTACCTCACCTGCAACAGGTGACTTTCCCATGTCCTAACTTTGGTTAATGGTACTAATACACCCCAAGCCTTATCAGTAAGGATGAAATATACAATAACGAGATAGTCACTAAACAACGTCAATGAACGTGAATGAGAGGAACCAAAAGCTGAGAGTTGCAGAAGGAAAAGATGATCCAACATGGCAGACAGGTGAAAAAGAAATACAATTAAAATGAGCAGAAAAGAAGCAATTTAGAACTGTCCCTATCTGAATACAATCAAGTAGATAGCTAGGATAAAACAATAGCACACCAACTGACCAAATACAAACACAGAAACAATCTACAATAAATTCTGAGGAACTACAGAATATTCAGAAGACCATCAACTCAGCGGGACTAAATATTCCAGAATACACAGAAAGCAGACTGGACAAGGAAAAATCAAAATGAGATAATCTGGAAGGAAATGAACATGGCCGGACAGCTAGAATGGATCAATTATCAGCAATCTACCCTAATTAACTTCTCGATGAGGAATTTAGGTAACTGTCCTGTTTTCCTACAAGTCACCCGTGTTTACAGGTATGCTGCTTTACCCACTTTAATACGGAGACACTTATAAATTAACACTAATATGCCTTGATAAAATGTATTAATAAGGACGTTTTGGGGGCACTTTTGAGCAATGGGCACTTTAGCCAGGGATGTCAACTCCCCAGGTTTTACCTCGGAGTCTCGAATACTGGGATCACTACTGACCTATACCTCCTATATACCATGAAGTTAAAGCCCTCTTGAATAGAATGCTGGAGGAACTGGTCATAACGGAAAGTAGGAGTCAGTGGGCTAACAAAATAGTGGAAGAAAGTCATGTCTGGATTAAAAATGAATGAATGAAATGAATGAATGAATGAATGAAAGAATGTCTGGATTATTATAAATTAATATACATACATGGATAAGTATCCCTTTTAGAACAATTGTTCATAAATGAATAGCACAGGTAAATATAAAATAAAAACTTTGAAATAGATCTTAATAAAGAAAAATGCTTTGTTCTACATTCATTATCCTGTGTTACTTGTAACATAGAAGTCTATGGAGATGGGAGGTAAAGGAGGAGGCTGCTGGAAAAGACACACACCAGGTCAGATCTGCTAATACAGTCTAAGTTTTAGACAGTGCATATTTAGACAGTACTTATACTACACAATATCTCTTATCTCATATATATAAAAATGAGTTTCTGTCTGTCTGTCTGTTCTTTATGCGCGACCAAACGACTGGACCGATCCTCACCAAATTTGGCACACGTACATCAGGTGTCCGGGAATATTATAGACTGGGTCTCAGCTCTCTACAGCCATTTTTCTTCACTGCTGTAGGTCAGCTTTAAGGGGGCAGGGCGCTGTGGATGACATTGTTACACAAGGTCACATACACACAGCTTTACTCCAGGCTTTCCATAACAACCGATCGCAGGTCTTTCATTGGTATCCAAACTGAGATACACATGATCACATGACACTTATGGACCAATGGAAAATCGCAGGTTCTTCAGTCTTGAAATACACACAGCTTTACACTAGGTTTCCATAGCAACCAATCTATTTATGACCTGTATAAGTCAATAGCAGTTCGCAGCTCTTTAAATATTCAGTCCTATGACGTGTATCAGCCGATATAAGTTCACATTTCATTTACCAGGTTTCCATAGCAACACAGCCATAAATAGACTATACCTATACTGGACTGCCATACTGGATGTCAAGTGCAAAACTGGCAAATTCTTATGAGGTCACTACACAAACAAAAAACGAAATATACCCGTGCGAAGCTGCGTCCTTCTGCTAGTATTTGATAATTCTGGTGTATCTTTACTTTACCTAGTCTAAATTTACACCCCTAATTAATTTTATTTTCCAACAAAAATTGCACCAAAATTTTGGTTAGCAAATCTGCCCCGCATACTGTGGCTGCTAAGCTCTGCTACACTTTTAATACTACTATATCTATTAATATAACTCTCTACCACCATAAATGAGACAATAAATCACTTACTAGCCAGCAACAGTCTCTACCTTCCCTCTCCCTCTCTATAGACTTCTGTGTGTGATATGTGAAGAAGGAAATATATTTCCTGAATAAGATATATTAGAAAGTTTCTTATATTCGCCTGTACTATTCATTTATGAAAAGTGGTTTAATAATTAGATGTACACTTTAACTCTGTATGAATCTTATGTTTTATGTACATGTACAAAATTGTAATATTGTAATAGCCAAGTGTATTTGCATATTACTTTCAATTGTTTAGATTCTAAAAGTTCTGACATGGACATAGCACTAATGACCAGACCCTCTATTAGCAAGTACTAGATTATAACCAAAATAATCAAAATAACTAAAAATGATGCATATAAATATAATAAAAGTCTTCTAAGACCATTTTTATTGTGGTTCCCAAATTTGTTCCCCTTAAACATTGTGGACAGTTTCAGCACAATCTCACGTACAATGACTATTCAACATGAAGCATATAGTATGTGACATTTGGGAATTAGAAGTTACATATATACTAGATACCACAAGGCACGACCTATAGAACTGGTAGTTAATATGAAGCCAAGAGATTTATGGTTATAAGTAGTGAGTTATTACTTACATGCCAAGTCCCTCGAGTAAAATGAGATATAATTCCCTTGTCTACAGCAGACATTTGAGGAAATAATTTGGTTATTTCCTGATATGTGCAACATCCTCTATTACTAAGGATTTCATTATAGATTCTTGGCATTGAAGCTGTTGTGTTCTCATAGATATCCTGATACATTATTGGAGGACACTGCACCTTACTGTCATGGTGTGAATGTTAATTACTAAGATTTCCACTTTGATGTCTAGTAAAATACTATAAGTTTCCTCTGCGGACTTTCTGCTTCAGTTACACCTATAGGAAATCCCCTGGCGTTTCCACACTGCATATTTTACCCACAGGGTGGGGATGGGATTAGCAAATTGCTGCTGAGATTGGAATAACTGATCCAAGTCACAACCCCTAGGACAAGACTTACTGGAATAGCTGAGCAGAGCTGCTCTGCACTGTTTCCCTGTCTCCCATTGGGGTGAACAAGAGTTGCAGAAACAGCAAAGCAGAGCTTTATGGTGAGATGCTGGAAAACAAGGGGCCCATAAATGTTCTTTTACAGGGGCCCACAGCTGTCTGTGTCTGTCTCTGCTAATATCAATGCTAAGACAATCCCAATTAAAAATCTTGCAGTCCAAGGCCTTATGCCCATGGGCAGACCTAATGTCTGTGAAAAATGGTTGTTTCTGTATGTGCAAGTCCATGAACAGCACTTTCAATGAATAATGGTTGTGTGACGGCCATTTTGAAACAGCTGTCACATGGCCAATATTAGAGATGGGTGAACCAGTTCGTAACGAATCGGATTCAACCTGAATATTCCAAAATTATTTGTTTTTAACGACACCGTACAATTTTAGATCTGTCTAGGACGAATTATAATGGCTGCTGCGACATGCATTGCAGTAAATGATACTATGTTACAAAAATAAGAAAACATTTAGACTCAGCTTTCGTTACCTTTTTGGGCCTTCTCATGGTGTCCGGCGCTATGGCTCTGCCTCCTTGGTGACATCCAGCGCTCTCCAGTGTCGTCATGGGCCTGGGGTCAGCACTGAGGCATGTGATTGGACCACAGCGGTGACATGGGCATACTGATCCCATTTTTATTTATTACACCTCCCCTGGGTCTACACCTATTATACTGTGTGCTCTGAAGAGACCCCAGAGTATAATAATTTCACTTCCAGTTCCATCCGAACAAGTTCCGACCGAAACAAACTGGGGGATCACTTTGTCCGAATCCGGGACAAAACGAATCTTCAGAGGTTTGCCCATCTCTAGCCATAATAGAACCCATGAATTTCAATAGGTCTATTCACATGGCTCTATCTGCATGGCACTAAAATGGCCATTTGAATATATACATTGAATTCAATAAGTTGCCAAAACGGCCATGTGACGGACATAGCAAAAACAGCCGTCACGCTGCTTTTTTTCATGCTTGTGTGAATAAGCCCTAAGTCTTAAAGTCCATAGTTTTAGGATTATTTATTTAAGTTTCCTTTTCCTGTGCCTTACATAGTACTTACCATCTATATTGATAGGTCAGGCATAAACATGTTTAGTTATTTTGGGGTTTTTTCGAAACAGTCAAATATTGATATATACACTGTATTTTAGCTGTAATTTAATACAGTAGCTGAGGTGTTAAGTGGGTGCAATAAGTGGACCCTTTTATTTATTTTTTTGTTCCTAACACACTATGCCGCCAGGGACTCAGATCCTGCAGTGCCAGACGTGTCCCCCTGCTTAATCCTGCCCATAAAGGGGCCAATTTATGGTGGAAAAATCATCTGACACGTTCCCTGTATTTTTTTCAAATAAAAGGGAAAGATGTCTAACTTTCCCCTTCTGATATGTGTTCTATGTTCTATTGTGTAACTTTCTCCTTCTGATATGTGTTCTATGTTCTATTGTGTAACTTTCTCCTTCTGATATGTGTTCTATGTTCCATTGTGAATAAGATATGGCTATATGAGATTTCCAAAGAGTTGCATTCTTGATTTATTTACATTGTACACAGCCTCCCAACTTTTTTTTTTTTTTAATAATGGTTGTAAATTTTCGCATATTAAGTGTCTTTTATGTGGTTTTTGTAAATATTTAGTATTTTTTTTTAATAGATTTGTCTATTGTTTTGAGCTTAGATGCTCTTTTGGCTTGGTGGTTAAGCCCTTTCATGTTTAGATATAGTATTTTTTTTTGCAACTATGTAACACCAAATAAGATTTGTTAAAATAAAATAACTTACTTTTAATCATGAGACTGCAATTCCAAAAGATGCCAGTGGATAACAGCAAGGATCTACTTTGCAATTAAAGAAACCAAAAACACAAAACATATATAAAGAAAACTACAGCCCACAGTCATGAAGGCTGCTACAATGTTTGGGATACAATCAAAATATATTCCAGACAGATGATCACCACTTTGAAGGAACTGTTGGTTTAGTCATGCTTAATTTTTTGTGTTCTCCTTTCCTTTTGTAAAGAACGTAGTAAGATGTCTTTCTACATACCATGAGGTTTAGGAGGCTCAATGTTCCACTCCTTTAAAAGTTACATTCCATACATATAGATTTTGCACTAAAAAAGTATGAATGGCTGGAGTCTTCTCCTTTCCTGGATTGTTGCTTGAGATAAGTCTGTGAACAGGGATATTGCTTAGTATTGTTCGCATCAGAAGCATAGCTAGCAGGGGGCCGGGGGGGAGCCTGACTTTCTGGGGCCCATCCCAGGACTACTTCAAACACATGCAGCACAATGAACTATATTGGTGTCTGCAGCAGACCAATACCATTGAAATACATGATCTTGGGCTTCCTCCTCTATAAAACATCTATTTTTAACCAAAGTTGAACATAATGGTGAAACAAGGAGCCCTTAGCTTTCTGATCCACCATTCAAGCATTTTCTAATAATATCTATGGTTCAGTGCAGATCTGCTGCATGCATCAAGCTGAAGGCAAGAAGAGAATTGCAGAAAGCTCTGGGGGACAGGATTGGGTAAGTATCACTTTTTTGTCATACTATGGCAGTTATTAGGTAGTTAAGTATGTTGGCCACTCATATGCTGAGCAGCCATCGCGTCTTCGTTGTATTATAGCATTAACCTCCCTAATGCCTTGGCCAAATATGACCAAGGCAACATTTTCCCAGCAGCACATATGTGACACCATTTTCGGGTGGATTGCTGGCCCCCGAGAATGAGAGTTGGAAGCAGCAGTCCATTGTCATGACAGTCTGCAGCCTATTGAAGGCTCCCAGGTTTGTCATTCTATAAGGTATCTAAGCAGCCTGTAATAGAACCTTAGCAATTTTCCAATGCATTAGCATTACAGTGCATTGTGTTAGTGATCAGAACACCTGGGGGGCCTAAAATTAACAGTAAAAAAAAAATAAAAAAAATAAAAAGTATTAAAAATTCACCCCCTTTCCTTGGTACACATATTAAAGTACATAAATAAAGGAAAACACATACACATTAGGTATCCCCGTGTTCAAAAATGCCCGGTCTACAAATATATGAAAGTATTTTTCCCATACGGTGAATGCTGTAGCGGGAAAAAAAAAAATCAAATGAGTCGAACTGCCATTTTTTCACAGTTTTGCCCCTAATAAAAATTTGACTCCAAGAAATTATAGTTTTTTTGTTTTTTTTGCAAAGTTTTGGATTTTTTTAAAGGGGTATCTCTGTAAAAGTACCTACCCACAGAATACAAGTGACAAGACATGGGTGAATCGGTTCACAATGAACCTGATTTAACCGGAATATTCCAAATTGTTCGTTTTTTAACAAAACTGAACTAAATGACCGCCACTGGTAAATTATTATACTTTAGGGTCTCTTCAGACGAAACAAACCTTCTGAGGTTCATCCATCTTTACAAGTGACAAGTCATTTTGGCTGCACAGTGAATGCTGTAAAAACAAAGCCCATAAGAAAGTTGCTCAAACGCAGTTTTTCTCAAATTCAACCCCATTCTTAATTTTTTGCCCAGTACATCAAACAGAATTTAAAATAGTATCACTACAAAGTACATTTTTTTCCACAAAAATTAAGCCTTTATGTGGTTCTGTGAATGGAAAAATAAAAAAAGTTATGGCTTTTTTTTTTTTTTACATTTTCTTTACCAAGACTTATAACTTTTGATGCCATTTTGGGGAACATAATGATTTTTATATTATTTTATGGCTGGAATCAAAAAAATCAGCAATTTCTGGCATAGTTTTTTTTAGTTCTATTCTTTACTACATTCACCATAAAGGGAAATAACATAACATAATATAATATAATATAATATAATATAGTTTGATTGCTTGGGTCATTATAGATGCATCAATATTCAATATGTGTGTTATGTTTTTATGTTTTATTATTTATTAGACATTTTGGGATGGGGATTTAATGTGTTATAATTTACTATATTTTGCTTTTATTTTTTTATTTAAACAAACTTTATTTATTTATTTTTACTATTTTTTTGTCCCCCTGAAGAACTTTTAACTTGTGATATTCTGATTATTTGTATAATACATTGCATTACCTATTTAGTGCAAAGTATTACACTGCCTCTAGAATTCTGACAAGCCTTTGGCTGTTATGCAAAGCCATCGGACCCCTGCAATCATGTACACAATAGTTCCAATGCCTACAGGAGGGAACCTTCTCCCTCAGCAACCCTTTAGATTTTGCTGTCGTTAATGATAAATTGCTCAAGTACCAAATGCAATACAGATCAGGAAGTTGCTTATATAGCAATTCCATAACAATGTGAATTTTTCTTGGCTCCCTCTGGTGCTAGCCAAAGTGTTATTGTATAACGGTGGCAATGCAAGTTTTTTTGACCTTGTCCGACACTGACAGTTGACTGCAGAGACATGTTGTGTCATAGAACAAACAAAAGCCATTAAAAAACAATTGAGAGAGCCACATTAACATTCTATGCCACAGTTTTGATAAATGCTACATCTGTATATGTAACTATAAAATCATTTGAAACCTCTTCAAACCCTGTCAATTTTTCACATTTTGTTCTGTTGAGACCTTGTACTAAAATTAAAAAAAAAACAAGTTTCCCTCCATTAATCTGAACTCAATATCCCATAATTTTTTTTTTTCTAATTTAAAGAGGACCTTTCATGTCCTCAGGTACATACGGTTTTGCGTACCGCTAGAAAGCCGACAGCGTGCTGAATTCAGCGCACTGCTGGCTTTCCCGGTATGTGCCCCGGGGCTGGAGATATCGGCGGTGTAAGTTTCATGGTTTACTGTCAGAAAGGCGTTCCTGACAGTCTAGCTACGCTGTGAGGAACACCCTCCCTGACAGTTCTTGTTCATAGACTTGTACTGGGGGGGCGTTCCTCACAGCTGAGCTTCATCGCCGGGCAGTAAGGAACGCCCCCTCTGACAGTACAGCGCTATAGACGAGTACAGAGAGAGGGGGCGTTCCTTACCACCCAGTGATGATGATGAGCTGTGAGGAACGCCCACCCAGAACAAGTCTATGAACGAGAACAGTCAGGGAGGGCGTTCCTCACTGTGCAGCTAGACTGTCAGGAACGCCCTTCTGACAACAAACCGTGAAACTTACAACGCCGATATCTCCAGCCCCGGGGCACATACCGGGAAAGTCGCAGTGCGCTGAATTCAACACGCTGTCGGCTTTCTAGCGGTATGTAAAACCGCATGTGCCTGAGGACATGAAAGGTCCTCTTTAATAAAAAGGAAAAACTAAAATTTCACATTGACATAAGTATTCACTTGATATTTAGCTCTTGGGGCCTCCCATTTCTCTTGAGATGTTTCTACACCTCACACAGGGGCGTAACTACCGGGGTAGCAGCGGTAGCGGCTGCCACAGGGCCCGGGACATTCGGGACATTTTTTTTTAATAGGCCATTACCTGCTGGAGTAACCCCAGCAGGTAACGGGCCCTATTTACTTACCAATCCCTGCTCCTGCTCATGGCTGCCTCCGCTTCCCATTCTGTAGAGGCAGAGTTGACTGTGAGCAGGAGCGGGGATGGGTAAGTGAGGCCACGGGCTGTGAACCCCACAAACACTGCTATCATTATACTTGGGGGCCAGGAGAGGTGAGGGGACATAAAAATCAATGTTACTTACCTCTCTTATGCTCCGCAGGCTTCGGGCCTGTTTGGTGACGTCACATGGGCTGGCCCGGCTCACATGAGACCTTGTCCAACATTGAAGATGGCCGAAGTAGTGCACCGGAGTACACTGGAGCCAGGGAGAGGTAGGTAACATTGTTTTTTTTGTTTGTATCCTCCCCTGGGTCTATGATCATTAAACTCTGGGGTCATTATAACATTTTGCTTTGATTGCTTTTTATTTCATTCGTTATGGGAAGTGAAAGGGTGAAAAAATGTTGATTTGGCCATTTTGATTTTTTTTTTCCTTCTACAGTGTTCATATGGGAAAATATTTGTTTGTAGACTGGGCATTTTTGGATGTGGGGGATATATAATTTATTTATTTTTGTTTATTTATCTTTATTTGAGATCTAGGGAAAGGTAGGCGATATGAATTTTTAGATATTTTTTAAAACTTTTTATTTTATTTTTTAAAGCCTCCTGGGGCCTTTAACCTGCGATCTTTAGATTGTTTTTCCCATAGACTGCAATACTACTACCAGCCTCAGGCAAGCCTCAATAGGAATATAGGTTAGACAACTCTGGAAGCCTTCACAACACACCAGGCTATCCTGGTGTGCTGCACTGCTTTCACCGAGCGCGAGCCATACCGGAATAAGAATCAGCGGAGGTGGCAACACAGGTGGGCCCTTTTTTTTTATACTTTAGGGGCCAACTTGAAAGGGCTTATTTATTTATTTTGCTTACTTATATTGCGCCATCATATTTCGCAGTGGTTAAGGAGTTAATACAGCAGACACCCCACACCTAATATGGCCGCTTAGCCTCTTACTGTTTTAGTATGGCTGAGGTTGGAAAAGGGTTAAATAAAATAAATATCTGCCTTTTCCTGATGGCTGGATATGTCCAGATATGTGTGTCCTGAGATGACTAGGTTTTCAAAATCATGTGGTATTTAGATATTTTCTCACAAGATATCAAATCTAGATGTGCCATATTATATCACAGAACATAAAAAAGCCATTGAAAGAGCCAAGTTAACATTTTATATCACAATTTTGTTACATGTTAAGTGCTACATTTGTATATGTATCTATATGTGGCCAACCAGTCATTGTGTTGTGTGGTAGGATCTGGTCAAAGGATTTGCTAGCATGTAGCAATATTAAATTGGTTTAATGAAAAATGTAAGTCTGAAATTCAGTTTAAAGGTAACAGTGGACACATCTGTATATGTAGTTTATTAACATTTTATTTTTGCTGAATTGTTTTTCCAAACAGCAGTCAATTTGAACAAGCAGTACTGCAGTGTAAAGCATAGAAGTGGGACAGAGCAGCAGTTCTTATGGGACATGAGGTACATTTAAAAAAATGAAGCAAATAAAGATCTAGTAGATATCCCAACCACGGTAGCACTGTTTTAGGGCTTAGCATTCCTCTTAAGCAATTATGCAAAAAAAAAATCTAAAAAAAAGGAAAAAAAAAAACTGGTACTATTCGAATACTCTTCTTTATAAGTCACTGAGAGTTTCAGGATTTATCTCTGTTGAGGATCCATCAGTGATATTTCTTGTTGTTTTGTAAAGAACACGATTGTATGGTTCTTAGATTAGCTGAAGTACATTCTCATAGTAGGTATCTGCACCAACATGTCCTTCTGTGATGGTGAAGATGTGTGCCGAGTTGGCAGGCTGTAAAGTAACAGAAGATATAGTGAGTGAGACCGATTATCAATATATATCAATATACTATAACATCATAGAAGACAATACATTAGCAGAATGGATAACCTCAAAGGTCTTTATATTTACAATTTTTTATTATTACTATGAAAAATTATTATTGTGAAAAATATAATATTATAGGGAAATACAAAATAAATATCAAGAAAAGCTTTATTATTGAATTAATTATTTTCTACTAGAGATGGGCCAATCTCACGATATTTATTTTGTGAATATTTGCTAGGTTTGCCCACCAGTTTTGTTTTGGACCGAACAATTGGAAATGCTATTATTATACTCTGGGATCTCTTCAGACCCTACAATATAATACGTGGAAACCCAGGGAAAGTGCAAAAACTTTATAAAAAACATTGCTACACACCCTCCTCTGCTTCCCTCGCCTCTACAGTAATCACTGTTGTCCTCTGTTGTCCTCAGGCCTCTTTGGGCCTCTTTCAGCCTATTCTGTGATTTAGTAGGTTATGTGGGATATGACGATGTAAATGACTGACTGCCAATAATACACTGCAATACAGAAGTATTGCAATGTATTCTATATAGGAAAAGGCACAGTCAGGTCTCATGGGATAAAAAAATATTTAAAAATGTTAAAGTGATGTTTGTGAAACAATAAAAAATACTTAAACAAAAAAAAATAAAAAAAAAACAATATTGGAATCAATGATTTCTGTACCATCAAGTCATTAGAGAAAAAACAAAGCTAAATGTCACAGATATTTTACAATCCACAGGACAGGTGGGCTCTGACTGCTGAGACCCCTACAGATTTTACATTCAATCAACCTACAGTATAGGCATGCCAGTGCTAGACGCAGAAAATCCACACTCCCATTCACTTCAATGGGAGCTCTGGAGATAGCCAAGGTACAGCACTTGGCAATCTCTGGCACTCCCATTGAAGAGATTAGGAGAGCTGCTTGGTCCCATCTACCAAGTGACGTGTCTACAATCATCCTGGATTCAGACCCCAGCTGATCAGATAGAGGATAAATATTCTTAGATGCAAAACTCCTTTAAAAAGTCAAAATAGGCTTATATGTGGTTAAAGAGTTAAAGAACAGATAAATAATGACCGTTGTGTGACAGCCATGACTATGTATGACCAGCCAATGGGAGAGGTCTAAATTTCAGCCTTGTTATCATGTTGTGATATTTTGCTGAATTGCTTTTTTAGCTTGTTGGTCATCTTATAGTACCCTTTATGCAGCACAGTTTATTATCAGCAACACATCGCCCTATGTATCAGGGTGCGGCTGACTTGGGGGTGATATAACCATCGATCAACATAATTATCATTGACCATCAATCATTCTCTGCCAGTATCTACAGTATTTCTAAAGTGTAGAAATTATATAATAGCCATCATGTATTGTTATTACAGGTACCTCTAGATTTTCATAGTCATTCCCAATATCTTTAATCATCAGGTCAGTGTACGTGGCATCTGGAGAAGTTTCGGTCTACAAAAAACAGAAAAAAGACGTCCTTTCTCGCAACTCTATAAACAGTAGATTGGGAGAGGGCAATAGTTAGAAGAGTCATATACCTCATTACTTGTCGGTTTTTGACATTTTTTTCTGTGAAAAAAAGAAAATATCATTAATATTAATTTTTAGCAATGACAAAAAAGGAATAGAAAAAGTATACTCGGGAAATTATTCTTTAGGGTCATCTAAGGCATGAGTGATGGCAGGGTCAGCTCAAGTTCAAACCCTGCTCCTTAGCATTACAGTAAGTCTTGTTAACTGCACTCTAGACTTAAACATATTTACCCAGACCGCCATGATACCACATCTCATTGGACATTGGGATCTGCCAGGTATCTCTGGTGCTGACTATAAAAAATGGTGCCTTAAATTACAAAGAAGAAAACTTAAAAGCAAGATGAATAAAGTTTAATGGTCAGTGTTAAACCCTTTGGACTACAAGGTGGTGTATGTTCTATGGTCATACAGGTTACATGGGACGCTGTTTTGTTGCAGTGGTGGACCTTACCTTTAAAGGACCATACAGTATTTTAAGACATAAATTAGAGAAAAAGACTCTATTAGTGATAGAGCAACGTTACTTCTGACAAAAGTGCTTTTTTATATATACGACTATTTTTGTTTTGTTTTTTTCATACATATGATTTTGAGGGCTACAAAAAAATTTTTTTCCTTTGGGTTAGTCAAGTAATTTTTGTGTCTTTTTTTTTTAATGATAAATAGGGCTATTTCTGTATTGCTTTTTTTGTATTTTTGCATGTTTTTATGTATTTTAATATCCAAGAAAACATAAACAAAATAGAGGAGAAATATCTCTGTTTTTCAGATTTTCCATGTTTTTTGGGGGTTTTTTTAATAGCACAAACATCTACACTAAAAAAAAATATATAAATAGTTTTCCCCCTCCCTTATTGAAAATTTTTACCTAAGTAATAATGTTGTTTCACCAGTTGGGAGATTATTTATTTATTTATTTCTGTATTTATTTATTTTTTAATACATTGTGCCCCCCATAAGGTCATAATAGATCTTCGGAGTGCATTTTAACTTTTTTTTTTTTTCTCCAGATTTCCCCTTTAACTGTGGATGATATATCGGCCCCAATTACAGAAGGAATGCAACGTCCTGGATCTAGGACCCAGCATCTCATATACAGGTGCATCTCAATAAATTAGAATATCTTTGAAACGTTCATTCATTTCAGTAATTCAGTAATACAATCCATAATCAGCGTCTTCCATGATTGTGTGTCCTACTGAACCAGACTGAGGGACCATTTAAAGGCTTAGGAAACCTTGGCAGGTGACACTGAATTTACAAGACTGAACTGAACTTACAATATTCTAATTTTCTTAGATTTGGGTTTTCATTCCCTGTAATCCATAATCAACATTTACAGAAATAAAACACTTGAAATAGAAGACTCTGTGTGTAAAGAATCTAGAAAATATAGAAGGTCACTTTTTTAATTTAAATACTGAAATAAATAAATGTTTCAAAGATATTCTAATTTATTGAGATGTGCCTGTACATTATATTTACCTGTGACAGTCAGTTGTAGAGATTTACCATGTAATGCATATGCATTTCTATCTTCTGAGATCCCTGGGATATATACACCATCATCTCCTTCTTTCACAGGGTATATCCGCAGGCTACAGCTATTCTTTCCTGCTGCATGATCAAGTCGATCTTTGTACCACACAAAATCTTTAGGTAAGTACCATGCATCTCTGGACCTTCTTGAGTCCCCGGCAGGATGATATGTACAAGGAATCTCCACACAAGAGCCATTCAGAGTAGTCATTGTAGAAGGGAACATCCATCGCTGACATACAGAACCCAGATAGAAGCCTGGAAACAATCAGCAGGACATGAGGCTGGATTCACAGAATACCATTATATCGGATTATTCTGTAATTGTGAGATTATTTACCTTGACAGATGAGGAGAAGATAAATCTGCTTCACAGACTCCATTCTGGATTAGTTTGTCAGTAACTAAAATAGAAATCCCAGTAATAGTTATATATCAGATGTACAATACATATGATAACATGTTACTAGGATGTTCTTTCGGATCTCACCCTCATACTTTGCTGACAATTCTTTATGCACATGTTCCTGCTTTATTTCAGATGAAAGGATCACTTTCTGCATATACTATTTCTGGGGAGTTCTGTAGGGTGCCTCCTTACATGAATATTATTTGTTTTAGCAGTAGAACCTCTGACTTGATGACTATGCACGATGTACAGTAAATGTCAAGTAGGTGGAGGTGAGGCAGTAGAAAATAAATGTGCACTATATACTGGTAACCCAACAGTCGGGCTCAGTCACAGCGGATTTTTGGTGTATTTGTTTTTCCATTGGAGTATTGCATAGCCTAAAAGTCTACTTACTCCTACATGGAAACAGTGCCCCCTGATACTGACGGTCCCCTGATGATGGGTACACTCCTACTCACTAGCACAAGGATCAGGAACTTTCAGTGCACTAGCGATTGTACAACTATATTTTTCAGCATGTACAGTATATTTGCTTGGCTCTTCCCACAGTTCCCACATAAGTGACTGAAGTTTGCTGGGAGTTGTAGTTTTACAACTTGAGACAGATAGCTTGCTGCTGCCTGCAATGGAATGTTATATCTTCTAACACTATTCAATTATTTCTGGCATTTTAAGGTATAACACAAAATCAACTTTAAATATAATTTACAAAAAAATTACAATTTTTTTTTTTATGTGGCAGCATAAAAAATATTTTGCCCTTAAATAATACCTTTATGTAAAAGTTACTCTTTCTGGCTAATTATAATCCTTTTTGAATATTATACTGTAGTTATGGTCTGAGTTATTGGTCTAAAAGTCTTTATCTTTGCTGGGTAGCTTATCACTGATAAAAAAAATTATAAATAATAAAACAAAAAGACACCCCCCTTTATCCTGCCACTACCATGTCACTGTCACAATTCTAGCCATAACTGTAGCAACACAACAATAAGTGTCACCAAAGTAAAAATGACTGTAATGTAGAGGGAAAATTATTATTTTTTTTAATGGCACTTTCTGCTATTAAAAAAAAACATGAAAAATGTGAAAACAAGAAATTTCCCCTCCTTCTTGGTTTACATTTTATCAGATATTAAAATAGAGAAAAAACATGGAAAATAAAAACAACATAAAAATAAAGCCTTATTTATTTATTAAAAAAAAAAAAATTATTTGAATAAACTCAAAGGAAAAAATGTTATAGTCCTCAAAATCTCATGTATGAAAAAAACTCTAAAATGTGTCCTGTCCTGATACATTAAACCCAATTATAAAAGGATGGCAGCCTCCGGGTATACAGTGCATACAAAATGCCAGTCTTAATAAATCTGCTTTGTTATTTCAACAATCCTATTTTTTGGTTATTAGGTATGTACTATACCAGGCTCCTTCTCCTCTCCCTGCTCAGTTACTTCTAATAAAATTAAAATTAGTTTTAGCGCAGTTTTTTAAAGACTGGTATACAAAATGCCCCGGCAGCTGCAAGGCTCGGATGATTTATGAAGGAGCTCCAGACTCTTCATAAATGAGTCACATGCCAAAGATCCAGACCCAGCAACAAATAGAACTTGGGTCAGTGGTAATGACCAGGAAGTAAATATCAAGAAAAAGCAGCACTCTAATATATGCAAAAATAGGACTTTTATTAGCCCAAAAGTACAAACTTTCAGTCTTTCTCAAGCAATGGAATTAATACATAGTGCAGATATATCAGATATATATATATATATATATATATATATATATATCGTGCATTATGGGAAAATAAATAGGAAAAGAGTACTTAATACATAAAATATTTTATATTTATCATATATAGAGATGAGCGAATTTCTCAAAAGTTCGATTCGGCGGTTCGATTTAAAGCTCCAAAAAAAATTTGCTTCGATCCGAATTACTTTGTGGCGAATAAACAGCTATTTCTGGGCTGCAGAGAGCCGGAGTGGGTGGGTGGGCAGCAAAATGCCGGAAGCTCTTGGATGCTGCGATCATGTTTCTCTCTCTCTCTCTTCAGCACGGACAACTTTTATTCATGTGGAAGGATCTGCTAACAAGCAAAGACACACCTGCCCAATCACATCACTAGAGAATATCTTGTGACTGTCCGATGTCACAAAGGTCCTTACTAAATATTCGTTACCACGAAGCATCAGGAAATCCGGAATTGTGGAGAATTGAAGATTTCCTGAAATTCAGATTGAATTCCACTTCTGCAGAATCGATTCGCTCATCTCTAATTATATATATATATATGTATATATATATATATATATATATATATATATATACATATATAAATGTATATAGTGACAGCTATAACTATATAACTACAAAAGACAATTTCAGATCAGTGATACAGTACAGTGATAGTTATCTATTATAGAAAGGTTTACATAAGATAATGAGCAATCATGTGTGTCATGTGATAAAAACAAATACAAAGACTCGTGTGTGGGTTGTGATCAATATAACACGTGGGCTGTGAAACCTCCATATTGAAAACTATAACTCATCATAAAAACCAAGCCATTAATTCAACAGAAACACAAATAAAAATATGGCTTGGCAACAGTGGCAATGCATGATAAAATGTTTTCACTGTGTAAAAGTGTTAAAAGCTAAATGGTACGGATAGGTTTCAATGATTGGCCTAAACATAAAATAAACAAAAAATCCTATGACACAATTGATTTTTTTTTAAATTCCATTCACAGCCCAAAAATGAATAAAAGTGAATTAATATGTTATAGTTATCCAAAAATTGAACCACTGAAAAGTATAACTTGTCCCACAAAAACAAGTACTAATATAGGTATATTGATATAAAAATAAAAAATATCACTACACTACAAATGTGTGGATTAAAAAAACATTTTTTTCCATAAATCCATAGTATAGGTGAAGATAACAAAGTTTGTAAAATATATATATATATATATATATATATATATATATTGTATATATTATTATTATTATTTTTTTTTTAATCAAAGTGCCTTTTTAGTGACTTATTTGTCTCCTTCTGTCAATAATCAAATCTGTACAACAGAAGTCTGCGGAGGGCGGGCTCCTCAAAGCAGAACGACATCTGGACTATAGAGAGATGGTTCTCTTTCACAACACAGATGGGTTATCAGGGATCTCCTGAAAGATATTAGCTATTTAATGCTGTAGACGGCCTCATATCTCTCTCCTTTTCCTTTCTCTCCCCTCTCCATAGACTGCATTGTAAACTGTCACTGCTTGTGTACAGAGTACGGACTGATTTTTTTTTTTCCTTATTATTTTTTACAGCCATCATGTGTTATTCTTACAGGAACCTTTATTGTTCATAATAATTTTCTGCATCTCTTTTCACAAGGTCAGTATATGTGGCATCTAGGGATGTTTTGGTCTACAAAAAAAAAAGAAAAAAAAAATATAGACAGTGTCTCAGTTATAAACATTATATTAAATGTGCACCTCACTGATATCAACAGGGCAAATGTGTGACCAACCAATAGGGGTGAATTTCTTTTTTGTTCATTAGATGGCCGATTGCACATTTTATGGAGCACAGTTATCAGAAACACATCAAGCTATGGATCGAGAATGTACTGCCTTTAATCAGTGCGGCCCACTGGGGGTGATATTTTTGTTCCAACCCTATTCACTTTTCATCATTTTGTGTAATAGATTGATTCAAATGAGCCCCGATCAACATGTTTATGATTGACCATCACTCATTCTATGCCTTCATCTACAGAAGCGTACAAGCAAAATGTACATTATGGCAGGTACTTGTAATCTGAATATGTACAGTATATACTATGAATATACTTTTTTTCCCTCTGACTGCTTTTAGGAAGATTTTAACACTCTATGAATATATTTTGTACATTATTTATATATTCATTGTTTATTGTCTTCTGGCTGGTATATTTGACATTTGTGTTTTTGACATTTTGCTTTAACACCTTTTAGTTATAAGACCCATCATCTTATTTTTTATTAATCTAACTTTAATAATTAATGTTCAAATAATGATGTTTATTTTAATATTTATTGTTTTTTTGTAGAGTTTAAATTATTTTTTATGGATGAGTCAGATTTTGATATTATGCTTTTGGTTCTTTGGTTTTCAGTCCTCTTTCATGACACTGATGGGTTATCAGGAATCACTACAGAAATGACCCATTTAATGCCGTAGACGGCCTCATATCTCCCTCCTTCTTCTTTCCCTATCCTCCCCATAGACTGCATTGTAAACTGTCACTGCTTGAGTACAGAGTACGGACTGATTTTTTTTATCTTTAACATTATTAACAGCCATCATGTGTTGTTATTACAGGTACCTTTAATTGTTCATGATCATTTTCTGTATCTCTTTTCACAAGGTCAGTATATGTGGCATCTGGGGATGTTTTAGTCTGCAAAAAAAAAGATAGAAAAAAAAATTATAGACAATGTCTCAGTTATAATTATTACATTAAATGTGCACCTCACTGATATCTCCGGGGCAAATGTGTGACCACCCAATGGGGGTGACTGTCCAGGCTTTTGATAACATGTTGTAATATTGGGTTGAATTGCTTTCTTGTTCGTTGGATGGCCGATTGCACCTATTATGGAGCAACACATCAAGCTATGGATCGGGAATGTACTGCCAATAATCAGTGCGGCCCACTGGGGGTGATATTTTTGTTCCTATCCTATTCACTTTGTATCATTTTGTGTAATAAACTGATGCAAATGAGCCCGATCAACATGTTTATCATTGACCATCACTCATTCTATGCCTGCATCTACAGAAGAAGCGTACAAGCAAAATGTGTATTATGGCAGGTCCTTGTGATCTGAATATGTCATTGTGTTATACTTTTTGCCCTCTGACTGCTTTTTGTTGTTGGTGTTATTAACATATTGCGGCCATTTTAGCACCTTTTAATTATATGATCCATCCTATTTTCTTATTATCTGATTTTAATAATTATGTTGTAAATAATTATGTTTATTTTACTATTTATAAGTTTTATGTAGTGTTTTGATGTTTTTTTTTTCTGGATGATCACACAAAATGATTCAGATTTTGGTTCTGCATCTACAGGTGTAAAAGAGCTCTTAGTGCTGAAGTGCAGATGTCCATCACAGATCTGTATTGTTACCACAGGTACCTCTAGATGTTCATAGTCATTCCCAATATCTTCTTTCACCAGGTCAGTATATGTGGCATCTGGAGTTGTTTCAGTCTCCAAAAAAGAAAAAAAGGTCTTTCTCACTACTACATAAACAGGAGATAGGGAGAGGGCACTGTTTAGTAGATATCATAGAACCCAATCTCAATGTCACATACCTCATTGCTTGTCAATTTCTGGCATCCTTTTCTATAAAAAGAAAAAAATATATCACTAACAATAATTTCTAGTGATGATAAAAATGGAAAAGAAAACGTATGATGGTCAGTACTCTCTGCAAATGATTCTTTAGGGACATCTAAGGTATGATTGATAACAGGGTCAGCTGAAGTCCAGCTCCCTCTGACTTCGGCAAGCCATCAGTTTACTGCATTTTTGACTTGAACATATTTACTTAGACCACCATGACTTCCCAACATCCCAATGGACATTGGCATCTGCCAGGTTTTTTGACAAGGACATAATAGTACCTTCAGGGTCGTAACTAAAGGCTTATAAGTCCTGGTGCAAAAGCTCAACTTGAAAACCCCTACACAACTTCTCCTCATGCCCATTGGCCGTGTTCCATCCATCCATTTTAGTGGCATTCACATTTCCTTTTCCTTCACTACCTGAGTCCAGACCACCATGAAGTCTTCTTCACAACATGTCTGTGCACACAAGCTTCCCATTATTTCCATCCCTTGTCGGTGCCCCTGCCCAGTAACCATGCCCCTTTTATGCTACAGACATCCCCACAGAATTCCTCCTTGATTTTATGCAGTTGACTATATGCTATAACTCCCCAGAGGGTTCTTAAATTTACCATGCCCAGATTGACAACCATCATAGGAAATAAAAAAGGAATAGTAAGAAGTATAACCAGCCCTAGTGTGGTGAGAATGACCTTTGGGCCCCCTTGGCTTCTGGGCCCTCTGTGATTCCTTCAGTTATGCCAGTAAGTACCTTAAATTGCAAAGAAAAAGTATTAAGCTAAGAAAAATGAAGTTTAATGTTAAATCCATTGCACAAGGTGACAGTTCCATGGTCACACAGGTTACATAGGGCACTATTTTTGCTGCACTGGTGGACAGGAGGGACATGTTAATTGTTCCTCTATGTAAAGAGTTTCCCTGACCTGACCTTTAAAGTAACATAATTTAAGCAGATTAGAAAAAAAAATTAAATTTTGCCTTTTTTCTAAGTACAAATAACCCTATTAAGATTTAATTGATACAACTAAATCCCTTTAATTAGGCAAATTTAATAGGACTTCCGCCATTCCAAACTTATATTAGGTAAAGACAATTATGAAAAGGAGAGACAATATTGATGAATAATATACACTACCTCCAACAAACATAACCAAGCGATACAAGCAGTACAAGCAGTAGTAGGCAGATTGTCCCAATCACTGCTGGTAGGATAATCTTACTAATACTGGAGCCTTCATCTGTAATATACAATATATACAATGTATGAAAATATAAACCATAAGAGGAAACAAATCAACAGAAATCACATTGAAGGGGTGGTAGGGATGGTTTTAATCATTGGCCTCAGCGGACGCTGGAAAGGAATCGGTAACATATTTGAGTGATGCAAGACTGCTGACGACAAGGGCTCGGCACGAGACCGAGCGGACAGTGGTGGCATTTGGTTTACGTTATGAGTTATCATATCAGTACATTAAAAAATAAGTTCTTATATTGCAACATCATTGGAAAAGTAAAAGAGGTTGAAAAAAAAAAATCAAAATCAAAATCAAAACGTGGAGTAAATACCATAAAGATGTCAAACATTCACATCACATTTGACTCCTTGCTGGAATCTAATTGTGGAAAACCTAAAAATAAGTATTCAAATGTACAATATTTATTGAATTTAACAGAAAAACAGAGCCAATAGGATTACATTTGGTGACCATTTTCCTGGTTTCCATTTTTATACATTTTTTTCTTCTGCCATAAAAGTATAGTGTAATTTGTGTTCGAGTCTTGAAAGAAAAATGGTGGTGAATGTAATTTTGTCAGCATTCTAGGGTCCAACTTTTCTTGGTACCAGTTGTCCATATTTGAAATATTTTGGTGAAGTCGTTCACCATGTTCATGGCTGATAGATGATCCACAAAGAAAAAGTGAGAATCTAAAAACTAGAATTTTAGTGACATGTTTCACCCCTTGCCTAATGGATTCTACAAAAAAGATTTCTGTAGCATTCCTGAAGGATAAAGGGGTTACCCACCTTTCTAATATCGATGGTCTATCCTTAGAATCTACCTAAACCTGCAGCTACACATTGTGTGGTGTGTTTCCCAGTATGTAAACATTACCAGGAGCTGTGATATCCCAGAACAGTTGATCTGCAGGATCCCAAAAGTTAGACCCCCACAGATCTAAAATTGAAGGGCTCTACCTAAGAGGCCCCACGTTGCGGATACGCAGCTTTTTTTTGTTGCACATTTTGTTGCGTTTTTTGAGCCAAAGCCAGGAATGGATTGAGCAGAAGGTAGAAATATAAGAACTTCCTATATATTTCCGATTCCTTTTGTAGCCATTCTTGGCTTTGGCTTAAAAAAAAAATGCACCTAAATGTGCAGCAAAAAAAGCTCAGTTTCCGCACCGTGGGGCCTCAGCCTTAACCACACAGATTTTTCTGCTGCACGCAAGTTGCCTTGAAACTCCAATTCTGAATATTCTTATTTTGGTGTCACTGGTTTTGGGGAACTTTCTCTTGACATCAGCCATAGTAGATGTGCAGTAGCAGTAAGCAATTTTTTCAAGATTGACCATGGGGGTGTTTTAAGTACATTTTTGTTTTCTGTGATAAGTGACTATCTTTTTGACCAATCATTTCCGATGTACTGTTTTTTTTTTTTCTGTCACTGCCTTTGCCGTCACATAGAAAATGAGTAAAACTTTGTGTATCTATGTTGCAAGCTGAGTAAAAATCAATAATGTAAGTCAACGTACTTTTCATAAATTTTTGGCCCACATTAAATGTAAAAGGTAATAAAAGCTTCAGACATGAGGCTTATTAAGAGATATATTATAGCCTAGACCATTGCCTGCTTCCATCTTAAGTAGAAAAGCATCATGACATGAAATCACATGAAAGCAAAACTGATTTCATGATTGAATTCAGCATGTAAAAAATAAAAAAAAATTAAAAACAAATTAATGTCCATATGACTAAAATTGAGTTTACCAGCATTACAAGAGAGCAGGGCGTAGGGTGCAGTATGGGATTAACCATGGACAATCATAGGGAATTTACAACTTTAGCTTCTTTATAACTTTATCTTAGTTCTTCCACGGTGGTTTTAGAAATTCACTACATTATCTGAGATTGTGGACAATGTCAATCCAGCAATCAAATAAACACGGATGTAGTAAAGTTTATCTAAGACAATGTACAAATATTTAGTCAGCCACCAATTGTGCAAGTTCTCCCACTTATAAAGATGAGTCCGGCCTGTAATTGTCATCATAGGTAGACCTCAACTATGAGAGACAAAATGAGAAAACAAATCCAGAAAATCACATTGTCTGATTTTTAAAGAATTTATTTGCAAATTATGGTGGAAAATAAGTATTTGGTCTCCTACAAACAAGCAAGATTTCTGGCTCTCACAGACCTGTAACTTCTTCTTTAAGAGGCTCCTTTGTCCTCCACTCATTACCTGTAGTAATGGCTCCTGTTTGACATTGTTATCAGTATAAAAGACTCCTGTCCACAACCTCAAACAGTCACACTCCAAACTCCACTATGGGGAAGACCAAAGAGCTGTGGAAGGACACCAGAAACAAAATTGTAGACCTGCACCAGGCTGGGAAGACTGAATCTGCAATAGGCAAGCAGCTTGGTGTGAAGAAATCAACTGTGGGAGCAATAATTAGAAAATGGAAGACATACAAGACCACTGATAATCTCCCTCGATCAGGGGCTCCACGCAAGATCTCACCCCGTGGGGTCAAAATGATCACAAGAACGGTGAGCAAAAATCCCAGAACCACATGGGGGGACCTAGTAAATGACCTGCAGAAAGCTGGGACTAACGTAACAAAGGCTACCGTCAGTAACACACTACGCCACCAGGGACTCAGATCCTGCAGTGCCAGACGTGTCCCCCTGCTTAAGCCAGTACATATCCGGGCCTGTCTGAAGTTTGCTAGAGAGCATTTGGATGTTCCAGAAGAGTATTGGGAGAATGTCATATGGTCAGATGAAACCAAAGTAGAACTTTTTGGTAGAAACATAACTTGTCGTGTTTGGAGGAGAGTGAATGCTGAGTTGCATCCAAAGAACACCATACCTACTGTGAAGCATGGGGGGGGGGGGCAAGATCATGCTTTGGGGCTGCTTCTCTGCAAAGGGACCAGGACGACTGATCCGTGTACATGAAAGAATGAATGGGGACATGTATCGTGAGATTTTGAGTGCAAACCTCCTTCCATCAGCAAGGACATTGAAGATGAAATGTGGCTGGGTCTTTCAGCATGACAATGATTCCAAGCACACCGCCAGGGCCACGAAGGAGCGGCTTCGTAAGAAGCATTTCAAGGTCCTGGAGTGACCTAGCCAGTCTCCAGATCTCAACCCCATAGAAAACCTTTGGAGGAAGTTGAAAGTCCGTGTTGCCCAGCGACAACCACAAAACATCCCTGCTCTAGAGGAAATCTGCATGGAGGAATGGGCCAACATACCAGCAACAGTGTGTGCCAACCTTGTGAAGACTTACAGAAAACGTTTGACCTCTGTCATTGCCAACAAAGGATATATAACAAAGTATTGAGATGAACTTTTGTTATTGACCAAATACTTATTTTCCACAATAATTTGCAAATAAATTCTTAAAAAAATCAATGTGATTTTCTAGATTTGTTTTCTCATTTTGTCTCTCATAGTTGAGGTCTACCTATGATGACAATTACAGGCTGGCCTCATCTTTTTAAGTGGGAGAACTTGCACAATTGGTGGCTGACTAAATACTTTTTTTCCCCACTGTATTTGCAACACTGTGGCACAGAGCGTTAACTTGACTGATAAGCTTCTTAATGCCTTTTTTTGTGTTTTGTGATATCATGTTGCCGCAAGTCATCAATGTCTGTAAAAGGGGTGTTAAGGGCTATGTATATTTTATAATGTGCTATGAGTTATGAATTTTCTTCTGGTTATGGATTACATTCATTGTAATGGTTGTGTCATGTTGATTCATTGTGTAATGTTTGTAGTAAGTCTAAGTGTTTCTTGTGTATAGTAATTTCAATCCCCCATGAAGTTAATTCAATTGTTGTCAATCTAGTTAACAGTATCCTAGCAGATGCTTGGAGCCAGGAATCTGAGACAAAACAGAGTAGAAATATGACTTCAAAAACATGTATGACAAAATTCATGTTTCCTAACCATCTATGTACAAGAGTATGGTTGGGGGACACAAACCTGTTTATGGCATTGAGCATGGGTACCGTTGCACTTTAAAACCAGACCATATTTTGTATCTGTGGAAGGGAGTAAATTAAATCTACATGTTTGGTATGCCTGGATTTGCTTGTATGTATTTGTTGTGTTACCTTTTTTGGGTAAGCACTGTACTTTGTTGTGTTTATTAAATCTAAAATTCATTAAGATTGTCCTTGGCTGTAAATTCCAAAGAGAGTAAAGAATGCTTTACTTTGTTACCCTGTTGTGTGCCAGTGGATACTAAAGGTTCACTGTTAGTGCCAGAGAGCACAGAAATGCGAGGTCTGGGTATATTGGTGTCTTGTCTAATATAAATGGCAGGTGGTGGCAGCTATTTGTGTGGTTGTGTGTGAATCCTGAGGTCACTTCACTCCTTTGTATCCTAGTCTGATACGTGCGTGTGGAAGTAAGTGTGGAGGCAGGGTTCCCCTTTAAGGTCACATCCAGGGTCACACATGCTTGTGTGGTGAGGAGGTTGTGTGGGTAATTCAATTTTTGGGCAGTTTATTTAATGCCCAATCTAAGACCACTTACTAATACACATACCGATCCCCTAATCATAGATTTGCAGAGCGCTTCAAGAGAACAGAAGTCTCTTTGTTCTGCTTTTGCTGCTGACAAATTGTCTCTTGGTCATGTGACCAACCCAGCACTACAGTATGTATAAGCAGCAGGACTCAATCATGTAACCCAAAGTCAGATCGTCGGCAGCAGAGACAGAATGTAGAGACTTCAAGCCTCCTGCAATGCTTTATAAATCAGGGCAATGGGGGGCTGTTATGTATATTATTAAGTATACTCATATTAGGCATAGTGTACACTGCCTGGAAATGTAGTTGCCTGCATCACCCCTTTAATCTTTGCTACCTCTGTATTTCTTTTCTTTTTTCTTTTCTTTTATTATATATTATAATTATGTATTTTATTAATTAACAATTATTCTAATCTTTTTTGTCTTCTACTTTTATCTTACTACAAATGATTCATTTTATTTTGGCCTTTAGTTGCTTTTTGATATTTGAGATGCAGAGTTATGATAATGTACAAATAGGAGATGGGGAAACAATGTCATAGAACATACACGGTACTGGGATGTTTACAGTCCATGCAGCAACATGTACTTAAAATGCAATATATATAATCTTTCCACATATATAGAACAATACAAATTGTAGAAATGTATACATACATATCACAGGTATCGTTGTCAGGGCTGATTCTCCTCTCCCCACACGATTTATGGCAGTACAGGAATAGGGCTCCATGTCCCTGGTCACATTATACACTGTGATCTCCCGTCCTCTGTCTGGTAATCTGGTTTTCCCTTTGTACCATTCATACTCATGTACATCAGGCTTAGAGCGGATGTTGCATAGTAAATTAATTTTGCTTCCTTCCATCCTGATGGCTGTGACTGTCACATTTTTGGGGGCATCTGCGGAGGGAAATTATTATTTTCCATTAATTATATCCCCTAATAATTAACATAACACATTCAGCTAAAGCAGGAAATAATGTCAATCCTGTACATTTCAAAGATTACATTAAAAAAAATGGCAGTCACCACCTATTTTAATCGGGTATTTTCAGTGTTTTGACATGGTTTAAGATGAAAGAGATCGCTATATAGCCAGTTTATAAGAGAAAGGGCATTATTCCGATCCATGAATAGTATGTGGTATTGCAGTATTCGAGTGAATGAGGCTTGGCTGCAATATCAGACATAGCTCATAGACAAGAATGGCATTTTTTTTTTTTTTTACCCCAGGCACCACCATAGCAGGACCACCATAGCCCGGTCTGATACTGTATAGTACAAGAGTAATGTTTCTGGGGAGTTTATTGTCATTATGATATATCAAATTAAATAAAAGTGATACGAATTGGCTTCCGGTTATTCTAAAATAAAGGACATGTATCTGCACTGAATGACTGAAAAACTAGGAGAGCCATGATCATTGGCGCTAGACTCGCCTGGACCGCTATTTCCTACACTGACAATCTTGTTTTCTGGTACAAAAGCATGAAAAAAGTGGAAAATTTGTGGTATTCTATATAAAAATACCTCTGCTATTTGTGTCTGTGCCATGTCTGTATTTCTCTCTAAGTGGATCATTCTCTGATTGTGACCTTTCATACGTACAGTTGATGTTCAGTGTTTCTGATCTCTCAGTTCTTTGTCCACTAGGATACATAACAGTGCATTGTACAGGACTCCCATCATCCACATAAGTTGGAATATAAGTAAGTTCTGATTTTTCCCTCCAGAATCCTCCATAAATCTCCACTGACTGATTTTTGACTTGACCAGGTTTGTTCCATTGCAGAGATGGAGGACTGGAGCCGCACGTGTGATCTACAGAACATCTTATAGTGGTGGCTTCTCCTTCAGTCATAACTTTGGACATGCGAAGCTCAATGTCAAATTTATCTGTGGAATTAAAAATTTTAATATATTATACAAAAAAATCAGATATCATCATTTATTCGTAGCTGAGCATTAGAATATGTGCATCAACTGAGACTGCAGAAGATTATTTATTCGTGCTCAAAATTTAGAAAATACAAGCAGATACTGTGTCAACTTATCATACCCTGTTCCACGAAAATAAGCCCCAGCATGATTTTTCAGGATTCTTGAAATATAAGCCCCACTCCAAAAATAAGCCCTAGTTGCAGTTCATTAAAAATAGTGTCCAGGCAGCAGAGCGATACATGTAAAAAAGTAAATAGAATACATCAGGACAGATACAGTAGACCCTTCATTAAGGAAAGCAGACACCCCCAAAAGAAAGCAAACGCTCTCAAAAGAATCAGACATTGACCTTAAGGGAGCTGTCTGCACAAGATATCACTAGTGAGATAGTTCTCCACAACAATAAGGGTCGACTGCCTGTAGTGCCGGCCTCTCACCCATGCCACTCCCGAGCCCAAGTGTTGTGGCTGGTCACAGGGGAAACCCACCACTACACTTGCTGCTGCAATGGTAAGGGACCTGACAGTGACAGGCCTTTGACAGGAGTGACATAGATTTGTGTGTGATAGCCCATCCACCAATGGGTGTAAGGGGGTCTGATGACACTGTCTTATTTTCGGAGAAGCACGGTAGTATCATATGGATAAACTTGGCATACTGTATCTTGTGCAAAATGACACTTTTCCTTTCTCTGCCTCTTAGCTGTGTTACTTAACATCCTTACACTTTAACTATCTTGATCCCCCCCAAAAAACAACCCTCCATATCCCATTTTCTAGATACTTTTCAAAACTGCCGTGTGTGTGTTATAACAGGTATCTAAAACACGTACAGATGTAGCAAAGTTTAACGAAACTGATATTTTGAGAGTTTACACTCTGTACCACAGTGTACAGATATATCTACTATTACCTATCCTCTTGGCTGGACACAACATGGATCATTACAAGTTATCACAAACTGAGCCGTCCATGTTTTTTTCAGCATATCCTGATATTGTGTTGTTTTTATGTGTTTCATGATCATTTGGAATCCTTAAGGCTAAGCCCCTACATAGTGTCCCACAGCAAAAAAGTGCTGCAGGAAAAACTGCGGTGGCAACGCATCAGGTTTTTCCCACAGAGCTTTTCACAGAAAGGAAACCTTTGCGGACTTTCTTCTTCCATTATACCTATAGGGAAACCGCCAGCGTATCTGTAAGTAAAATTGACATGCTGTGATTTCCAAAACCACAACGGTTTCGCTAGAATCCCATCCACTACGCATCCACTACGCAGTCACTGTAAAACACAGCGTTTTTTACTATGGCGTTTACGCCACGTGGGGCCCCGGCCTAAAGGGTTTTCCCATGAACATAACCATGTTTAAATTTGTAGACAATTAAAGGGACCTATGATATACTGTGTTGATATTAAACGTGAATTAATTTTAATAAATAGTATTAAAAGTTATATTTTCTGCATTTTTGTGATAAGTTAACCATTTTTACAAATATAAATAAACATTTTGCAGAGTTTTAAAGATTTTCTCTAACCATCTTCATGTTGTCTTGATCTATTGTCAATGGACACAACCATGTATGCAAGAACTTTCCATGGTCTGGTGCATGTTAGAAACCCAGCCGTGATTTCCTTATTGTGTCCGGGTTATCAGGCAGGTGCACTACATGTATGAGAAGATAACCCGACCACAATAAGGACATCATGGCTGGTTATCAGGAGGACACTACATGTATGAGAAGATAACCCGACCACAATAAGGACATCATGACTGGTTATCAGGAGGACACTACATGTATGAGAAGATAACCCGACCACAATAAGGACATCATGGCTGGTTATCAGGAGGGAACACTACATGTATGAGAAGATAACCCGACCACAATAAGGACATCATGGCTGGTTATCAGGAGGACACTACATGTATGAGAAGATAACCCGACCACAATAAGGACATCATGGCTGGTTATCAGGAGAACACTACATGTATGAGAAGATAACCCGACCACAATAAGGACATCATGGCTGGTTATCAGGAGGGACACTACATGTATGAGAAGATAACCCAGACACAATAAGGACATCATGGCTGGTTATCAGGAGAACACTACATGTATGAGAAGATAACCCGACCACAATAAGGACATCATGACTGGTTATCAGGAGGACACTACATGTATGAGAAGATAACCCGACCACAATAAGGACATCATGGCTGGTTATCAGGAGGGAACACTACATGTATGAGAAGATAACCCGACCACAATAAGGACATCATGGCTGGTTATCAGGAGGACACTACATGTATGAGAAGATAACCCGACCACAATAAGGACATCATGGCTGGTTATCAGGAGAACACTACATGTATGAGAAGATAACCCGACCACAATAAGGACATCATGGCTGGTTATCAGGAGGGACACTACATGTATGAGAAGATAACCCAGACACAATAAGGACATCATGGCTGGTTATCAGGAGAACACTACATGTATGAGAAGATAACCCGACCACAATAAGGACATCATGGCTGGTTATCAGGAGGACACTACATGTATGAGAAGATAACCTGACCACAATAAGAACATCATGACTGGTTATTAGGAGGACACTACATGTATGAGAAGATAACCTGACCACAATAAGGACATCATGGCTGGATATCAGGAGGACACTACATGTATGAGAAGATAACCCGACCACAATAAGGACATCATGGCTGGATATCAGGAGGACACTACATGTATGAGAAGATAACCTGACCACAATAAGGACATCATGGCTGGTTATCAGGAGGGAACACTACATGTATGAGAAGATAACCTGACCACAATAAGGACATCATGGCTGGTTATCAGGAGGAAACTACATGTATGAGAAGATAACCTGACCACAATAAGGACATCATGGCTGGTTATCAGGAGGACACTACATGTATGAGAAGATAACCCAGACACAATAAGGACATCATTGTTGGTTATCAGGAGGGACACTACATGTATGAGAAGATAACCCGGACACAATAAGAACATCATGACTGGTTATCAGGAGGACACTACATGTATGAGAAGATAACCCGACCACAATAAGGACATCATGGCTGGTTATCAGGAGGACACTACATGTATGAGAAGATAACCTGACCACAATAAGGACATCATGGCTGGTTATGACAGATGCCAGACTATAGAAAAGTCCTGCTTTCATGGTTGCATCCACTGGCAACATATCAAGACAAAATACTGTCACCTTTAAGATGATGAAAAAAAATAAAACTTTGTGATATTTTAATTATTTTTATTTGCATAAAAGCATAACAAAACTTTGATTTATTTACTTATTTCTTTTGTTCATAAATCCATAGTTCAGATGAGGATGATAAAATTTATGTTATACACCTTTTCCCCACTGATCAAATCTGTGTAATAGAAGTCTATGGAGAGGGGTGGGTGGAGAGAAGAGTACCTCAAAGCAGAGAGACATCTGCACTATAGAGAGACAGTTCACTTTCACAAAACAGCTGTGTTGTCAGAAATTACTATCCAGTTTTCTCCTAACAAAACTTATTCAGTTAATGTTGTAGACAGTCTCAAATCTCTGTCTCTCTCCTTCCCCTCCTCCTCCCCTCCCCTCTCCACTGTGCCCACCTATTTCACTACACACACTCTAACATACAAAGGTAGACCACAAGACATTATTCCTAAAAATATGTTTCCAGTTGAGAAGTTTATCTGTAGGTATGGTGTACTTGTGGTATTAGTCTTTTTTCCTATTTACCTGTGACATAGAAATAAGTACTCGCAGCTTGTTTCTTATATGCATTTATATCTCTTTATTTTCTGCAATTCCTGGATAATAATATTCACCATCATCTCCTCTTCTCACAGGGTCTATCCGCAGGGTACAGCTGTTCTTTCCTGGTACCAGTGAGGTCCGATCTTTGTATTTCTCCATTACTGATGATGAGTCCTTGGTGTTTAGGATCTCTGGATCAGTAGTGGAATTGTATAAGTACCATACAGTACCGGATATTGCTGAGGTCCCAGCAGGAACATATGTGCAAGGAATCTCCACACAGGAGCCGATCAGAGCAGAAATTTCAAAAGGGAACATCCACTGCTGACATACAGAACCCAGATAGAAGCCTGGAAACAATCAGCAGGACATGAGGCTGGAGTCACAGAATCTCATTATATCAGATTATTCTGTAATTGTGAGACTATTTACCTTCACAGATGAGAAGAAGATAAATCTGCTTCATAGACTCCATTCTGGATTAGTTTAGAAAATTAGAAAAACCTAGTGATAGACAAATGTAAGATGTAAAGTATTGTATTCCTGTTATCAAAGTGGTCTGTTTGTTTGTGTCCACTCCAAAATGCTGTAGTAAATACACTCTGCTCTGTTGGGGTGCTTTTATATACATATTATCTATGACTAGACAGTTATGTGACCAGACATATCCAGATAATCAAGAGCAAAAGTGTCAAAGCTCTGGCTCAACAAGTCTAATAAAAAAATATTAGATGATTCTATATCTGAAGAGGAATGAGCAAGCAGGTTTGCAACACATTGGGTTGGTTACAAATTTAAAAAAAAATCTCAGGCTCGGCCAAAGCTGAGATTTTTGGGTTTCATCACACCCAAATCATTATTATAGGAAAGGCAAGGAAAGTTGAGTATGAGTGTTATTAACCTTACCTGGCCCACTAATTATTATAAAGAAGAGACCCCAGAGTATAATAATGATTTGTGGGTGGCAATCCCCAAAAATGTTGGTTTCGGACAAGCCTGAAATTTTTGGAAACTTTGTAATAGAGCTCTACTATTCACATTAAGCTCATGGTATAAGACAAAAGCAAACACACTAAACATTAATAAAATGAATGGCAGACTGGTACAAGTATAGGGAGGTCCCTGCCCTCTAGATGGACAGCGGTATGGATAGAGGCTGCTTATAAGAAAGCGTAGTGGCAGCAGGATACAGTGCAGTAGCGTGTAGACTTTTTTAAGAGATGGGTTTTCAGATTGTTTTTATAGATTTAATTGGTGAGGGAGTCTAATCAGTTGGGGTAGCGAGTTCTATAGAATGGGGAGAAATCTTAGAAATAAGAGTAGAACAAAGAAGGTCTTGTGAGGATCAATGATTACCTATGGGGAGTTTCAGGAGGTTATGTCAGAGATGTATGAAGAGGAAATGTTACGGACAACCTTGTACATCATCTGTTGGGCAGTGCGTATCCAGTAAAGGGACTGGTAGGTTGAAGATACAGAGGAGACATGAGGAGAAAGGTTTATTAACAAGAAAGCAATGTTGAGGGTGCATTGGATAGGCTCAAAAGTGTTATATATGTGGCCACAGTGAGAGATGTTGCTGTAGTATAGGCAGTAGATGACTAAAGTGTGCATTAGCACATACAGTATATTTGTAGCAGAGCACTCTGTGGTCACTAGTAGTTTCTCCACCAACCATATATAAGAGTTTGAGACCCAGCAAAGACATGTGAAAAATAAGTCCTATGCAAAAAAAAATAAAAATAAAAATGAAAATGTGGCTATTGATTGGTCAGAATTTAGCAAGAAGATAGAAAGGTCCTATTTCTTCACCACGTCCTTGTTTATACATATATCACAGCTTAAGATGCTTTTCTAAACACAACATATTACAAGTTATCAAAAGTGATATGCCAACTATTCTATATGTGTCTATATGTGACCACCAAGAGGTGGAGGGGGCATTGCAGCCTTTCTAGGTTTTTGTTAGCATGTCCTGATATTATGTTAAATTGGTTTCATAAAAAATTGCAGTCCTTTACCAAATTGGAGATCAGGGATTGTCTAGAATTTGGAGCAACCGGTTTTCGATGATACAAGCCCTGGAACATGAGGGAAAGAGGGACTGGATAATGGAGCACCATGGATAGGTGAGTATTTTTTTTTTGCTTTTGCACCCACCCCGGCTGCCTATGTGCTTTCTCCAAATCCTGGATACCCCTTTATGTGTTGACACATTTGTATACCAAATCTACTCTGCTGTGTCATTTTCTCAATTCTCCTCTATCATTACTTTGTCCAATAATGCAGAGAATAAAAACTGTTCCAAATAATATATGTTCTTAAATTCTTGCCTTATTTTAAATTTTAGCCCATGTTGCATACGAAAAAAAGGAGCACAAACAAACAATGACAGTGGTAAGGAGCAAGTAGAGTATGACCTCAGGGGATTACACCGTATTAGAAGTCACTAATAACAGATAGACATGAGCTCCGCCTGTAGGACTAGTAGTTAATATACATGTAATAGATCTATAGTAACAAATAAAGAATAATAACTTACATGCTGAGTCTCCTGAGTACAATGAGATACAACTCTCGTGTCTGCATCAGGCATTTGAGGAAGTCACTCGGTTACTTCCTAAAATGTGTAACATCCTCTGTTGTTAAGGATTTCATCATCGATTCTTATCGAACACTGAAGTTGATGTGTTCTCATAGATAAGGCGACCTGTGCAGGGCAGACACCCCACCTTGTTTTATACATCAGATTTTATGCAGTTTTGAAATCAAAACCAGGAGTGGATTGCAAAAGAAAAGGAGCCATTATCTCTTATAGGTTCACCTGATTCTTAAAGACGTGCAGGACTTACTATGAATAAGGTTCATCCTCAGACAGTGCGCCTTGACAGAAATTGACAGAAATCTACACCAGCTCATAGTCATACAAAAGTGGCGTAAATGGCAGTGAATTTGGTGCTAGTGATGGACTCTCCCACTGACATTGAGAAAAGTGATGAAGACAGTCTAAAAAAGTCTCTTGACTATACTAGTCGCAATGGGTGTTAAAAGCTCACAAACCACCATTTTGTGACTTTTTAGCACAGAAGTACTGGTGCAGGCTCTTAGTAGAGATGGGTGAATCAAGTTCATCCCGAATATTCCAAATTGTTTGGTTTTTAACAAAACAAAAAAAAATGGTGATTTGCTTTGGACGAACAAAACTTGCCATTATATGAGAAAATGGTCACTGCCATATGTTTTACCAAGAAATACAGAGTAGACAATGTCATGTCTGCAGTCACTAAATAGACAGTGGTAGGTGGACCTTACAGTGCTGATGTTGTATGGTAAATGAAAGCTTGTGCACTCATTTTAAAACTTTAGTTGTTGTAAATGGTGGACATGCCAATAGATCTGTGATCCATCTCACTGAATTTCAAGCTATTAGTTAGGCTTAGGCATCACAAGCCAGAAAATTGAACAATAGTTATAGGAGTACTTAGAGAATTATGCAATACTCATTGCTGGATTTTCTAAGTACTCCTATAACTATTGTTCAATTTTAAACAGATTAGTAGTGCTAGAGTAGAATTGTATAGATAGACATAGATAGGATAGGTCCAGTGATTAATTGCTGCCTGGAACCCTTTCATTGCCAGGCAATAATCTATTGTCTGACAGTACTGAGTACTGGCTAGCAATAGAGCAATTTCATTTCTATACGCATTCTTTAAACATACTTTAAATATACTGAAGACAATCCTGTTATTGAAAAATATTTTTTAAGGACTTTTGTGGCCAAGACAGCAAAGTGCTGCTGATTTTGCCTTCACAAATCTTTAAAAAATAACTCTGTTAATTTATATACAAGCATTTTTTGCTATTCACCCAATATACAGTCCTGCGCAAATCTTAAAAATAAAACTCCATTATAGACAAACAGTTTCTTCTTGTTGTGATGTTCAGCCAATATAAAGTCTAGCCTGCACAAATCTTAAAAAAGTAAATCTTAAAAAACACATATAGGAATTTAATATTTTTGCCATTAAATTGGAATTTAATGGTTTGTTCCGCTATGTTCTGGTCTGACCCATATACAGTGTGAAGGAGTATTGTTGTTAATCTGAACAAAATATTTCTAAGTGTTTCTCATTATGTGCAAGTGTGCATATATAACTCTAGATATACATCACACACAGTAGTACAGTAGTAGTGGTAGCCATGATACTAGTAGTGCATTCTTCCATAATGTAAAAAAATAATCTCCATTATTTCAGTGTTTTTTAGATTACACTATGTTTTATAGATAGGTTCCTAGGAGCCCTAAGAGCATTCTACACTATGTTTTATAGATAGTTTCATTGGAGAAACAAACACTTATACTCACTTTTCCTGGGCTTTCCTTTCCCAGTGTCTTCTTTAGACCTCTTCAGGCCTCTTGTGACATCATGTGCCCTAGGGGGTCACCACTGAGGCCTATAATCAGGCCTCAGAGGTCACATGGGGCACATTGATTTCATAATCCTGGGTTTAATATGTAATGGTGTCATGTCACAGCCTCCTGTTGGGTTTCCAAGGCACCCATGTGTGCCACAGCACCACTGTTGTGGCTCAATTATACCCTATGATTCCATTTTGAACTGGGTCAAAACTAAATTTCTTGGCAAACCTTACAAATATTCATGAAATTAACCATCACTAGACACAATCCACAATAGCACTGAGCTTTGAAGAAAGCAGAGATCATGTCTTTCTAATTATGGATGCCCCACGGTTTATCTAAAATTGATGAATAATCTACACAATAATAATTTACTTCACTTCTTATTTGTTGGGTGTTGAAATTTTAATGTATTAGGGGCATAAAATCAAAGATATGTTGCTTCCTCTTTAGATGTTTTTGAGAAATGTCCAGTAGTTCTGTTTTCAACCTGTAGTCTCGATGTTTTTAGCACTTCTTCTATTGTTTGTGACGGTATCCTTTTACTCCTAGGCCAGTGACAGTGACAAGGGGACAACCTCTACGTCTGGAGGAGAGAAAGTTTCACCAGCAACATAGAAGGGGATTCTTTACAGTAAGAACAGTGAGGCTGTGGAGGTCACTGCCCCAGGAAATGAAATGGGGCAATTGGCATAAGTCTCATGGGGCTTTTGCCTTCCTCTGGATCAACACTGTAGGGGACTGTAGGGTTATAGGTTGGACTTGATGGACTGATGTCCTCATACAACCTCATCTACTATGTAACTATGTATCCTAACCACACTTGGATTTATTGCTGTATCTGAGATGACAGAACCGAAGTATATGCATGGGCTACCTAGTGATATTACAGTGATGGCCTGCAGTTGTTATATAACTTGGTTTGGATTCTCTGTGATACTTCTGCAAACAAGAAAAATACAGTAGCAAAAAGCAGTGGTGGGTTAGTTGTTCCTCTCACACGCAGGATTGTGGCTATGTTACACAATCTACTATAAAGCATATGGCATAGAATTAAATAGATACTTCTTTATTTTTGCTAGATTTGGGGTTTTCCCATGAACATAACCATATTTCAAGTAATAGACAATTATTTTATTCATTTAGTATTTATTGGTCCCCATAGGAAAATTGGGGTTTCCTCCATCTCCTGGAGGACACACATGAGCAGTACACACAACACAATTACTGATACAGTCATCATATAAGACATATAGATACATAACATACAACCATGACAGGACCACTACAGGAGTTACCATCATGTTGAGTTTCCATATAGTAACTCACTCAGAGTGTTGAGCGATGAGGCAGCGCCATAGTACAACCGTACATTGATTTGCCCGCCCTTCACTTCCGACTGTTGAAGTGTGTGATAGCTGACGGAAAGAAGGACCTTCTGAAGCTTTTGCTGCTGCAGTGAAGTTGAACATTTTTGAAAATATAGTTAAACATTTTTTGGAAATATAAGTAATAAAAAACTTTATGGAGTTTTAAAGATTTTCTCTAACCATTCTAGTGATGACAGTCTGTTGTCTTGATTGGTTGTCAGTGGAGACCACCATGAATGAAGGACTTGGTCTGGCCTTATTTTTTCTAGCAGTACATTTTTATTAGAATTGATTATTTATTTCTCTTACTTATAAAGTGCCAACATATTCTGCAGCGCTTTTACAGACATCATCAGTCACTGTCCCATATAGGGTTCACAATATACAAATATGGGGAGAACATACAAACTCCAGGCAAACTTTGTTCTTAGTCGGATTCGAACCTAGACCTCCAGTGCTGTAACCACTGAGCCACCATGCTTAGAGTGCTATTAGATATTAAAAACTATAGTCACCATTACCAATCCCCAGCTGCTTGTGTTCAAATACTACCCAAATTGGGGGTTAACCTTAGATCATTGGCCGGACATACAGAAGAACAATGGTAGGTTGGTAGACATAGAAAAGGGAGCAAAGTAACGAAGTGCTCGCACAATGGAAATCTTAGTGAGAGTATTATGTTTAAGTTTCCAACACATAAGCTTTATAATCATTCTTAGAACAATGAGAACACAATGAACAATCCGACAGAAATAATTCTATGTTATTACAGTAACAGCAAATGCTAATATGTTTGCTATCCATAGAAGTCAAACAATAGAATTTATGGCTATCGCAGATGGTTTTATTATCATGTTATACATTTTATCTACTGGCATTTTCATATTCATGAGCATCACCTATATCTGATTTTACAGTAATAGTCACAAACCAGGAGGTTGCAACTTTTTACATGTCACTTGCGCCAAAATTCATCATCAGTTAGGAGAAGGAGATATTAAAACTGGTTTGCAAAATCCAATCTCCCATTGGGTCAGTGCGGTAAAGTAAGTAAAGCCTCTTTGTTACTGTTTTTCTGCTCTAAGGACCATTCCGTGTATTGTAATATCGAAAGTTCTAATAGGTTAAAAGGAAAGGGGTTGTCTGCATTGTCTTAGCATGTTACTTACGTCAGTGTTTCTCAGCTTGTTCTGTCTTTTTCTATGGAACAATAAATACAGCATGTCATAATTATTAGATTTTTTTTTTTTGAAAAAGGTTATTTCTACTATATTACTATAGACACATTGGGGAAGATTTATTATGCCTTTCATGGCAGTTTTCTGGTGTACAAGATGTAAAAAGTCGCAATTTTTTTGTAAAGAAAAATTGTGACTTTTTCATATCTGCACCATTCTCGCCATTTTCCTAAAAAGGGGTCATGGCAGGGATGTGCAGGTGTCGGGGCCCCAAAAGATTTATTATCATTTATGCAAAACTAAAGAATACCTCGATAATCCTTGCTAATCTCCTCGATAATCCTTGCTAATCTCCTCGATAATCCAGCCTAAAATCCTTGATAATCCAGCCTAAAATCCTCGATAATTCAGCATAAGATCCTCGATAATCCAGCCTAAGATCCTTGATAATCCATCCTAATCTCCTTGATAATCCATGCTAATCAAGGGAAACCTACCACTAAGAGAGATAATAGTAACAAAAGATACAAAATATAGCAATAATAATAAATTCATATTTTATTAATATATAACAGAAAAAATATATACATAGGTGAAATACGAACATTCAGAAAACAGGAGGTGGGCTGAGGGTCCATAAAGATACCGCTGTACACAAACTGGGACACAGAGACACTATGTATAATATATATATATATATATATATATATATATATATATATCATATGCACAATTCATGTAAAGATATAAAGTGTATACAAATGGATTCACATTTGGTTATACCAAGATTCAAATGATTAATGCCTCAAAACATAACATAGTCGAGGCCCCAGAAATACACAGGGACCATAAACCCATATGTATGATACCACTCGCAGTGTCAAAATACCCAATTAATTATTAAATAGAGGCCCAAAGTCATATCAGAGGGAACTAGAATAAATACATATCCACACATCATTACATTATAAATATATTACCCAGAGACATGGCCGCAAAGGATGGACCCACAGACCCCCTGGGCACAAACCTCCTAGAGGTTTGTATTTCACCTATATATATTTTATCTATTATGTATTAATAAAATATGAATTGAGTATAATTAATGTTATCTTTTGTTACTATTATCTCTCTTACTGGTAGGTTTTGCTTATTATCATTTATGCCAGAAATCTTGACAAATTATATGCTCCTACGAGTAAGACTCACTGCCATTGTGTGAATTGTTTAGCCTTGTTATTGTGTAATGTCTTATTTGTTTCTGAAGACATTTATTTCTCATACTTATATACTGCCAACATAATCTGTCAGTTACTATCTCATACAGGGCTCACAATCTAAATTCCCTATCAGTATGTCTTTGGAGTGTGAGAGAAAACCGGAATACCCAGAGGAAATCCACACAAACACGGGAAGAGCATACAAACTCCATGTAGATGTTGTCCTTGGGCCACCATGCTGCCCCATAAGTAATATGTGCATATAGACATAAGTGGTATATATGAACTCTGCATTTTAAGCTAGTATTTTTAGTGCAATGGTTGGGTGCTAAATTTTCTGCTTAGGGGATAATCTTAGCCACAAATGTGAATTATTATCCATGTTTGTATTTAGATATGGGTGAACCTCTGTAGATTTGCTTAACTTTGGGTTTGGGTGGTTTATCCTAAAGATTTGCTTTGGGTCGGATGTTTGTCACGAACTGGAAGTAAAATTATTATACTGTGGGGTCTCGTCAAACCCCAGAGTATAATAGGTGGTTCCCTCACCTCTTCTGGGCATCCTCGGGCATGCCATGTTCACAATGTCATGATGTCGGAGTACCCTATATCAACCAGAAGGCCAGTAGAGGACCCAAAGGGTGCAGCGGACGCTGCAGAGATGACCAGTAGAGTTAAGGAAAGGTGAGTATAAGAGTTTATGCTTCTACACCTCCATTGGGCCTCCACTTTTTATACTATGAGGTTTGAAAACACCCAAGAGTATAATAATTTCACTTCTTGGGTGATGAATCTCAAAGTTTCAGGTTTATATCGAACCCAAAATTCAGGCCGAACTGGTTCGCTCATCTCTATTTATAATGAAATATCACACAGTGGCACAAAGTTGCATGAAGGTGCATCTCTGTATCGAGTGCTGAGTGACATGTTATGTATGTTTCAGGGATCTTTTTTAGAAAATAGATGTATGATTTTTATTTATTTATTTACCATTTTAATAATTTATGGTTTTTTTTTTTGTTTTGTTTTGTTTTTTTGAACATGAAAAGAGTGAAAATTGTCCTGGCTACCATAAGTGTAAAATGTCCAAAAACTGCTGGCAGGAAAGTGGGTAGTGTAATATGGATGGAGATAAAGGGGAAATTACAACTGAATGTGGGAATAGGTTTTCTAAACTAGACAGTATGCAGATAAACATATTGTATAATCACATTGATGTGGGCTAAGAATCTGCCCTTCTTATAAACTCAAATACTCTACCTCTAACAAGCGTACACAAGAACTACAAACAATAGCAGGACAATTGTTCCAACTGTTGCTAGCAGGATAAGGTGTTTGGATCGTTCAGCTGGATGTGAACAAATACATATACAAAAGATTAAAATGGGAATCACAAGAAGCCAATGCAAAATCATATCTAAAGGGTCACGAGTACAGGATTTTGTGTGCTGTAAATATTATACTTCATACATAACTAATGTTGGCCAAATTGGATCACAACGAGCCAGATTCCTCCCGAATATTTCAAATTGTTTGTTTGTTACCAAAACCGAACAATTCGGGATTCATCTCAGGCGAACTAAAATGGCAACCACAACATGATTTGTGGTAAATTATTACACTCTGGGGTCTCATTAGACCCCAGAGTATAATAGGTAGAGGCCCAATGGGGGTGTAAAAAGTAAAAAACATGTATATTCACCTTCCCTTACCTCTTTTGGGCCTCCTCACAGTGTCTGGAGATCTCTGTCTTCCTCCTCTATGGGTGTGATGTCTCAGAAGAGCTCCAGAAACAGTGTCTGGCATGATTCTGTGACGTCACCTGTGATTGGGCCTCAGCAGTAATATGGGCACACCAAGCGCCATGACGTCAGAGACGGTTGTGGTGCTCTTCTGAGAGGAGAGGCATGGAGGAGGAAGAAACAGATCGCCAGATGCCTCAATGAGGCCCGAAAGAGGAGGGTGAGGGAAGGTGAGTATAAATGTTTTTTTTTTTTTTTTTTTTTACACTACCCTTAGGCTTCCACCTATTATACTCTGGGGTCTACCTTTTTGTAACCCAAGGTAAGTTAATTGTTAATTGTACAGTATAATGGGAGCATATCATAGATCAGTGCAGAAATAGATTTGAGTTGTTTTGATATCCAGAACATTTACCATTATAGTAGATACTTGAGGAGGACTTCCCAACACTGTTGTGAGCGATACATGAATACTGGCCAGAGTTCTCCTCATTGTCCTCTAGGGTCAGAGTCTCTCGGGTTTCATGTAATATACACCCATCCTTCATCCAGGTGTAGTGAGTTACATCAGGATGACTGCTTAGAAAATCACAGATTAATATAGTGACTTCACGTTTGTGCTTCACAGTTATGTGAACTCCAGTTGCCGCGTCTACGGAAGGGAAAAAAAAAAATCAATGATACTCAATCAGAATATAAAATATATACAGTGTTGTAATTTAGTGATGTAAAAGTCAAAATTAGGGTGGGATCACACTTGTGGCGGTACTCCGTCCGCCGCGAATCCGACCTAAATGTCGGAAAACTGTATAGGGAAAGGTTTGCGACGCTTTGCTTAAAAACCCATTCACTTCTATGGGTTTTTAAAGCAATGCGCGGTGTGCGCTTACACCCTCTGCACCGCAAAGCCATTTTTTTTCGCTGGAAACAAAGTCGGACCAGGAGGAAGTTGCATCCTTTTGACTTCCATACCTGTTTACACAGTGCTCATTGAGTACTGCCTATAGAGCAATTGTTAATATAGGAATGGCAATAAACCACCCCTGCCTTCTCTCTGGGATTTCCGGCACTTAATAACTAGCCGGGTGCTTGCTTTTGCAGCTCACTGATCTTGTGTAACTGTTAACTGTGCAAGAACTTACAGTTATGTCCTTGCAGAGTTAATTGCTGACTGCCCAGACGTATAAAATCAATGGGCAGTTGGCAAATGGTTAAATGGGAAGTCCAATAGTTGCTAGACAGACTAAAGAACAAAAAGTCTGCCTAAAACATAAATTTTCTTTCTGGACCACCAGAACAGCAGACATGAAACAGATTAACAGACTATTACAAAAACTATTAAAATCAAAATGACAATAATAATAGATGCCATTTTTTAAAATTGCAGATCTGACAGTACTAAAGCAAACAGCATACAAGGACAACATACCATACTGTTCCTTGTAGTACAAGAATAAATAGGAGAGGCTAGGTGAGACTCCGAGGTAAAGGCACCATAATATGTAGATATGGGGTCATATGACTTCCTTATAAATAGACTACAGGTGCCATTGAACATAGAACTTCTTGAGGGAATGAGACCTAATTTAGGTAGCTTTCTCCATAAAAACAGAAAAATTGACCTAGTTGACCACTTCCAACTGAGTGGGGATAACAGAAGATTTCCAGTGGTGGACAATGGGAAGTCTTGCTGCTATTATGATCTGAGAAAGGGATAACTTGCTATATGCAGGGGTATATTCTAGCCCTAGGAAACTTAAGGCTATATGAGGTAGTCAAAGAGCAGGTGAACCTGTGACCTGTTCCGCAAGTCATAAAGTTAGTATTCAGGACAGGGAGATAATCGGGCGTTCCCACCAAGCATGAAATAAGTTCCCCTGTGACGGGAGCACATTTCAGATACATTAGGATTCATCATTGTGATATGGACCGGGGCGAGATACCAACAAAAGATCAGTTTCCTAGACATTTCCCACTAAGTTGTGCTTCTCAAAATGTTTTTAGGCCAAGAGAGTGCCAAAAGCCATTGTTGATTAGTGAAGGTAAAGCCCCAATCAGATTCCCATTTTGACATATATGAAAGCTTGCTTGGGGGGGATGTGGAAAATATTAATATTATTAATTATTGCATATAAACAATGGACAGGAAGAGCAGAGATAGGAACATATTAACATTGAGAGGCATCTTGGACAAGGTACTTCCAAGCCTTAACCGTCGCCACCATGAATGACAAGCTCTAAAGGTCTATGGAGTCGGAGTGAAATCTTAAAGGTCGACTTTCCAATGTTTACCCCCTTTTTGTCACAAGCAGAGGCCCACCAAAATTGCACCTGGTCTAGGAGGACAATGACATTATACCTGTAAATGTCCAGCATTCCCATACCACCCTCTGACCATGATCTTACGATGGTTGGTTTCCTAACTCTAAGATGCTTGAAATGTAAGACAAAGTCAATAAAACGTCTTGTAGCATCAGGGGCCTGTCTCCCAGCCACAAAGCCCACCTGATCCAGTGATATGATAATTGGAAGATTATGGAATATTCTATCTGAAAGGACCTTGGCATAAATCTTCACATCTGTATTCATTCAAAAGGACGGGGTCCATTCCAGGTTTAGGGAATGTGACAATAGTTTCCTCTAGCATTCATGTGAGGTTGGTGACATCTTATTCTCTTGGCTAAGTACCCTTCTAATGAATGCCTTGTGTGCATTCCAAAAAACAAAGGGATTGTCGACCTACCCAGTATTAGTCTCAAAAAACATTTGCAGGCTATCAGTTGGGTGAGTCAGTATGTAGTCGTTAAGTTTCCACTATGACGGGAGAGGGGAAGAAAATTTTTGGCTAGGGAAAGAGAGATAGGAGCATAGTCAGACTAAGTTGGACACCAATTGAGGCACTGAGGGAAAGAAACAGGATATTTTTGTCTGTTAGGAACAAATCAATAAGGGAATATGATTATCTATATGGAGAGAAATATGTATAATTACGTTCCATGCCGAGTTGACAACGCCAAACATCAAAGAGTCCCTTATCATGATCTCTCCTAGCTAGAAAATCATCAGAGCGATCATGGAAAATGGAGTCCATGTATCTGTCCATAATTGTGTAAAAGTCCCCAGTAGAGATGAGCAAATCGAAGCTGCAGAAGTGGAATTCCGAATTTCAGGAAATATTCAATTCACATGGAATCCGGATTTCCTGATGCTTCACGGTAACAAATATTTAGTAAGGACCTTTGTGACATCAGATGGTCACAAGATATTCTTTAGTGATGTGATTGGGTAGGCGTGTCTTTGCTTGTTAGCAGAACCTTCCACATGAATAAAAGTTGTCCGTGCTGGAGAGAGAGATAGAGAGAAATGACTGGAGCATTCCAGGGCTTCCGCCGTTTTGCCACCCGCCTGCCCACCCCAGCTCTCAGTAGGACAGGAAATAGTTGTTTATTCGCTGCAAATTAATTCAGATCAAATACAATCATATCGCTAAATTCAGCGAAGTTGCCAAATCAAATTTTTGAATACTTTGCTCATCTCTAGTCCCCAGCAATAATTAGAGGCCCACACTTGATCTCCTCTAGTGTGTTGAAAATTTTAGGGAAAAAGTGACCTTGATGGGAATTTGGGAAGTACACATTTCTGAGAGTGTAAGTTACATTGTTGATATCACATATCAGGATAATATAGCGGCCAAGAGGGTCAGTATGGCAAGATTTACAAGTGACATGGACTCCTTAATTGCAATCATGACCCCCTTTCTTTTAGAAGGTGAGGGCGCTGTGAAGATATGGAGTAATGATTTATTAACCAGGAATACTGATAGAGATAATGTCATATATAGGGGTAAAAAGAGAAAAATCTGAGAGTCATACATTAAACAGAATGCAAATAGGGTAATAAAAGAAATTACAATAATCAGTGAAACATCCTAGTGTAATAAAACACTGGAAATGGTGAGGGCAGCACAATACATTGTCCCGGAGTGCATGAATTGCTCAACTAACTTATAGGATACAGTAAAATGACATCCTAGCCAACTAATTCATAGGTCAGTCTCAATCTTTTGCGGAGCTCACAGTGAGCTATTCTTCCTGGACATGAGGTGGAGATCCAGACCGAATGTAGACAGCTGAGAAGAGGAACACCCCAAGTCTTAAACAATTCCAAACCCTCCTCCACCGATGACGCTACCACCGTAGTTTCATTTTTAGAAATCAGGAGCTTGACCAGAAAGTTTTCCAAATCATAACTTGTCAACGGAATTAGTTCTCTACGGAGACAGAGGGGGTAGAGGCAGAAACAGTACATTTATGCACCGGGCCTTTGCCAGATGGTGTGTAAGAAAGTGGGTTCTTGCCATTGTCCCCTACATCAGGGAAGCCAGCGCATACTTCAGGAGACATAGAGGAAGGGGACATTGGGGACATAGAGAAAGAGATGATGATGGCTTGGCGGCAGAGGAGCATGAGCTTAATGTCAGTTGAGAAGAGAGGGTGGAGGGCAAACATGCCTTCACTTTTTCCGGCCTTGTACCTTTAGTCTTACGGCAAACCATCATGAGGGCAGTGAGGAAGTAGGAATATACTTCAGTTAAATTACACAGCAATCAGAGAAAGTCACTTAAAGGGGATTGGCCACAACAGCATACAGTACATTTCTCTATGCATCAACTATATTATAGAGTGCTGCCAGAGATCTGAAAACCGCTGGCCCTGCATACATGTTGGAGCACCACTTGGAATCACACTAGCAGTTCCACCACCTGAGAGAGATGGAGGAGCACCGCAGCTTTACTTCCGTAGGAGGCCAGGGGGAAGAGGGAACACTCACCTGGCCTCTTTAGGCACCATATAATGGTGACAGTGGTCTGGTTAATTAGGTGAGTGTGGCCTCTTCTACCTCAAGGTACCATCACCACACTGCCTATGGAAAACGAATATGGCATCTGCCCCAATGCAGCAGAGAAGGCTCCTGGACGAACTCTGAGCGCCATTTCAGAGGAGGAGGATGTCCTGTCCTTTGTGCCGGTGGTGCCTAGAACAGCCAAGTGGGCACTAGATAGCTTTACTATTTTTATGGTGTAGAATGTCAGACTATGTGAGCCGTTGTGGAGACAAGTATTAAGCTGCCATTTTAGAGCACAGCCAGGCTCCAGCCCCTCTGGAAAGATCCCTAAGGCTCTGTTCACCTATGCTTTATTAGTCTATATCAGGAGGTCTTTCATGCGTTCAATCAAGAGCTCATAACACTATTGTTGTCTGAAAATATTTACCCCAAAAGCTAAGTCAATAGGTTCACCATTGGTAACCATCATAGTATATGTTATAACCGAAAGCTATAAAGCTTGTGTGAACAGAACCACAATCTACTTATGCTAGAAGAATGCAGGGGAGTGTTCTTTAGAGGGATAAGCTCAAAAATAAGTGATCCTAAGGCATCTCAGGATCTCATTCCTATTCCATAGTATAGAATATTAGGCAAGCAAAGCACAATTACTGCAAAGCAGTAATCAAAGCAAAAGGTGGCTACTTTGAAGAACCTAGAATATAAGACATATTTTCAGTTGTTTCACACTTTTTTGTTAAGTATATAATTCCACATGTGTTAATTCATAGTTTTGATGCCTTCAGTGTGAATCTACAATTTTTATAGTCATGAAAATACAGAAAACTCTTGGAATGAGAAGGTATGTCCAAACTTTTGGTCTGTACGGTTAGGTCCATACTGTATATATTTGAACACTGACACCTTTTTACTGAAACATATTCAAGTTATAGCTATAGAATGGACATAAATTCCAGACTTTCAGCTTTTATTTGAGGGTATCCATATTAAAATTGGATGAAGGGTATAGGAGTTTCAGCATCTTAACTTGTGCCACCCTATTTTTAAAGGGACCAATTGACTCAAAGGCTGTGTCATGCGCAGGTGTGAGGGCAGTTCCTTCATTATGTCATTCTCAATTAAGCAGATAAAAGGCCTGGAGTTGATGTGAGGTGTGGTGCTTGCATTTGGAAGATTTTGCTGTGAAGAAAACATGCGGTCAAAGGAGCTCTCCATACAGGTGAAACAAGTCATCCTTAAGCTGAGAAAAATACCATCCAAGAAATTGCTACAATATTAGGAGTGGCAAAATCTACATCCTGGAAAGAAAGAAAGAAAGAAAGAAAGAAAGAAAGAAAGCAAGCAAGCAAGCAAGCACTGGTGAACTCATCAATGCAAAAAGACCTGGACGCCCATGGAAGAGAACAGTTGTGGATTATAGCATAATAATTTCCATGGTGAAGAGAAACCCCCTCACAACATTCAACCAACTGAACAACACTCTCCAGGATGTAGGGTGTATCAATATCCAAATCTACCATAAAGAGAAGACTGTATGAAAGTAAATACAGAGTATTTAATAATATAATAAATATTTTAAAAAACTCTCTTTCCCTAGAATTATTTTATATATATATATATATATATATATATATATATATATATATATATATAATCTTAAAAAATTTTAAAAATGCTAAAATAGCAGTTTTTCTTTTTGTATTTTCACCTCCCCAAAAATTTTGAATAAAAATGAATCTAAAAGTCCTATGTTCCCCAAAATGCTATGAATATGAAGGAAGTTATGGGTGTCACAATATAGTGACAAAAACAATTTTTTTTCAAAAATTTTATTCAAAAAACGTATTTAAAGCATGAAAAAAACAAGGACAACATCAAGATTGTACTGACCTGCAGAAAATAAGTAACATATACTTTTTGATACATCTAACAACACAAAGAACACGACTTCCATCATCCACATAGGAAGGAATATAACTAAGTTCTGATACTTCTCTCCAGGATCCGTTAGAAATCTTCACTGTCTGATTTTTAACTTGACCAGGTTTGTTCCATTGTATAGAAGGAGGACTGGAGCGACACGTGTGATCTACAGAACATCTTATAGTGGTGGCTTCTCCTTCAGTCATAGCCTTAGGCACAGAAAGCTGAGCACTCATTTTATCTGTGGAAAATTATTTTAAAATTCAGACATTATTATTCATTCTTATTATTCTATGTTTTAGGAAAGTTCTACACAGACTTTTTGGTAACCTTCTCTACGCTAAGCAGCATGGCCAATCCCGAGTTTCTTGGAGGTCTCCTTTTGTGACATGGCATGGTCTACCTGCATCCCTCCCAACTATCAAAGAAGTCAAATACTGCAGCGTGCCAAGCAATTTGTTGCTGTTCTGTCATGCCTCTAACTCCCAAGGAGTTGAAAATATTTTGGGAAAGCTATAAAAGGATTATATAGAGATGTAGCAAAGTTTAACATGACTTTTAACACATTAAGTTTATAGTTGCTAATCACTTTAACCCCTATCTGCTCAGCAACGTACTACATAATATTACGCATTGTTTTGTAACAGGGACAGGAGCTGTCCCTGCTACATGCCTTCAGCTGGGACCTGGAATTAGCTGTCAGAGTCTGAGTCCGGCAGCTTAAAGCCTCAGATGCTGCAATGAATAGCAGTCATGGCATTTGGGTGATTATAGGGTGAGATCTCTTCCCCTTTCACAGTTTCAGTTCCTTCACAATGAGAGGTTGCTAAGGCAGTCAGGAGGCTTTCTTGTCCCTATTACATATAGGGAGTATATGTACTATGTACCGCAATTCAAGGGTATTGCAGTATATTGTACATGGGTCAAAAGACCCCCCAAAAATGTTAATAAAAGCTAATCAAAACAAAATGGTGTCAACTCGTCATGTAAAGAATAAGCCCTCATATTTCAACAGAAAAAATAATGAATCTATGAATTTTGGAAGACAGAGGTGAAAAATATTTTAAAAAGTTGCCAAGCCTTAAAGCGGTTGTCTAGGATAAAGTTTTTGTTTTATATTAGGCCAGAAAAGGGTGGAAAAAAAAAAAAATACCCACCTGTCCTCGATGATCTGGTGTCTACCAGCGCAGTCCAGTCCTGCTGCTCCAGTGTTCTCTTTTGGCAGAAGTCCCCGCCGTACGTGACCGCTGAGGCCAATCAGTGGCCTCAGCAAAGACCATGGGACGTCACCAGTGCGGTGGGGACTTCTGCTGAAAGAAAACACTGGAGCAGCAGAACTGGACCACGCAAAAAGACCCCGGAGAAACAGGTATTTTTTATTTTTCAAAAAAAACTTTATACTGGACAATCTCTTTAACACCCAAATTACCCTATATCCTTAAGGAGTTAACTCAACTTATTGTCATTGTTTCCACGTTTTTTTTTTTTTATGAGTTAACTTGATGCAGTGAGTTATCAGATTTAAGTTGAACATTGCTACATCTGTATATATAAAAATGGTCACTCTGAAAATGCTGTCGAAGAGCAGGAGGAGCTGAGGAGATCAATATCTAGTTTTGTGGGGATTTGTGTTGGATACAGATGAGGATCCCAAAAAATAGAGGTGCATATCCTGCGCTTTTCCAAATAGATTTCTTTATTAAGCTCAACACACAACGCGTTTCAGAGATAAAAGGTCCCCTTTTTCAAGTGCAAATGAGACAATCTGTGCATAACATACAGTGTTACAACATTTAAAAAGCTTCTGACCCACTTGGTACACCCTCTAAGGGGAGGGGCCAAGCGGACTGATAAAAATTAACATAAAAACAGTTGGAACTCCTATTAAGCATAACCATAGGGTATGGACAAAGTTTTAATATATGTACAATCAGACTTATTGTTAATATTAAGCTGAATCACATATTGCCACTTAGCGGAGGCTGCTGGACTCGGTTGGCGTCTTTAACAACCTAGTGCGCATGCGCAAGTCGTTTCCCCGCTAGATATGTGTTTGTATCCAGCGGGGGACACGTACTCTCTTGCGCATGCGCTGTTAAGATGCATACGATGTTTATTCAAAGGATAAGTGTATCAATGCGCATATTATAATATGAGGAGGAAGGAAGGAAGAGAAAGGGAGCTTTGGTCAGCTGTCTCTCTCTTGTAATGATGGCTCGTAAACAACTTATGTTAGGAAGAGAGAATATCAATGTGCATATCATTAAAAAGAGAGTGCGTACAGCGTTTGTACAAAGGATAAATACACCATTGCGCATATTGTAAGGCGAAAAGGGAAAGAGAGAGAGAACTTTGATAAGCCGTCTCTCTCACACAGTGTTAAATCACAAACTTCATATGTTTGCAAAAAAAAATAAAAAATTTAAATCAGACTAAGGATTATGAATAGATATAATAGAATCAGAATGTATAATAAATATTGATACGGAATATAATATAATAATTTAATAAAATATGTTAAAAACCACACTAATATTGATTCAGAAAAAACCTTAAAAAAGATCGATTGATCTTAAGATATAAGACATAGATAGCTATCTATGTCTTATATCTTAAGATCAATCGATCTTTTTAATAAAGAAATCTATTTGGAAAAGCGCAAGATATGCACCTCTATTTTTTGGGATCCTCATCTGTATCCAACACAAATCTACACTATTGCATCCAGTTCCTTGGAATTTTGGTATCAAGAGGTCCTGCAGCATCCTATCACCAACATCTAAAGTGGTTATAGCAGTTGTGGCTACTCACAACTGAACCAGGTGAGGGTAAAACCTTAACAATTTTATGTATTTTATGTTGCGGTATTTATCCCTCACTCTGTGTAATTGACACAAAGACTTATTATATCACCACTGTCTATTTCAATATAGAAGCAATAGAGCACGTATTACCAAACAGTATTATGCTATGTGCCGCTCGGCGTTGTCTCTTTTTTTATCTTTTTAAGCTAGTTTTGTGGGGAGGTTTTATTATGTTCATTTATATCCCTTCTGATTCTGAGCTTAGTAGTCAAGTTGGTGACCAGGAGTAGATTTAGCAGAAGGGAGAAGTATAAGCACTTCCTTTATATTTCCCGTTCCTTTTAAAACCACTTTTGGCTTTGGCTGAAAAAAAACTGCAGCAAAATCTGCAAAAAAAAAAAACACAATTCAAAATTGTCTAGAGAAGAAGACGGGATTTTGTCAAGTCCTCAGAGTTGATGGATTAATTAAAGGGGCTATCCAGAGACTAAATTTTACCTATTTCCAGGCCTGGTTCTATCTCAAGGTCACATGACCAGAACCGCCTCTTCTCTGGCGCTCACAGATAGATACATACCTGTGCTATGGGGATTGGCTTTACTTTTGTAAAGATCTGGTCTGCCATCCCCCAATGATTCAGATTCAGGAGGAAAAGAGGGAGGAGTTGGATCAACTCAGATGGTTCTGATCACGTGACCATGAGTGAGAAACAGCCAATGTGCAGCATGAATGAGCGCTTGATGCTTAGATGGGGCCAGGAAAGGTGAGTATGACTGCAGAAAAGACTCCAAAGTATAAAAATAGCACTTTTGGTACAAAATTAACTAGTTCAGTCCAAAATGAAACTGACAGGAGAACCTCGCAAATATTTGCAAAACAAATCTCGTGAGGTTCGCCGATCTTTACTAGAGTGTGTTTCTATGGAATGTTTTCCCTGGGAAGTATGCGGTGCTGCTTGGTTAGCATGGGTTTACTGAGCTGAAATTGAGAAGGGGTGAAGGCATAACTGATCTTCTGATCACCACTGCAAGTGCCGGCCAAAAACCAACAAATTGGACGACGCCCATGTCTGTAGGTGTATCACAAATTAAGCAATTTTTGTAAGATAAATTATGACAAAGTGATCTGCTAACTCTCCTATTTGTGTCTATGTGTGGCCACCCAGTGGGAACAATGTCCTGATATTATATTAAATTGGTTTCAAGGTAAATTGGAATCTTTAACCAAACTGGAGATTAGTTAAGTGCGGACATATCCAATGTATTAAAGTTGTCAGTATATGAACACATACCAACATAACATCCACTAGGAAAACCTATCCACATCCATTATAGAAAGAGAGAAACTCCTGGTATTAGATTTACCTGTGACATGGAGATAAACAAACTCTGCAGTTTGGTTATATAGTTTTATATCCCTTTCTCCTGAAATCCCTGGATAATATTTGCCATCATCTCCTCTTCTCACAGGATCTATCCGCAGGGTACAGCTGTTCTCTCCTGGTGCCAGTGAAGTCCGATATTTGTAATTCAGTATTATCAAGGATGAGTCCTTGGTGTTTAGGATCTCTAGATCAGTATTGCGATATCTGTATAAGTACCATACTGTGTCGGACCTTCCTGTGGTCCCGACAGGATGATATGTACAAGGAATCTCCACACAGGAGTCAGTCAGAGCAGTCATTGCGGAAGGGAACTTCCATCGCTGACATACAGAACCCAGATAGAAGCCTGGAAACAATCAGCAGGACATGAAGCCGGAGTCACAGAATCTCATTATATTGGATTATTCTGTAATTGTGAGATTATTTACCTTGACAGATAAGGAGGAGATAAATCTGCTTCACAGCCTCCATTCTGGATTAGGCTTGTCAGTGTCTAAACAGGAAGATACAAAATAGATACAATAACATATTACTGTCATTCATAGTACATGTGTATATTTCACCCATAATGATGTAATAAATAGATTTTGCTCTATATGGGGATTATTATAGTCTGTTTATTACAATACATGCTGCAGGGCTGCCCAAGGCTATTTATTGGAGTGTAGACTTTACCAAGCCTTCATAAAATAAATTATTTTGTTGCATCTACTCCATGCTGACCTCAGTCATGTGACCTCTGAAATGTGTAAGTGAGTTGAAACCCAATGTAGACAGGCAGTGTCCGCCTCCATCTCTAATAACTATTTAAAAAATATTGAATTTCAGTTGGACGTCAGCAGACAAAAATCAGTGAAAACATAGATGTACAAAAAAATTAGTTACATGACTTACTAATAATAAAAGTCTGAGCTTAGCCCATAAAGTTGTATCTCACATTCACAGAAGAGAAACAAAAAAAATTTAAATTGAAAAGATAGAGAAAAAATATAAAATAAATAAAATCACTTCTCCTGGCATTACATTTCTGCACCCCAATACATTCTGCAATTCCTTGAGCTTCTTCTGGCCCCATGCACAACAGTGGACTCCGGCACCCAAAGGCATCCAGTACAGCTGATGGGGTCTGCGTGTTGGACCCCTACTAATCTCATGATGATTAAACTGTAGATAGGTCATCAGTATAAAATATGCTATTGGGGCCCAGAAAAACCCATTAATGACGACTAACAGACACTTATCTTATTGAGAGCTTTATTGTGGGAAACGTCATTCTTTCTCAAGCAGGTTGTGTAGGAATAATATAGACTTATTCTAGCTATCACTTTCTAATATTAATATTTGGTATTAACTGTGATTTCACTAAAATTAATGGTGTGTTATTATATCTCAAATTATTGAGAAAAAGCTAAAAGTTTAAATCATCCCCTTTCCCTAGATCACATATAAATAAATAAATTTAAAAAAGTAAATGGAAACACATGAGGCATCCCAAATCCAAAATGCCCAAACTATTAAAATATAAATACATTTACCCTGTCCTGTTATTTCGGATTCTGAGGGTCGTTATGTTCTACATTGTCACAACTCTCTGCAATATGCTAATCTGATGTGGGGATACTATAGCACTAGAGATGACTCAATCGGTTTGTACCAATTGGGCCTCAGCCGTGAACCCCGGGTTGATGATGTCCCAGAGAACACCTCAAGCCAGGAGGAGACCCAAAGAGTTTTTTTTTTTTTTCCACCTCCTCTGAGCCTCTGTCTAGTATGCTGTACTCTGGGCTCTGAAGAGACCTCAGAGTATAATAATGTCATTTTTAACTTTGAGGTAACTTCAGGTGTGTTTGCTTTAGAGTGCTAGAAATTGGATAGATAAGATAGGAGCCCTAAGAGTATTCTAAGCTATGTTTTATAGATAGGCCTAGGAGCCCTAAGAGTATTCTACACTATGTTTTAAAGATAGGTTCCCAGGATAGGTTCCATCCGACAGATGACAGACACCTGATAGACCCCATTATAGTTAATAGGGTTAATAGGACTCCAGTCTTGTCAGCTACAGGTGATTCTCAATAAATTAGAATATCTTTGAAACGTTTATTTCTTTCAGTAATTAAATTATAAAAGTGACCTCCTATATTTTCTAGATTCTTTACACACAGAGTCTTCTATTTCAAGTGTTTTATTTCTGTAAATGTTGATTATGGATTACAGGTAATGAAAACCCAAATCTAAGAAAATGAGAATATTGTAAGTTCAGTTCAGTCTTGTAAATTCAGTGTCACCTGCCAAGGTTTCCTAAGCCTTTAAATGGTCCCTCAGTCTGGTTCAGTAGGACACACAATCATGGAAGACGTTGATTATGGATTGTATTACTGAATTACTGAAATGAATGAACGTTTCACAGATATTCTAATTTATTGAGATGCACCTGTATTCCTTTATACAGTCGTGTTGCAGTAAATATTGTATTATGAAGGTATTTTCTCTATTTTTAAGTATGGAAGCAAATGTCTAATTTCTTAATGGGTCTACCACAGGATGAATGAAACACAAACATTTTTGTTTCTTAAAATTTGCATTTAAATAGTTATCTATGTAAAATACAAATTAATGTTAGAAAGTTTTGTTGGGTTTTTTGTTTGTTATTTTCCTTTATAAAAGACCGTGCCACCTGATATTGCACTGAAAGTCCTGTTCTCACCCCATCCCCCTACTCCACCCCCAGTTACATTACTTATCCCTCATTCCCTGTCTACACTACACTATCTTGCCCTCTACATCTGTTTTTGACCCCCCAGTACCTAGTTTAAATACTCCTTCAACCGTCTAGCTATCTTTTCCGCAAGCACAGCTGCACCCTCCCCATTGAGGTGCAGCCCATCCTTACCATAGAACCTGTAGCCCACAGCAAAGTCGGACCAGATCTCCTAGAATCCAAACCCCTTCTTCCTACACCAGTTCCTGAGCTACGTGTTTACTTCCCTTATTTGCCGCTGCCTCTCCCGTGGTAAAAGTACTATTTCAGAAAATACCACCTTGGAGGTCATTGTCTTCAACTTGCACCCTAGTTCCCTGAAATAATTTTTAAGGACCTTCCACCTACCTCTAACTCTGTGAACTAAATAAGAAAAAGTTATGGCTTTTGGAATGGAAAAATTAGAAATGGGTATTGCGGGGAAGGGTTGTGCAACTTTTCTAAAAGAGCATACTCTTGTGATAAGCTATATGGTAACTATCCTATGTGTGTCTAGATGTGACTGGCCAGTGGGGGAGGGGAATTTCAGCCTTACATGGCTTTTGTTAGCATGTCCTGATATGGCGTTGAATTGAACTTGACATGAAACTTCTGTATTTTAGATAATTTTAAAATTTTTGCTTCCTCAAGTCAGGTTTTGAAATTCTGAACTGGTAGAACTCTCTTCTCTTTTCCTCTGCTTCAGAAACATTCCTATCAGTAGGTCACTCTAAACTCGCACGCACACTTGTAGCAATATCAAGCTCTCAAATTCAAGATGGAAGTGATTCATCAAATAGTGACCACGGATATCCAGGTAATTCAGGCTAAATGTAAATTTATTATAACACCACAGTTTCTAATCCTCTAGGACGATCTTTAGCTCATATCTGTGGGCAGCATAAGCGTAAGTGGTATAGTAGACATGGTGAATTTGCGTTTACAGCACTATGCAAAAAAGTTAGGCAGGTGTGGGGAAATCCTACAGCATAAGAATAATTAAAAGAATTAAAAGGGTTAATAGTTTATTTTTGTCAATTAACAAAATGAAATGAATAAACACAAAGAAATGTAAATCCCATCAATATTTGGTTTGCTCTTTGGAGGAGGAGTCCTGGAAGTGATGATCCGGCCCCACAGATATAGTCCTGATCTCATCATCATCCAGTCTGTCTGGGATTCCATGAAGAGACAGAAGGATTGGAGCAAGCAACATCCACAGAAGATGTGTGCTTAGTTCTCCAAGATGGCGGGAACAACCTCCCTGCCGAGGTCATTCAAAAACTGTCTGCAAGTGTAACAAGAAGAATTGATGGAAGGCAAAAGGCAAAGGTCACACCAAATATTGATGGGATTTACATTTCTCTTTTCTTAATTCACTTCATTTTAATTGATAAAATAGTATTAACCCTTCTATTTCTGAAAGCATTCTTACCTTATAGCATTTTTTCCACACATAAAACCTTTGCACAGTATTATATTTGGTGACTTTTTATATACATGCTTCTCTTACAGTGTACATAGTGGGTTGAAAAATTAAATAAATCCATCAAGTTCAACCTATTTTCACTTAAAATTCGGAGAAATCGCAATCATCCTCACTTTGTTTTTGTTTTTTTTACAAAAATGAATCGTAATTCAATATTTTTGTTGTTTTTTTCAAAAGATCTCCTCTATATGACCATCTGTCTGCTTTCTACTCTGGCTGTATAATGGCTACCTAGCTTGTTCCTCATAATATTTGAACGGTACAGATATAGCAAAGGATAACTTGACACTAAACTCTCCATTACCACTGTGGCATGTTATCTTAACTATTTCAGTGGCTTATCAATGGCTTATATCTTGTTGTGTGATAGTACATCAACTGCAGCAAGTTATTATGCAACTTTTCTGCAAGATAGCAGAAAGTCAAGGACTGGGAGGATACTGGAGTGATAGAGGGTTTGGGAGGTTCAAGTAAAGAGGCCTGTCTGGAGCCTGGAGGCTGTCACTGGGTTGAGTGCACAAAGCAGCAGCTCCAGAATCAAAGATGTTGCTAATTTCTCAGTTCTCCTCAGATCTAGTCACTGGATGGCTCACATGATCACATTGATCATGTTACTCGCATTTGTGTTTCAAAAACTGCTGGTATTTAGAAGAAGGTGTGATGCACGTACTGTAACATGATGGCAGAAATTGCAACATCTCAGCCTTATCCATGGTGAAACCGCTTATCTCTGACCATCTGTTCTCCTTTTTATCTGCCGAAGAAGCTTGTAGAAACATTTCAGTAAAGTTGTTTTTGAACCTCTAAGGATATTGGGCAAATTGCAAGAAAAACTCAAAAACAGTATAGATATAAAGAAACCTCTCAGATGACCAACCAAAATGGCATTAATGACTGGTCTCCTGGGGTGGTCTTCTTAAACAGGTGATCCTTTCGAGAGCTTCCCCTGTAGTTCCCAACCACACACTAGGTCCCCCCAAAATAGCAAAAACACGAATGCACCCCTCTAGTCTTTATATAAACATTTAACTGATCCACATTTCATTATCCAATTAATCTTCTCATGAAACCAATTCACAATGATAAGGATGTAGTCACATTTGTGCTATTTAATCTATTCTTCCAGTCCATCGTAGGATGAGATGAACGGATTAAACAATAAAACTGATCTGTATAATGATGGATGACAACAAAGGACAGCATAATGGGGTTCATTGGGTATCCATTATTTTCTCACTGAAATCACTGGACAAAAGAAGTCTGGTTTGTAGTAGTAATATTTGGTGTGACATTTGCCTTTTGCCTTCCATTAATTCTTCTGGGTATACTTACAGGTAGTTTATAAAGGAACTCAACAGCCAAAATGGCATGACTATAAAGTACATCTGTCCTGCAAAAAAATATGCCTTATGCATCCCTGTTCACGGAAATATAAAAAAGATACATGTGTCAGAAAATTGCATCTGCAAAAATATTATTTTTGACAAAGTTTTTGATTTTAAGGGGTTAAAACTTAAGCGCTTTTCACAGAAAGTCTGCAGAGGTTTCCATTTCCTGTTTCAATTTTACCTATAGGAAAACCACGGGCGTCTCCATAGGTATAATTGACATGCTGCGATTTCCAAAACCACAACAGTTTTGGAAATTGCAGTGTGTCCACAACATGGATATTCCCACACCGTGAGGATGGGATTCGCTAGAATCCCATCCACTGTGCAGCGACTGTAAAATGCTGCGTTTTTTCCGCAGCATTTCTGCCATGGGCAAACCGCAGCATTTACACCATGTGTGGCCCAGCCTTAGTTGGATTTTTTTTTTTTTTTTTAAATCATATTGCTTTATACAGTCTTCTTCCTCTAAATATAGAATAATGAAGATATTTTCCCCTATTTTTATGTTTGGAATCAAATGTCTAATTTCCTTTTGAGTCCACCAAAGGATCAATGAAACACAATAAAATTATTTTATTTCTTAACATTTTGCATTTGAATTGCATTCTATCTAATATGCAATATAATGTTAAGTTTTTTTTTCTTTACAAAAGACTGTGACACCTGATATTGCACTCAAAGTCTATGGATCATGGTGATGTTGTTTTTGGATTAGTATAGTAAAGGACAAGGAATAATGAAAAAGGGAAATGGGCAGTGTAGACACAGAGAAAATAATAAAATATTATTTTTTATTGAATTGAATAAAATGTCTATATAGACATAAAAATGAACATAGAATAGACAATTTTATAGAGTGAGAGGTCCCTTTTTCTCACTCCTTATATTCCACTATTTAAATTAAGTGGTCACTATAAGAAATTACATAGTGAACCAGGACGACCTACATGTTCCCCCAAGAATTACATCTATACTGAGATGTCTTAGTAGAGCCAAGTTCACACTACATGTATCTAGACGGTCCTGGCTGGTAGCCAGATTCCAATTAGCAGCAATTATACAAATGCATGGTCCCTAAATTGTAAATAAGGAATCGCATTGGTATAGGAACCCAAAAACTTTTCAAGCGTGTGCACTGCATATATACAAATTTCTTATTTATTGGGGGTAGACAAAATTAAATATTGAGCGTTGGTTGGTGTTATATGTTATACTGTTTTAGTATTAACAGCAATTTATACATACTCACATACTGTTGTTAGTTTGGTTGAAAAAATACATACACATGTGGACAAAATTGTTGGTACCCCTCGTTTAATGAAAGAAAAACCCACAATGGTTACAGAATTAACTTGAATCTGACAAAAGTAATAATATATAAAAACTCTATGAAAATTAACAAATGAAAGTCAGACATTGCTTTCCAACCAGGCTTCAACAGAATTTTTAAAAAAAGAAAACTCATGAAACAGGCCTGGACAGAAATGATGGTTTCCTTAACTTAATATTTTGTTGCACAACCTTTTGAGGCAATCACTGCAAACGATTCCTGTAACTGTCAATGAGACTTCTGCACCTCTCAGCAGGTATTTTGGCCACTCCTCATGAGCAAACTGCTCCAGTTGTCTCGGGTGTGAAGGGTGCCTTTTCCAGACGGCATGTTTCAGCTCCTTCCAAAGATGCTCAATAGGATTTAGGTCAGGGCTCATAGAAGGCCACTTTAGAATAGTCCAATTTTTTCCTCTTAGCCATTCTTGGGCGTTTTTAGCTGTGTGTTTTGGGTCATTATCTTGTTGCAAGAACCATGACCTGTGACTGAGACCAAGCTTTCTGACACTGGGCAGCACATTTCTCTCTAGAATCCCTTGATAGTCTTGAGATTTCATTGTACCCTGCACAGATTCAAGACACCCTGTGCCAGATGCAGCAAAGCAGCCCCAGAACATAACAGAGCCTCCTCCATGTTTCACAGTAGGGACAGTGTTCTTTTCAAGATAGGCTTTATTTTTCCATCTGTGGACATAGAGCTGATGTGCCTTGCCAAAATTTTTGATTTTTGTCTCATCTGTCCATAGGACATTCTCCCAGAAGCTTTGTGGCTTGTCAACATGTAGTTTGGCAAATTACTTTTGTCAGATTCAAGTTATTTCTGTGACCATTGTGGGTTTTTCTTTCATTAAACGAGCGGTACCAACAATTTTGTCCACATGTGTATATCCATCAAACGGCAATGCAAAAGGACATTGATGAAAGAAAGTGGGTAAATGTTGTTTTTCCCTATTGATTAAGGGATAGGCAAAATGAATAAAAAATTAGAATAAGGCATGAGCAAATCTGCCCTAAAAGGGAAACATTTCCCACTTCATCCCAAGCAGCAATCAGACTGGATGAACATGCAAACAAGAATTATTTTCATATATTTATATTAATGGAAGTGTTAGGCCAGGGTCCCACGTGGTGAATCCCATCCACACCTTGTGGAAAAATACCTGCAGTGGACACACTGTGATTTCCAATCGCAGAGTGTCAATTATACCTACAGAAACGCTGGTGGTTTCCCTATAGGTATAATGGAAGCAGAAAGTCCGCAGAGTAAATGTCTGGTCTCCGGGGACCCGTGATGTCACAGAAGCAGCCAGTAAAGGAACAATGGTGCCAGAGAAGATGCACCAGGTGCCATGAGTAAATATTTTCTAATATGTATGTGTGTATGTGTGTGTGTGTGTGTGTGTGTGTGTGTGTGTGTGTGTGTGTGTGAACTCCATTGCCTGTCCTCTTGAACATGTTTTCTGAATACTTATTGTTGGATGTTTTTGCAATAAAACTTATTAATAGTTGCATTTTATTGAGTCATTGAGCCAAGTCAAGGTAAAGAACATACAATGCTTCCATCATACAATGCATAGATCCTGATCAGATCATGGTTTCACACACAATGGTTTCTTAAGAAATATTCAAACATAATAACTTAACTAAATAAAAATGAAAAACTACAGGGTTTGCCTGGATAACTAGCGAAAAACGTAACATTTTTAGTTTAGGTGCCTATGTGTATGAGCAGTGTACAGGCAAAGTCTTAAGCCTAATGTTACAGAGGACATGATGGAAGCAAGAAGATATCCACAATATTACCAAAACAGTATATAATAGATTCTCAATACCTTTCCTAAAGATAGTTTCCTAAAGATAGCACATACAGAACATGTGTAAAATAGTCCCACTGCATCTCCAGCACATATGACATGAAGGGATAAATACGAGTCAATTTGGAGTGAGATATCAATGGTAAACTATTTTTCTGGAGGTCTCCAAATGAGTAGTCCTGAATATGGAGTAAGAAATGCCTAAAAATCGCAAAAAATCTGATATTTCATACAAATGTTTGAAAATGCCATAAGATTGTCACATCTGAGATATTGTTACTTTACCCTTTTCAATCTAAGTAGTCATATCGAAGTCGGGAATAAAATATTGGAAACATCTAATTGGGAGATCACTTTCAATGGAAATACAGGGTCAGTTACACAAAAGCGTTTCCATGCTTGGAGACCCACTTTAATGGTTAAATATGGAGACTTGAGCATAGCAACGCCCATTGACAGTAACCATAGTTGGGTTGCAAGTGGAGGATTTTTTGACAATCCACATTCTATTTTTATCCAATATTTTACATTTCTGCTGACCTTCCAGTATCTAGTTTAATCTAAACTGAGTGCAAATCTTTATTCGGTTTTAATCCAAATACAATACAAGAATAAATAAGACCAAAAATGCAAGTGCAAAGAAAACAGTCAAATAAATATCACCCAAATCCATCCAAATGCAATAAACACAATAAAGTAACCAAATCAACTAATAAGCACCCCTCCCCAAAAAGAGAGGGTGAAATGAAAATGTCTCCCTTCTCACCATCCTTCCTCAGTCCCCCAAGCCATCCCCGATGGCATCTAGTCCTCCTCCAGCAGATCTGTGTACATTCTAGAATGTTGAAAAGATAACCAAGGTTGCCATGTTTTGTAAAAGCTATCATATGAATCCTAAAACTTTGATGTCAAATTCTCCACATAATGTTATAAACCCTAAGAATCCACAGCAAAAGTGGCAGAGGAATAGATTTCTTCTACTAGAGTGAGATTCATTGCCAAGTTACCATTACCAAAAAGGGCCAAGACATACGCATAAGACTAAAAAATATGGACAAAGGTAACCTCATCCCTACAACATCTCAACGCGTAGACTCATACAGAATGTAAATTTTGTGAAACCTAATACCAATGTACAGATGTGCCAAAATAATAATATGGGTATGCCAAGCTACATTCAGAGAAAGCCCTAAATCAGATTTAGAATATCATTTTTGGATAACATTTTTTAATCTGGCAGCTTCAGCTGTGTATTATAGCTGTTTATTTTAGCTGTGTTCATGCTGATGATTTTATAGACCCAGTGACAGTGTCCACGTGATCAGAATTCTGTGATAGTACAGTGCTATTCTTCTGTAGACTCCTGCTTGCACCTCACTATTATGGTACATGTCAACAGGTTAACGTTTCACTGTTGCGTACTCCACAACTTCGGAATGGCTGTCTTTGGAGGAGGTCAATGGAGACTGGTTCTGCTGTCCATGGGAGATAACAGTATATTCAATGTCATATGATGGCTGCATGGCCTGCAAAATTATATAAAATAAAAAATAGTTTCAAATATTTGTCAAGTCGTATGTAATCCCAGAAAAGTCAAAAAGAGTTGTAGAGAGGCCAAGAAACAGCTCAAATCTTCCTTAAAACCAATGTGTAACAGACACATATTGTATCAACTCAGGTAAATAGATTGACCACACAATGTGTAATGATCACTCATCATACAAACAGAGATAAAATGTTGATGATGTGTGGGGTTCCCATTGGGGTATTTGTCCTCGATGCTGAGTTTAGGGGCTCCATTTGACCCAGCAGTAAGGGTTTAAAAAAAGTGCTAAACTTTCTATCGAGACAGAGAGGAGATAAATCTATCTTTAAAACCAATGTACATATGCATTACATAAAATATACCAATGTCATAGAGGGAGGTCCTTAGTTAGAATTCTCCTCCCCCACCCTCATCTAAACCATATACAGTGAAACTTCTTGAAAGGACCACCTCTCTGAGAAAATTAAACCCTTATCTAGACCACATTTTCTGTGACAGATTTTCAGTTTTCCATATTAACCATCCTCTATAAGATGACCACCTGTTCCTCAGAAGACCACTTTTTAATGCAATTTTGGATGGTCATCTTAAAGAGGTTTCACTGTATTATACAGTTGCCCTTTCTTTGGGATGGCACTATGTGCAAACATGTTCATTTTGGTTTTCCTCTTGGCCGGACATGCCCATATATGTATGCCAGAAGATGATTAGCTTTTCTAGACAATATTTTCTTGCAATCCTACATGTATCTATATGTGGCCACCCACTGGTTGTGCAGTATTTCAGTAATTTAGTTTGCATGTTGTGATACTGTATAAGTCTCTTTTAGAATTACTTACCTCACTGTTACTATAAATCACATAGTTTTCCTCAACTTTGACATCCACTGAAGGCCTAAAATAAATATAACAAAAATATGTTAAAAAATATAAATCAATTTTCCCTTCTAATTTTTAACAACCATTTCCCTTCAAAAAATATTGTCTGAACGTGTTCTCTACCCTTCATAACTGAACATGTGCCTAACCTTTAACAACCCTATGGTGAACTGTCTATGCCTTTTAAGCCAATTATGGACAAGCTTTATCTCCTGATATACATGTCCTAACCCAGACCAAGGGTTGATCTCGGTTCTAAAGTTAACTTACACATGCAATATGAACTGCCTTTAGCCCATGATTATATCCATCGAGAAGAGCCAAAGAAACACTGGGCAGTAAGGTTAAGATGCTCCCTTGGTCATTGAGGAAGTGGGTTGAACTGTGACATTATCTTCACTCTGACTAAGAAAGCCGCCCTCCTATTGCCCTCCCTGAATAATTCATGCCAGAGAAGTAACTTAAAGCTCCTGGACTTCAATGCAAAATTTTTAATGGTGTCTCTACATACCTTGTGCCATTTAGAAAAGTGATATATTTTATGTGGCTGAGGGAGCTTTGGGGTCCCCTCAGGGTCCAGGGACAAGTAGCTACTGCTACCTCTATAGCTACACACCTGTTTCATGACCTACCCTTAGGATAGATCATCACTTAAAGATCTGCAGGGGTCGACACACGGTCCCCAGCCAAACAGCTGTTTGAAGAGTCTGCAGCACTCAGCATTGGTGCTACTTACCATGCACATCGCCATACATTTGTACAGTGTCTGTGCTTGGTATCACAGCTCAGCTCATTCACTTGAATGGAACTGAACTGTGATCAGGCCATGTGACCAATGAAAATGACATCACATGACCTATAAAGTGGAAGCCATGATCAGGGACCACTGCTGCAACTTTAAACATCTAATTTTCTATGGAACTTCTGGGTGTCAGACCCCTACAGATCTTCAATTAATAACCAGTCCTAGAGTTTGTTTTTTTTTGGTTAAAGCCCCTTTCACCAAAAAAAATATGTGGAAACATAATGCAGATATTAATAGAATCACAGAGAGACTCACTCTGATTTCATGGTAGGTGGTTGGGTGTGGGAACTACTCTGGTTATTTCCATAATAATTTTCACTCTTAGCCATGGTATTCTAGAGGGAAACATTGCCATAATAGATTATTTATTTTATAAAGGACATAAAAATATTAAGCGTTGGATCTGCTGGGCATGAGCACAGATAACATATAGTAGGTTAAGCAGATACTTGAAGACAATGAAGTCATAATGTCAAGCACAGTAAATAAAAGCATAATACAGGGAAGTATAGGTCATGGAAAACACTTACAGGAACCGCTCCATGATTTGGATTAGTTGGAGAGGACTTCTTGTTTCCTCTACTGAAAAATCATGAAATTCAAAAATTAGAATCCGGAGGTTGTATATGTCCTGCAGAGCTAGAGGATTATCATTAGTGTGAAAAAAATATCTAGAATGTATGTTTAGTCAATGGACATAATTATAAGCTTGTTTCACAGTATATGAAGCTGGCCTCTCACTGAAGATTTTGGATGGCAGAAATAGCCTGTCGATCATTGTGTTTCCATATCAAGTACGACAATGACCATAGTCAATTTTTTGTCAAAAAGTTTACCTGCCATGTCATTGTCAGGGACTATAGTTGAAAGAAGTGATTTATTTTAAAAATATTCATGAGGTTCACCTAGAACCAGAATTCCTATTATTATACTATGGGGTATCTTCAGAGGAGGACATAAGGTGTCAGGAGTGCTGGGAAAGAAGACTGGATTCTGTGAAGGATCTCAGGGGAGATGAGGAAAGTTGACTATAAGGCCTGGGCCCGACGTGGCGTAAATGCTGTGGCAAAAACCTCAGCATTTTACAGTTTCTGCAAAGTGGATGGGATTCTAGCAAGGCGTGGTATCAGCCCCTTGTAACCCTGTTGACCACTTTTTTCTTTCCTTTTATGTCTCTCCTTATTCTTTTCCAACCTCTCTGAATTCTATAGTTTTATGTATCAGGGCATAAATAAAATTTTTTTTAAAAGTCCGTGTATAAAGTGCATGGTGTATGGGTCTGATAGATCTGTGAAAATAAGCAAAGGCTTCAAGCATGTATGGTAATGGTAAATGGTAAATAAATGCATAGAATGTTGGTGTAGTGTGTAGTGTGAACAGTGACTTGTGTGGGATGGTAACTAAGCATATGATAATAATCCATATGAGTGATTGGTAATTGGTGACCTCGTGACTACAATGGCTAAAACTCTAAATCAATGGGAATAACTCAACCAGATGTAGAAAACATTAACTTGACATTAGGGGTGCATCATGCCAATTATTTCAATGTTAAATTTCATGTTAAAAAAAAGATGTGGAGTCATTCCGTGTCAAGTGGACCAATTTTAACCCCTTAATGACCGGACCATTTTTTGTTTTTGCATTTTCGTTTTTCCCTCCCCACATTCCAAGAGCCATAATTTTTTCATTTTTCAGTTCACAGAGTCACATGATGGCTTATTGTTTGCGAAACAAATTGTACTTTGTAATGTCACTATTCAATATGCTGTGCAATGTACTGGGAAGCTGGAAAAAAATTCAGAATGAGGTGCAATTGGAGAAAAACTGCATTTGCGCCAAATTCATATGGGTTTAATTTTTACACCATTCACTGTGTGGTAAAAATGACATGTTACCTGTATTCTGCGGGTCAGTACGAAAACGGCGATACCAAATTTATATAGTATTTGTAATGTTTTGATACCTTTTAAAAAATTAAAAACTTTGCTAAATAGAAAAAAAAAATAGCATCGCCATATTGTGTCACCTGTAACTTTTTCATATTTTCATGTATGGAGCTGGGTAAGGCGTCTTTTTATGCGGGACAACATGACATTTTTATTGATACCACTTGGGGAAAGATCTGATGGTTTGATCACTTTTTATTCAATTTTTTATAGGAGACAAAGTGTTGGAAAAAACCGCTATTTGGCCATTTTGATTTTTTTTCCCTGCTACGCCGTTCACCGTATGGGATAAATATTTTAATATTTTAATAGTTCGGGCATTTTGGAGCGCGGGGATACCTAAAGTGTTTATGCTTACTTTTGTTTATTTACTTTTATATCTGATCTAGGGAAAGGGGGGTGATTTGAACTTTTGTGTTTTTTTTTAATTTTTACATACTTTTAAAAACTTTTTTTTTTATACTTTTACTTATATGATCAGACTCCCTAGGGACCTTGAAACCTAGGGAGTCTGATCGATCATACTATTCACTGCGATACAGTAGCAAAATGCCTTCACTGCTATTACACGATGCCAGAGGCATCCGCAATTTAGACGCCGCAGTCGCGTTTGACCGCGGCATCTAAAGGGTTAACAGCCGCGATCGGTGCAGGCACCGATCGCTGCTGTTAGCTGCGGGTCCTGGCTGTATTATACAGCCGGCACCCGCGGTGTATGGAGAGCGCTCAGCTCCTGAGCGCTCTCCATACATCGTCATGCGACTCAGGACGTACTATTACGCCCTGGGTCGTTAAGGGGTTAAAGGTCATTCCCACCTCACCATCTCAGATTTTGTTGACATTTGGTACATAGTTTCTCTATGATATAAAACTAAGCTGTGCAAAATTTTAGCTCAAAAGACTAAAAATTGGAGGTTTTAGGGGACCTCAAGTAAAGGGTTGCAAAAAGTCACCTGAGCAAAAATTACATTTTGGGCCAACTTGGAAGTTTTAGTAATATAAGGGGGATATTTTGAGAACCTGCACAACTTTTAGGGCTTAATGAACTGGCAAAACCTCATGTTCCTAGTCCTCTTACTTTTTGCATGGATTAGGCTCAAAAAACTGCAAAAATGAATTTACAGCGATGTTGAGGCTGCTGTAGTGTCTAACCTAGTTGGCCTTTCAGGTTGATTTTTGGTAGGTGTACTAAATACACGGCTGTAATAAGACCTGCCAATTTGCAGCACTTTCCTTAAAGTGGTTGAAAAAATATAAGCGTCCAAAGTTGGTATAAAAAACATTTTTGCCTAATTTTGACATCTTTGATGCCCTATATCTCCAGTGGGACAGCTTCAATCTTCTTTCTTTTAGCACCATTAGAAAGAGCAGATTTCTTTCTATTAGAATATGTTGTTTTCATTTTGGAGTCTCTTCATATAAGGATTGAAAAAAAAAGTGTTTTTTGGCAAGTATTGTTAAATGATAGAGGAAATGGATATAGGGCTCATCGATGTTTCTAATTGCTGTATAAGTCACTTAGTGCTTTAAACATGCGTTGGTCCATGGTGGTTACGCCACTGGAAGAACTGCTAGAATATTCTGTTCAGGAATCCAACAAGAATCTCTTCTGATAGGCCAATGAAATGATTGTGCAGGCCCACATGGATGCATACAGTTGACCAAGGCATCATGTTCTTCAAATGATGTGTCACAATCATTACCAATCCACCATTTCTTGTCATAAACACAGGCAATATACTGCCCAGGCTGAAGTTGAGACACATTTATGCTTAGGTACACTCACTGGGTCATCTGACTTACAAAGTTTGACAACAAATGAGGAGGAATCATTTGACACTCTACTGACTGAAATTTGGTTCAAGTCAATGGGAATAAACTGGTGATTTTCACGAGTTCCAGCAACTATGGAAGCTTTACTGAATCTTTCCTCTTGTGCAGATGTTGAAGATTCAATTTCATTCTTGGAAACAAAAATGAACTTGATTTTATTTATTTTTTGATCACAAGATTCAAACAAACCTTGTGCTGTGAGAATTTGGCTATTTTTAGGTCGATGCAAACTAGCCAGAGCAGCTAGTCGCTTTGTTGTACCACCTATGACATCACATGGTGACTTGCCATGGCTTGTGCTAAAGAAATTCCACTGTGCATTTATTCAAAATTCTGTTTGATGATAGCACAAGTTGCCAAAGTTTTTGAAGTTCTTGTATTGTGCAGCTGAGCCATCACTAAAGTATGTTACATACTTTATTGCACCAATTGTGCTTTTCAAGAATGCGATTAATTTTCCCAAGAATGCATATACAGCAACTGTATCATGCCGCAAGCTGTTACTTATTATGCAAACACTTGTGCACTGAATTTCACTTCAAGCATCACGGAAGTACACAACAAATGGATGCAGTTTAGCTTGACTGTTTTCCCAGTGGAAACCTTGAACAGCATCTTGGACAATAAATGAGTAGTTTTCAGCAAAGTCCATGAGAACAACAATTTCACAAGGATGTAGGTTTTCTTTAACAGTTTTTAAGTATTGTGTCTGATGTTTGGAAATGTAATGGTGAATTGACAGGTCAGAAACTTTCAATGCAAGCTCAGATACAAAATCATCAACATACATCTGTTTGGTCTCCAGTGTGGTGCGATCTGTATGAACCCACTGCTTAAACTCATACAGTGTCCATATTAGGACATCCTCAGATATCAGAGTCAAACATCAGATTAATAATAGTTTACCTGACTTTGATTCTGACACCTGACTTTGATACCGACACCTGACTTTGATTCTGACACTGACATTCTGTCAGGTAATTTTTAAGCACATCTTTACCTGGACATATTTTATAACATAATGTGTTCTTTAGTTAAAAAATTGGTGTTTATTGAAAGAAGAATCACTTTTACTATACTTTTACTTCACAGGCTACTGCCCGCAAATATTCGAGGTCATTTTTTCAATCCTTATATGAAGAGATTCCAAAATGAAAACATATTCTGATAGAAGGAAATCTGCTCTTTCTAATGGTGCTAAAAGAAAGAAGATTGAAGTTGTCCCACTGGAGATATAGGGCATCAAAGATAGCCAAAATTAGGCAAAAATGCTTTTTATACCAAATTTGGACGCTTATATTTTTTCAACCACTTGAAGGAAAGTGATGAAAATTGGAAGGCCTCATTATAGCCATGTATTTAGTACACCTACCAAAAATCAACCTGAAAGGCCAACTAGTTTTGACACTACAGCAGCCTCAACATCGCTGTAAATTCATTTTTGCAGTTTTTTTTTGCAAAGTTTGAGCCTAAACCATGCAAAAAGTAAGAGGACTAGGAACATGGAATTTTGCCAGTTCATTAAGCCCTAAAAGTTGTGCAGGTTCTCTAAATATCGCCCTTATACTACTAAAACTTCCATGTTTACAGCTTCTGGAAGTTGGCCCAAAATGTCATTTTTGCTCAGGTGACGTTTTGCAATCCTTTACTTGAGGTCCCCTCAAACCTCCAATTTTTAGTCTTTTGAACTAAAATTTTGCACAGCTTAGTTTTATATCATAGAGAAACTATGTACCAAATTTCATCAAAATCTGAGATAGTGAGGTGGGGACCCCTGGTCCACTTCATATGGAATGACTCTATTTAGCATTAAAAAAGTGGGTTTCAAACAATGAGGTATTCTTGGGTAGAAATGAACAAAGCTCAGCAATCTTCTCTGACTTGGGATATCAACATTGATGAATATGCAAATCTTATTACCTTAGAAAAATGCAAAGGGCCAAAGTGAAAAAGAGTAAAAAGAGAAGTCCACCAACTGTCCACAAAAGCAGATGTAAATCCACGTCCGCTGCATCACCTGTAAAAAAAAAAAAAGAAAAGATGAGGCTGTAGGAAAACAAAGATTATCTGACTTGTATCTTGCCATACGGTAAATCTGCAAGTCCTGTCAATTTCCTTTCAACTTCTAATATTGTACATGTAGGGTGTCCCTTACCTCTTGGTTGGACATGTCCAGTTATGTGTATCACAAATTAAGCAGGTTTTCTACACACAATATGGTTTCATTGCAAGTTGTTACTAAGTGATATTATAACTTTTCTACATGTGTCTATGTGAGAACACCCAGTGGGGGAGGGGAATTACAGCCTTTCAAGGCTTTTGTCAATATGTCCTGATATTGTGTTGTATTGGTTTCAAGAAATATTGGAATTTTTAACCAAATTGGAGAAAAGTTCAGTTTGGCTACGCCCATATAAATCACATAATAGAGGTCACAGATAAAATCGATATTAGGCAGTATGTTTTTGAAGGTAGAACAAAAAAGAGAGAGACCCAATTGAACATGAGCGAAAATAAATATTAATGCACTTTGAGGCATTAATGCCAGACTTTGTGAAGATGCCAAGGTCAGACCAAGATTGGTAGAGGTCCCAATACATTCTAGCAATGTCCTCTAAAAAAGTTAGCAGGATCTGATGAATATTTGCTCTGCATGATGACAACCCTCCATTGCTTTGTGGCAGGTTTGGGGGGAAAACAATATCCAATCCATTTGACTTCTCTATAATCTGTCCCTAAATCTGCATTTAGAACCTTCCATCTTCTTCAGTTTTTATATTAAAGGCAAGAAAATTCTTTCTCTCTTTCTTTCTTTCTTTCTTTCTTTCTTTCTTTCTTTCTTTCTTTCTTTCTTTCTGTTATGTTTCTAACATTTTTTTTACATTTTCACATTATTATTATCATTATTATTTTACCATTATGCTGTGTCAGTCTTCAATGTATCCCAGTATACAGGTAAATAGTGATCTCAGGTAGAAAAATCTGCCACAAAAAACGCTGTGTTTCCACAATGTGGAGCCATAACCTTAAAGTAAGTTTTATGTACGTGACACACAGTTTTGTGCTGATGGGACAGGGATAGAACCTGTGATGTGAGAGCATTGTTGTTTTTTTTTATTTTATTTTGTCTTTATTTACTTTTTTTTTTTTTTTTTTTTTTTTTTTTACACATTGTACCCCCCACAAGCCCCCAAACACATTTTTGTGGGGCATTTTAACATGACTTTTTTTTTTGGCTGATTTCACCTGTAACTGGGGCTGATACAATGGTCCGAGTTACAGAAGTAATACAGCCTCCTAGCATTCACTGCAGAGCTTATCTGTGTCTTAGGCTGTGTTCACACAGAGTTTTTTGGCAGCCGATTTTGACGCTGAATCTGCCTCAAAATCTGCCTGAAAAAACTCCTCCCATTCATTTCAATGGGAGTCAGTAGCGTTTTTTTTTCCTGTAGCGGCTTTTTTCCGCTAGCGGAAAAAAAAAGCAACATGACCTATCTTGCCATGGATTCCACCCGCGGTGTCCGCGGCTCGGGACGCACTCCTGATTAGGCCCATTCAGCTGGGCTTAATCAGGAGCCGTTAGCCTCGACAGAATGCTGATGCACTGCATCAGAATCCTGTCGTGGCAGACCGTGGCGAAAATTCCGGGGGTGGAAAATTTTCTGCCGTGTGAACACACCCTTATAGTACTCTGCAGCTCTTGCAGTGCCCTGACATCTAGCAACCACATGACCGCTGGACCTGGAAGAAGAAGAAAGATAGTAAGAATGTGGAATCTAGAAATTAAATTGTGTTAAAAGTCAGAGAGAGAAGAGCTGTCACCGGGTCTGACAAGCCCAATGAGCATTTTTATAAAAGTTGCCAGTTCTGATTGTCTGTTTTGACATTTTTTGGAAGAACAAATGTGAGGCTTGTATATAGTATATATATAATATAGACATATACGATGAAGGGGGGAGTATAAGGAGAGCTGCTAATGTTACCACATGCAGTATTTAAGTGAAAATAAAATTTAGCATTGTCTCCAATCACCTACAATACGTACATTTGATGTTCAGTCTTCCTAATCTCTCAGTTCTTTGTCCATGAGGATATGTAGCTTTGCATTCAACAGAACTCCCATCGTCCACACATGAAGGAATATAAGTCAGTTCTGATTCTTATCTCCAATATCCCCCAGAAATCTCCACCGACTGGTTTTTAACTTGACCAGGTTTGTTCCATTGTAGAGAAGGAGGACTGGAGCGACACGTGTGATCTACAGAACATCTTATAGTGGTGGCTTCTCCTTCAGTCATAACTCCAGGCACATAAAGCTGAATGTTCACTTTATCTGTGCAATTTTAGTTTAAAAATCTGATTTTTAGCATATATCATGTTATATTGAACAGTTATAGCAAAATTATATTTCTTTGAACAAAACTGGTCATCTTTTGTCACACATCTCCGCAAGTGTTACACCAGGAGTAAAGGTAAGGAAGGTCACATCTGTACATGTTACTGTTTATCCATCTATTGACAGTCATTGGTTATATTTTAGAGACAGTTCACACTATGTTTATTGATGAAGAATGGAAGAAGAAATATAAGTGACATATTTCTAGTTTCTAGAGTAGCTAAAAGATAGAACTGGGTCTAAGCGATTAACAATCGCAATTATTTACACTAAACATCAGATTATTTTCACTTTTATCTTATTTTACCAGATTCTCTATACTTCTCTAGACTTAAAGGAGTTGTCCATGATTTTTTTTATAATGCATGACCTTTCCTTATGCTTCATTTTTGGCCTATCCTTAGGTTTTATGGCCCTATCCTGCGAACACGGCCATAAATATTTTAATTGATGGTCCCATAGTGTCATGTATGTGGCCACTTTAACACTTAAAAACAATTAATATGGTAAAAAATGTTATAGATTTTTTTCTGTGAACACTTTTTCCTTTAAACAAACTTGAATAAACTTAATTTCATTTTATTTTATTTTTTTTATTTTGTCTTTGTTGGCCGCGAAGCCAGTTTTTTTCGTCAGACACAAAGTCCTGCATATTCGACTTTGTTTCCGACGAAAAAAAACAGCTTTGCGGCACATAGGGTGTAAGCGCACACCCGCGCATTGCTTTAAAAGCCCATTCAAGTGAACCCATCCTTTATGTGACACTGATAATTAGCTGAGCATGATATCTTATCATAGAGCACGACATTGTAACGTTGAGTTCATTTTCTATGCTACAGTGTTCTTAGCACATTACATTTGTGTCCTCTTTCCTCTTGACTGGATATGTCCAGATTTGTGGATCACAAGTTAAGCAACATTTATAAAAACAACATGGTATCATGACAGGTTATCACAAAGCGACATGCTAACTATCCTATTTGTAACCCCCCCAGTGGGGGAGGGGAATTACAGCCTTTCAAGGCTTTAGTTACCATGTCCTGATATTATGTTGAACTTGTTTCTTCAAAAATCAAAGACTATGCTGACATCTGAATATATATTTTATATCAGAGGTTTCTTCAGGGTTTTTGTCACTTTAAAAAGCAATAGTAGCACATGTGGTACTCTTGAGGTCAAATGATGGAAGACTTGAGAGGATCCATCATATCTCCATAATACATCTATATACTCCATTAGATGGCCTTAGGGTTTATCAATTGTGATCAGATTCTAATGGATTAATTACAAAGACCAGTGCAATGCAATCACATATTTATACCCAACCATCTCACTACACACATGAATACATCCACATAACATCCACTAGTAGATATAACACAAGTGAGATTTCCAGTGGTTTCTGGTATTAGTCACCTTATATATTTACCTGTAACAGAGAGAACCAAGGTTTTATCTTGTTTCTTATATGCATTTATCTTTCTATCTTCTGCTATTCCTGGATAATATTTATCATCACCATCTCTTCTTACAGGGTCTATCCGCAGGGTACAACTGTTCTCTCCTGATACCAGTGAGGTCCGATCTTTGTATTTATCCATTACTGATGATGAGTCCATGGTGTTTAGGATCTCTGGATAACCCAATGTTCTATATAAGTACCATACAGTGCCGGATATCTCTGAGTCCCCGGCAGGATGATATGTACAAGGAATCTCCACACAGGAGCCGATCAGAGCAGTCATTCTAGAAGGGAACGTCCATCGCTGATATACAGAACCCAGATAGAAGCCTGGAAACAATCAGCAGGACATGAGGCCGGAGTCACAGACTCTCATTATATCGGATTATTCTGTAATTGTGAGACTATTTACCTTGACAGATGAGGAGAAGATAAATCTGCTTCACAGAAATCCCAGTCATACTGTAGATGTGATATTGATACAATAACATGTTACTGCCATTGGATTACTCTACTTGTATGTTTTACTGAAAAATGCTAAATATATTTTTCTGTAGAAGTTACCTGCATTACACACAACACAACAAAGCCATTAAAAATATGCCACAGTGTAGTTAATGTGTTAAGTGTTAAAGGGGTTGTGTTATTAAAGACACTTATCACTTATCCTCCATCCAAAGGATTGAGGATAAATGTCAGATCATTTGGAGTCTGACCGATGGGATCCCCCTGTGATCAGGAGAAGCTTCACTGGTAGTCTTCACGGGGAATTTGATCCCCATGTCTTTTGATCACAGGTGGATCCCAGCAGTCAGACTACCAATGAGCTCTCCCCGGGATAGAGAATAAATGTGATGATACAACCCCTTTGATTATTCATTCATCTGTATTGAGAACATAGCATGGACAACAAAATAAATACAACAGACCCAACAGTAACAGTTCACAAATCAGATAGTGGAAGAACATTGACAGTCCCCATCAGGATATCACCTACTTACATGCTGTGTAGACAGGCAGAGGGTAAAGTGGTAGATGGCCGATATCTGCCACTTAGAATATTACTTGCAGTGAGATAAGGCCTGGAGCCTGGGATTGGGGACTTGCTACAGGTCTTCTCCAGTACGGGTGTTGTGGACAGGTGTATGCAGTGTTTAAATTGAAAGCTGCCAGAGCAGTGGGTGTGGTAGAACAGAAGTAAGCTGTGTTGTCATACAGACCCTGGTCAGCTGCTATACACACTGCACTGTGTGGAGGAGAAAATCCAAGATAACCAACTGTATTGGTGAGGAAGCTCTTCTGAACTGTTTTTGTATACTGAACAAAAGAAGATTTATGTTACCTTGTTTTGTACCGTTATGTTGAAGCAAGCTGTTCGAGTTGGACTGTGTGAACAGTTGCCAATAAAAGTGCAAGTGCGAACTGATACCTATGCTTCCTCTGCCTGTCTAACCTGATAATCAGCCTTCCCTGGTGGTCCCGTGTTTACAACTAGAATAGAAGGACTGTCCTGCTGGATATGAAATGGTTCAGAGGATTGGTCACTGGTATTGTCTCTACCTCCCAAATGCAAAGTCTTGAATTTAAGTCGCAGAAAAAAAGGTTAAAAGCAGCTGAAGAATAACTATAGAGAAGCATCAGCCTCCTCTCCCTCATTGTCCTGTGTGATATAATTTGCTCAGGGCACACAACACAATGTCCTGCATTAGAGAAACTGTACAAGCAGTAAAAATATAAAGCTCGGTTAATGGAACTGATATTTAATATGCAGTTGATATATCTACAATATAGTTACAATTAATAAATTATTACTCACATGCCAAGTCTCCAAGGACAACACAATTCTACTGTCTGCATCAGGCATATGAGGAAGTAACTTAGTTATTTCCTGAAATACGTAATATCCTCTGTTACTAAGAATTTCATTATCGATTCTTATCTAACACTGAAGCTGTTGGGTTCCCATAGATAAGGCGACACATTAAGGCTGTGTTCACATCTGCACTTGATCACCATTCAGGGATTCCGTCCCCTATTCTGCTTGAAAAATGCGGAGAAAAAAAGTCCTTCAAGCAGGAATTTTCTCTCCACATTTTTCGGGTGGAAACCCCAGGACCCCATTATTGTTTATGATGTCTGCGGGTTTCCGTGGGTGACCGCTTTTTAAGCAGATTGGGTTTCTGTTTTTTGGGTCTGCTTGGGGAAGAATGGAAACCCCAACACAGGTGAGAACCTAGCATAAGAAAGGATATTGCACCTTCCTGTCCTGTTTTACACCATGATGTGAAGGTAAAAATATTTCATTATTATCATGGTTACCATCAGCTACACAAAAAGGAATCTGTCACTGCAAGAAGGTGCAAAACCTGCCCCCATGTAATGACCATGGATAGGAAATAGATCTGCCACATTCAGGAGAACTACAAGATTCCTGAAACATTCACATGTTCTATCTACATCTAATGTGGTGGACTTGATAATGTGCACTAAATGTCCTATTGGGGTCTTTATGTTGGGAAAACAGGTCAGAAACTGAAAGCACAGATAACATCTCATGGCTCATTATTAAAGAAAAAATGTCATTCTGATCATAATATCACAAACATGAAGGTCTGGATTAGAGATGGGCAAACTTCTTTGGCATGAGTCATTTTTGACCCAAATAATCCCAAATTGTTTGTTTTTTAACAAAACTGAACTATTTGGTATTTGTTCATTAATTTGGATAAACTATAATGGTCGCCATGACATTCACTGCAGCAAATTATTATATTCTGGGGTTTCTTCAGACCCCAGAGTATAATCGATGGAGGCCCATAGGAAGTGGTAAAAAAAAAAACCTCTTGGCGTCTGTCAATCTCCTGGTGATGTTATGTGTCTGCGGTCACTGCTGAGACTTGTGATAGGGCCATAGTAGTCACATGTGCATGCCAAGTGTTGTGACATCATGAAGAGATCGAGGTAAGAGTGCCAGACACATCCCCTGGGTCGCCACCTATTATACTCAGTATTTTATAATAGGTTAATAATTTCACTTCTGATTATTATAAAACTTATTGAACCCAAAATAAATCAGGGACCAGAGCCACCCAAACCCTTTACCTTTTGTATTGATACCAAAAGGCAATTTAGAATCCCAAAGGGACAGAAGGATCTGTTAATAAAGTTTATGACAGTCTTTAATACACCTCACACAGAACTCAATTTGTCCAAGGATTTATGTCTTCTAAACTGTCTAAAGGATCAATTCCAGAGATAGTGATGTCATCAGCAATAGCGGGGACAAAGAGATAGAAAGTGGAGTTATCAGAGATAGATAGATTGTGGAGTCACCATAGATAGATAGATAGATAGATAGATAGATAGATAGATAGATAATGGGATCACCAGACATAGATAGTGGGGTCAGCAACTGTCTGAACTAGCATCAATTTAGAGACAATAAAATTGTGTATTTGTAAACTAGTTAAGGACTCCTCCTCAAAGGTCATCATGTTTTATTTCTATTACTTCTATTACCTTCACTGTTCCTTTGTGTATATAATTGTGTTTCTCTAGATACTTTTTATATTCCTGTGATGAAGAGACCTGAGCTTTCTGGAAAACTTGACTTGTAACGTTACATATTTCAGTTAAGGGGTATCATAACTGCAAGACTGCTATTTTGTTCCTCTTATTGGCTAACACAGTACCAAACAGTTTTTTTCTGTTTTTTCAGAAAATTGTGACACAAAAGCAAATATTTTTAGAGGTATTTTGGTTGAGCCAAAGTGGCAAAACTTAAAAAAAAAAAAAAAAAAAAAAAGCCAATAAATTTGGTTTCCTACTCATACTGACCTGCAGAACAGAGACACGGCGGAACAAGTTAAAACTTTAAAAAACAATGGCAGTTATGGTTTCATTGACAGTGGTAAGCCACTGAAGGATATGGATGCAAGACCCTGAAGCTGTTCTCCCTGTGTGCCTGAAATTACCATTATTGGAGACTCTTAACGTGCTATTCAATAGAATTTCCAGGCAGTCCTAGTATTCATTTGAATGCCAGTGTTTGCCCTGTAATTCATATGAATAGCTAACAGTTCCTTCCTCCCCCCGAACACATCCATAATTCAAAAAACACTTGAATGGGATCAGCTTACTCCTGGTCACATAGACAGTTGGTCAACAAACTCCTTTCAATGTGACCTGGAGTAAAGGATATTACTTAACTAATGCAGGGACTCTTTTGCAACTTTAGGAGTCCCAGCACTAGCTTATTCTGATGCACCAGACCATTCAGATGCATCAGAATAAAGTATTACACAAACACACAGAGATATAGAGAGATGTAGCTTCTGACTTTGAGGGGTGAGGTCTTTTCTGTCCTATTGAAGATGGACTCTTGAAGGTTTGACTTAGAAAAGAAATGCCCAAAGGCCAAAAAACTGCAAATGTAACTACCTCTGCCTTTACCACCTGAACTGGGAACTGTAATATTCTTTTTATGCTCACCTGAATTCTCACTCAGTACTGAACTGTTTGGTTTATGTTATTGCTGCTAGTTACATCACTTATCTAAAGTGTGTTCTCTATGTCATGGAATTCTCTAGACCAGGGGTAGGCAACATTTTTTGTTCGGCGTGCCGATTTCGATTAAAAAAATCAAAGTTGAGGTACTCGGAGTGCCGGTCAATAATTGTAAGTCTGATGACACCTGCACATGGTATTATGTCACATAGTGGCCCCTGCACACGGTATTATGGTGATAATACTAGTGATAATTGCTATTATTATTATTTTAGCATGTAACAGATATCACTAGAGAGGCGGGGGGCGTATTTTACTCTATAAAGATCAGGTATGGACAGGACAGGGACAGTGAAAAAATGTAAACTTTATTGGTGACTTTGTGCATGTGTTGTGTAAGTGTTTGGTGCGACACTTCTGGCGCTGCGACCTGAACGATGGTAAATGTCTGGGTCACAGCGCCAATAAACTTCCTGGTTATGTTATTAGGCTCAGAGGGGTATTACAATATCCCTCTATGTGACTATCAGAGAGCAAAAGTACAGTATGCTCTGATTGCAGTCTGCAGCTCCTCCTCCCCCTCCTTCCTTAGCTCTAAGATGCTGCCTGAGGCGGGGGGGGGGACACTTTTAGAGCCCCATTTCTAAGGATCTGTTAGGGCCACAAAGATGCAACTGGATTCATTTTAGAGATGAGAATCTCATCTTTAAAACGATACCAAGATCTCCATGATTGACCTTACACATTCAGAGCGATTCACTATTAAAACGATGTTGGGAATTGAGATCTGCATTGGGATTTCAATGACGAACATCGTATTCACCAGCGAATCGTTCAGGATGTTTAAGGACGATCATGGTGATCTTGGTATCATTTTAAAGAGGAGATTCTCATCTTTAAAATGAATCCAAGTGTTTCTTTATAGCTTTAACCAATCCTGAGCAATTCACTCAGGTACAGTAGTGAAGCCGGCAATTACTGGTTTCACTACTGTACATAGACTGTGCAGACGCCGGGTGATGCTGCATCCATCTTCAGGCAGCACCTGGCACTAATGAAATTTTAAGGAAGCCGGATGGAAAAACGCTGCAGGTAACGTTTTTCCATCCGTCTGAGGCACAAATATGGCGCCAGAACTGATGCCTCTTGTGCCAGAACCGATCCCATAGAAAACTATGGGATCCGTCCAGGAATCAGTTTCCCTCCAGCTTGTGTGCACCATGCCAGAGGGAAACAGATAGCTGTGAACGCATCCTTACTCACTTTTTCCACACTCCGCAGCCGCTGTTTGGGCGCTTCTCCCTGACGTCAGCGACCGCTGATTGGGTCTCAGGGGTCACGTCGCATCATTATGCGTAATGATGTCGGACATGACCCCTGAGGCCCTGTCAGCTGTCTCTTACGTCAGGCAGAAGCGCCCTACGAGCTAAGAGCGCAGACCCGCTGCGGATCCAGGGAAGGTGAGTTAACATTGTTTTTTTATGTTTGATCACGTCTCCAGGGGCTCCGCTTATTATACTCGGGGTCTGAAGAGACCCCACAGTATAATAATAGCACTTTCGTTTCGGCCGTGTTTGGTCCGATCGAAGCTGCTGGGTGAGGACTCTGCTGCCGTGCCAGAGAAATAAGCCTCGCATGCCACTCTTGGCACGCGTACCGGGGGTTGCCGACCCCTGCTCTAGACAATATCACTGTAATATGTTACTATATGGTGAGTATATCTGTGTGTTTTACAGATATATACATACATCCTCCAAGTAGATAGTTAACCAATCTATTCCATATGTCAAGTGATTTATTTATACAGTATTACTATGTTATTGCACATTGTTATGCCATTTCTATAATAAGGCAAATTTTCCTCTACTTAAGTAACTAACATACAGTGGAGATTTGGGTGCTGCACCTGCTTGTTTTAATTGTATTTCTTCACCTTCCACCCTCTTTCCACTACTGATCTCCATGATGACCATTGTGTGTGTTGTTGGTGTAGAGGGTCAGGATATCTTCTAAATAGGTGAAGTGGCTTCTGATACATTTATGACAACTAACATATATGTATTTACCTAACACAAATCATATTACCTAGTTATTGAACATACATGACAAGTTTATTCACAGGAGGCGAGACTATGGTTGGAAGTAACCTAGGTTCTAATGCCCTTTCAGACTCAGCTCTATATGTCTATGTATGTACAGTAAAATCTGTAGTGCAGAGGAAAGGAGGAGAGGGAATCATATGCTGAATACTGTATTACGGAGTTCATTAAAGTTAATACATTAAATGACTTATTACTTATGTGTTATTCCCCTTCACTGCATCATCTTAGAAAGAAACACAATGAGACTCATATTTGGGGAAGTGACTTGTGCTAGTTACTTAAAATGTGCAACACCTACTGCTGTCAAGTAAAGTATTCACCACACATGATAAGGATCGTGATGTGTTGACCATTTCAAGTTCTCTAAGATGAGATGAGTGCTGGACCTTTAATAATGAATCACTTGAGATGAAGTGAAGTCCCGCTAGGACACTATCCAAAAATCAAATATCAAATACTAATAATGGGTACAGGTAGTAGTGTTTGTTTTGCAAATGACATGGAGAGCAAGTTAACCCCATCTCCACTGTCCTGTTCAGAAATACCTAATCCCTAAGGTGCTTTCTTCAATGGGGTAATACAGTCAGGAGTGACTGCAGACTGTCTATCTAAAAGCTGCTAATGACATCCCTATGCATAATAACATCCCTATGCATGTCTCTAGCATGATGACGCTAGATCAGGGGAGACACAAAGTTTATGCAGCCTCTCAGTCAGAGAGAACACCAGCACTTGCATGGTCGCATGCGCAGAGCCGCTTGTGTAGGAATAGAGAAAAGATGGCCGCCGGACATGCGCAGAGCCGCTGGTGTTCCTACAAAGAGATGGACCGGTGGCCATCTTTTTTTCTAATCCTACACGAGCAGCTGTGCGCATGCCTGGCGGCCATCTTTATTCTTTTCCTACACGAGCTAGGAGGACCAGGACATTGCAGGGGGTGTGATGCACCGGCAAAGATAGGAGTAAAATAGTTTTTCTAAAGGCTATTCCAAAGTGTCCTTAGTTTAAAATTGATATCCCCATAATCCCAGGCTCTCTGTAGCCAGAAACATAGCTGTTTTTTAACACAATTTGCTGCTAATTATATCGAATAGTTTTGGAAATTTGGTGAAGCTGCTGAATCGAATTTTTGAGAAATGCGCTCATCTCTAGCTTTAACGTCTCTAGTGAATACATAAGTTTTTTGAGAAAGACAGTTAAATATATCATATTATTGTACCTTATATACTTATAACATATATAACCACTGTATATTGTAGCCTCATATATAGATATAATCTCTATATAACCATAGTGTCTAAGGCAGCCTGGGATCTTTTCTATTTCAAGTAGTTTCTTTATTTCTCACCTTTTTGGGGATAATTACTGAATTTTTTGCAATATTAGTTATGATTTTCCTTTGTGTGGAGGGATAATTTCCTTTCCTCTTTCCAGTCAGCATGACTTCCATGTTTCTTATACTAACTATAATTCATTGCTAGCTAGAGAACTTCTAATTTCAAATAAGATGTGTCTTGAGTTATTGGTATGAAGAAAAGTGTCATATATATAGTGGCTTGCAAAAGTATTCATACCCCTTGAACTTTTTCACATTTTGTCACCTTACAACTACAAACTTAAATGTATTTTATTGAGATTTTCAGTGATAACCAACACAAAGTAACAGATAATTGTGACATGGAAGGAAAATGATACATGGTTTTCAAAATTTTAATCAAATAAAAATCTGAAAAGTGTGATGTGCAAAAGTCTTCAGCCCAACTATATCGATACTTTGTAGAGTCGCCTTTCGCTGCAATTCCAGCGGCAATTCTTTAGGAATCTGTCTCTACCAGCTTTGCACATCTAGAGATTAAAATTTTTGCCCATTCTTCTTTGCAAAATAGCTCAAGCTCAGCCAGATTGGATGGAGCGTCTGTGAACAGCAATTTTCATGTCTTGCCTCTGATGCTCAATGGGATTTAGGTCTGGACTGTGACTGGGCCATTCTAACACATGAATACTTTTTGATCTAAACCATTCCACTGTAGCTCTGGCTGTAGGTTTAGGGGCATTGTCTTGCTGGAAGGTGAATCTCCTTCCCAGTCTCAAGTCTTTTGCAGCCTCCAACAGGTTTTCTTCCAAGATTGCCCTGTATTTAGCTTCATCCATCTTCCCATCATCTCTAACCAGCTTCCTTGTCCCTGCTGAAGAAAAGCCTCCCCCAGCATGATGCTGCCCCCGCCATGTGTCGCAGTGGGGATGGTGTGTTCAGCGGGATGAGGAGTGTTATTTTTCCACCACAAATAGCACTTTGTATTTAGTAAATTGCATTTAGAAAATATAAAATCCCCCACAAAAGCCCATGTTACATAACCCCAGCCTATACATACAACACACATGAGATAAGAAGCATCAGACTTTAGTTATTTGGTTTCATCTGGTGGTAGCAAAAATGTTATTGTACAGCTCTATGTCTAGGGATAGAGCTCTGTATCAAAAAAAAGAAGCGACAGTATAGCATTTCTCTTCTGCAATGAAACTGTGACCATCAACAAAAACAAAATAGACATTTGAGCTTAAAGGGGTTAGCCAGAATTTTTTTTTTATCAGATTGGTTGAAGGACAAACGGCAATCCCTGCACAGATTAGCAGTATGGGGCCACTTATAACCCCCTCTGCTTCAAGATCCATGCACTGTATAGTACAGGGACCAGATGTATACTCAAAGAGATGACCCATGCATGGCCCCCCACCAATCAGATATTTATATATAGGGATAAATACCAACCCCTTTAATAAGACAGTAGGGTTCATCACTTTATCAGCACCTCCTAAGTTCCAGTATTGACTCCCAATATCTATGTTCAGGGATCCAGCAGTGATTTTTCTATTCTATCTTAGTATCTTGAAGTTAATGATTGGACATTTGTAAGATTTTTTTTTTATGTACATTCTCATAGTTATCTGCACCTGCATGTCCTCCTGTGATGGTGAAGATGTGCGGAGAGTTGCCAGTCTGTAAAATAACAGAAGATATAGAGAATGATATAGATAATCAGTATACATTACATTCTAGAAGGAAAGATATTACTATAATGATGAATAATATCTGAGCTAGAATTTTTCAAAGTACCATAAAATGTATGCTAAGATGGTTTCCATTTTGAGAATAGCACAAGTGTCACCCTATATTCACATTTTTTTAACGGCCAGCACGAGGCTGCATTCATTTCAATGTCTGTGAATGGGGGCTATTCACATGACCGATACTTTGACTAGCACAAAAACCCCGAACTGACTTGGTTAACATTTAATTAAACTGGATAATCTCCTATAATTAGGATATCCTGTCTAAGCCTACATTTACTCGAACATTGTAATTGGATGTGTTAACCATTTATGTGAATGGGGGCTATTCACATCACCGATATTTTGATTGTCCATTGTAACAGACCGTGAAAATATAGGTCATGATCTATTTTTGTCCATTTTCTAGAATGTAGGCTTAGTGAAAATTATAGTTTGCATGTTGTGCAGAAACAATTCTGCAATATTACTGAATATATATCTAGCCTTTCTGTAACTGTTACTAGAAACAGCAGCAATGTGCTTAGTAAAAGGAACACATAGAAAAATTATATATATGGCATCAAGACATAGAAGCACAGAACTGTTCAGCTCGGTAACCGTTTTTTGTCATATAGCCTGTGAAGCCTTTTGCTAACATGTTGCAATTGTTGAGTCCATAACAAGATTCAAGCTAAGACAAGTGTGGACACATCTGTACAGAATTGTTGTTACATGTACCTTTAATTGGTCATATGTATCTTCTATATCTCTTTTTTCCAGGTCAGCATATCTGACATCTGGGGATGTTTCAGCCTGTAACAAAATTATAAAAAAAGATTTGTAAAAGATAAAAAGATGTAATCTATGGATTTCAGTCCAGACGCAAGACCCTGCCTTAGAATGTGCCGACAAATTCCTCCCTAGCTCCATGGATTTGAAGACTGACGTTCAATAAGTCATGTTCATGGATGTGAAAAATGTATCATAGATGGAAAACACATGGCCCGAAACTGAGCAGGATTGTGTACTGTCCGTGATTAAGCAAATATCACACATTCACTAAATGCAGACATGTGAATAGGGCCTAAGGTTATGTGTCCATGTTCAGTTTCAGATGCAGTGTTTGAAGCAAAAACCAGGTTTGGGTCATAAAGAGGGAGAACATAAAGTATAAAGGACAGATGGTATCTGAAAATCTGAACATGGAAACATATCCTTGAGGGGCTGTGAAGTGGACCATGTGATCCTTTATATCAGCCAATGCTCTAAATATAATTAACTAAGTCCTGCCTTACAACTCCACAAACAGGGGATCGGGAGAAGACAATATTTAGTAGATTCCATAACACCCAGTCTGAGTCACATATCTCATTGCTTGTCAATTTATGTCTTTTTCTACAAAAAAAGAAAATATATCAAATTTAAAACTAATATTAATTTTAGTAGTGAGCACAAGAATCTGCAAAGTGGAAGGAAACAGTCATTTTGTATCAAGCATTTTATAATAAAAACGGAATATAAAAAATATGGTGGGCAATACTCTCTACACATTTGATGATAGGGTGACTCCAGACCAGCTCCAAAGAGAAATCCAGTCATGGCAAGCCTCTTGTTCACTGCAATCTTTATATGAACATGTTTACCAAGGTCAACATGAGCCCTTTAAGAATTAAACTAGACAATATCCTTTAATTAGGATATTTTATGTAACTTATCAGACTTTGGCAATTACGAACTATAATTACTGTAAAGTAATTTTTAAATAAAAAAATAAGATATTGATGAATAATATACACCACCTCCAAAAAAAGTAGACAAGCAGTACAAGAAGCAAGAGGAAGATTATTCCAATAGTTGCTGGTAGGATAATGTTACTACTAGAGCCTCCATCTGAAATATACAATATATATATATATATATATATATATATATATATATATATAATTAATAAAATTATGAACAATAGAAGGAAACAAATCAACTGTAATTGAAGTTACAAGAAAGTCCAATAGATAAAACCATCAATGTTTAGTGAGCAACCATTATTTTCTTCCTTCACAGCTTGTAAACTTTATCAGAATCAAAATCTCAGATATTCTTGTTCATCTGGAACACGATATTTATAGATGAGCAAACTAGATTGTAACAAGCCAGGTTCATTACAAATTTTACAAAAATTTCAGGTTCTCCTTCTGCCCCTGATGAAAAACTTGCAGCTAAAGCAATGTTTTATCGGAAAAAAATTTAATTTTTGATTTTCACTTCAATAAAATCTGTGAAACAATTCTGGCGTTACATAGCTCATTATATCCCTAGATAAATTCCTTGAGGGGTGTAGTTTCCAAAATGGCATCACTTTTTGGGGTTTCCATTGTACTGGTACTTTAGGAGCTCTGCTCTGAAAATCATTTGGAAATTTAAAGTGTCTCAAAGTTATTGCCACAGAAAGTGACATATGTCCGTTTTGAAAAATGAGACCATGTACTTAAGGAATTTTTTTTTTTGTGTCCTTAGAGTAACAGTAACTGCTATCAGGATAACTCAGATAATGGAAAAATTACTTTTATAATTTATCCTGTTGACTCATAAAGAGAGACCTAAATCAATCACTATGCCCTTGATAAATTCCTTGAGGGCTGTAGTTTCCAAAATGGTTTAACTTTTGGGGGATTTCCATTATACTGGTACTTTAGGGGCTTTACAAATGAGACATGGCGCCTGAAAACTATTCCAGGAAAATCTGATCTTCAAACACCCAGTGGCACTCCCTCCCTTTGGTGTGCTGCTGTGTGCAAAAACAGCAGTTTACATCCACATGTGGGCTATTTCCATGCTTGGAATAAATTGTGTAACAAATTGTGGGATTAACTTTTTAACTGTTTAACTTTTACCTCCATATTGTTTTAATTCCCATTAAACACTTAAAGGGTTAACAAACTTTAGAAATGCTTTTTTGAATTATTTAAGAGGTGCAGTTTTTTAAAATGAGGCAATTTATGGGGGGGGGGGGGTTAATATATAGGACTTTAAAATCCCCTTCAGAACTGAAGTGGTCTCTAACAGATAGGTTTGGGAAATTTTCTTGTAACTTTGGAATTTCGCTGTTAGACTTGTAAGCTTTCTAAGTGACTTAATTAAACATGTAATTGAGCTCCATAGAAAGAAGTTACTGTTTGTGTAACAGAATAACTTGGGTAATGGAAAAATTACTTTTAGAATTTCTGCTGTCTGCATATAAAATATACTATCCATACCGGAAATATGTTTAGGGCTCTGTTCACATTCAAATCTTTGAATGTCTATTCACGTTTCCAATCTTGGTATGCGGGTTTATTCTTGCCATTAAACCAATATAGCACAATATAACTACAGGATGGTCATACCTACAGATGTAACAGTCTTTAATTTTAATAGAATAAGTTTCTGCATTGGAAAAGGTTGTGTTAAAGTTTGCTACATCTTTAGATGCAAAAAGAATGTTAGTTTGTGGAACAATACCCCAAAATCATATTGTCCTGAAAATCTGGTCATTTTATGAGACATATTTGGACATATCAAGCCAAAGGAAAATGTAAAATCGGACACATCTGTACACAAAATTTTTATGGGGAATCAGGACCTTAGAATTGGTGGAAGGGAGGAAATTGTCTAATGTGGCCTCAGTGAGAGCTCACATATTATTAGCTGCAGATATGGTGCCGGGGGGCCAGGTGTACTTTCCAGGGTGCAGCTGCTGGCACTGCAATCCCCGTCGGCGGGCAAAAGCGGAAAGTGCAGAGTTCCAGCAGCCGTTGAGAAGCCGAAGATACTCATGAGTGGAGGGGCTCAATGTTCAGAGCCAAAATTTTGATAAATAGAAACATAATATATTATTTTTTTTCATCATTTAAAAAATTCTCTTTCTACAACTAAATGAATGCCTAGGATTTTAATCCCTTACATAGCCATTTATTCCTTCTTTCTGTTTTTGATTTCTCCTTCACACCTTACAATACCTTTCTGATTTTTTTTCATCTCACACAGCTATATGAGACCTTATTTATTGTTGGGCAACATTTACTTAATAATGGCACCATTTAATATTCTGTGGAATGTATTGGGAAGCTAGAAAAAATAAATCAGATTAGGTGGAATTTGAAAAATCTCTCTTATAAATGACACGTTTGTCAATAATGTTATTAGATCCATAGATACATTTTTGAGGGGTGTATTTTTCAAAATTGTATTGGGGATCCCCATTGTTCTAGGGGCAGAAAGTTACTTCAATGATAAAATGTATCAGTTGAACCAATATTGCAGAAACTGGATCATGAACTGTCTTATGTCCAGTCCAAATATTTGGATGACTTTTAGCGTTACATCTGAACTCAGAAAAATTATCTCAATAAATATTGAGGTGCATTTCTTCAACTATATGCTCTACGTCTGAAAAATCTGTTGATGAATGTCGCATTTGTGACAAAATTTAATTAAAATTTTTCACTGCATTAATTCTTGAAGGAAAAATGTGGAGTCAAAATTTGCAACACACTCCTGGGTAAATTAAATTAAATAAGGTAAATTAAATGTAATTTTTAAAATAGGGTTTATTCTATCATTCTGAGACATGCAGTGCTCTTCTAAAGTGGCTAGGTGAATGAAAAAAGACCTTACTACATATTTAAAAGTTACGTAATTTTCTAAAGCTATTTTTTTTTTTGTTTGTAATTTTTTTCATATCTGGGAAAATGTAAAAAAAAAGCACAAAGTTATATTAAAATATATATTTTATTTCAAAAATAGATCTCCCTTGATATTAAAGGGGTTTCCCCATAAAGAGGAGGCTGAAGGACCTTTCTCACGATCCACATTGAACCGGAGTGAAGTGAGGATGTAGATAGGAGAAAATAGATAAGGTAAGATTCATTACGAGATATCATGCACAATGGCGTGAAGTGAATTTAATTCTGGCGCGATTTTGGTCTATATTACATACTGATGAGGATATTAGTAGGGCAATTGCACGCCATTCCTCTCTGACTCCAAGGAAATCACGTAATCTTAGGGATATGTTGGTTAAAAGCCATTATGTTGCACCATCTACCAAATTTATTCTTGGTTTACAGGGTCCCAAATGGGGTTCATATCCTTGTGGGGATTGCGGCGCCTGTTCCTTGATGGAAAAACAAAGTTTTTGGATTCATCGGGCAATAGAGAATTTCAAATAGTTCATCACATCACTTGTAGAACAACGGCTGTTGTCTACTATGCAATATGCCCATGTCAACTGATATATGTTGGTCTTACGTCACGTGAGCTTCGTGTTCGTATTTTGGAACATATAAGAGATATTAAAAATACAATGAAGATTCAACACCCTGAAAAACTCCAAAATCTGAATCCTATTCCACGCCACTTTAAAGAATTCCACCAAGGTAATTGGAGGTAATTAAAATTTAGAGGTATTGACAAAGTATCATTGGGAAATAGAGGGGGTACTATTAAAAGGATCCTTGCTCAGAGAGAGTGTAAATGGATCATAACTTTACAGACAATAGCCCTCAAAGGCCTCAATGAAATGATCAGTTTCTCCCCGTTTTTGTAATGGTGGGATCAGTCTCCTGACCCTTTGGATTTATTCGTATAATGGCTCAGTTGGTTGGCTGTGGTGGTTTGTTTATATATACTTTTCATTCTAGTGATTTTATATCTTTCCTTTTTGTTTTGTATAGGTCTTATAGCGCTCTCTATATTATTACAAGGGGTTCTAAAGATGCAGATTTGCATTTTCTCTGTGGCGGTCTTGCTCTTATGACGACTCATATATAGTGATATTTTATGATATTGTTGTGGCTCCCTTTTTGGTTTGTATTCTTACAGATTTTTTGTAGTGGTGTTTATTAGTTGCTATTTATGGCGTATACATTGCAGTACATACATACCTAATTATTGGTCACTAGTTATTCATTATTTTATCATTCATATTTTTATTCATTCACTTCAACACATTTCATTGTTGCAATATAATGCACATTTTATTGTTGCATTCAATTATAAGTAATTTTATTTTTACATTTATTCACATTTATTAAACAAATATACTACATATTTATACACTTTTTTTTCCTGTCACGTGTCTTATTGTTGTCTTGTCTATGTTTTTCGTGCACTTTCACTTTTCTTTTTAGCATGTTCACACTTTTGTTTTTTGTTTGTTGTTTTTCGTATATATGTTCAGTGTATGTTTGTCCTGGTACTCCGGTATCTTATATTCCCATTACTTATATTATGTCTGTTTATAAGGGGCGCCTTGTAATTATTTCAAATTATTTCCGATTATTTTAGTCTCTATGTGGGTCTTTCTGATTCCAAGATGGTCACCGTTAGTTTCCTGTGTTGTGCGCATTCTATCATTTCATCGCGACGACGCCCCCTTGTGTGTCAGTGGAACGCATATGCGTTCCACGGCACGGGACGCTGTTCGCGTTGCTGTGGGGATCTGGATCTGGCTCATGCTCCCTGTAATATAACACAGGTGAGCTCTGTTTGCGATTTAATTTAGTTTGCCAGCGTTTCTGCTACCTATATAAACCTCCATAACACACCGAACCAGCACCCCCTGAGGAAGCTATCACGAAACATGCATTGGGGTGGCTGGTCCATGTGGTCGCAGATGGTATAATGGCTGGTTGGTATTGCTCATGAATTTGAGATTTACTTTATAGTGGAGCATATGTGATTAGCCTCTGGCTATAGCCAGTAACAATTCCTTGTTTGTGCACATTTGCACATGGCACTAGTGCACTTTGATTAATTTATTACTTGGTGTTATATTTTGGTATTTATATATTTATTTGTGAATCGTACTGCATAATTTATGTCATATATATTCTGTGTATCACTTTGGACCATGCTTTTTGCTTTTTTACGTGTTTTTAATTGTTTTTAACTCTTGCAACATAATGAATTGGATATATGTATTTTTTGTTGATAAAGATGAATTTTGATTATGTATGATTTGTTGTAGTGGAGAATTATTATTGGTTTTTGTTTTGAGTTTGGCTCTGGTATTCTCTACAATATTTGATTTATATTTATGATTATGAAATCTGAGATCTTTTGCGGATTAATGAATGTAGATAGGACTGGTGGTAGTCCGTGCTACAATTCACTACAATGACAGTCAAAGTACAGCAGTCTGCTATGTCCGACGCTCGGATTGAAGTGAATAGTAGTGCCGACCACCACCAGTCCCATCTACATTCAGCTTTGTTGCGTTCAGGTTAAATCTGGAGAGGGAAAAAGGTCCTGCAGTCTCCTCTTTATGGAAAAATCTCTTTAGACTTTGTTGTTAGTTTTGTGTTACTGGGGCAGGGATAAAATCTATGATATGAGAGTGTTTCTATTTTTTTTTTATTTTATGTTCTCTTTATTTATTTACTTTTTTTATATACATTGTGCCTCCCACAAGTCACCGGACCTGACAAGCCCAATGGGCATTTTTATAGAAATTGCCAGTTCTGATTGTCTGTTTTTACATTTTTTGGAAGACTAAATGTGAGGCTTGTATATAGTATATATATAATATAGAGATATATGACGAAGGGAGGAGTATAAGGAGAGCTGCTAATGTTACCATATACAGTATATAAGTGAAAATAAAATGTATCATTGACTGTCCCCAATCACCTATAATACATACATTTGATGTTCAGTCTTCTTGATGTCTCAATATATAGACCATAAAGAAATGTAACTTTGCATTTAACAGAACTCCCATCATTCTCATATGAAGGAATATAAGTAAGTTCTGATTCTTCTCTCCAATATCCTCCAGAAATCTCCACTGACTGCTTCTTAATCTGACCAGGTTTGTTCCATTGTAGAGAAGGAGGACTGGAGCGACACGTGTGATCTAAAGAACATCTTATAGTGGTGGCTTTTCCATCAGTCATAACTTCAGGCACATAAAGCTTAATGTCCACTTTATCTATGGAATTTTAGTTTAAGAATTACATTTTTAGCACATATCATGTTATATTGTACAATTATAGCAAAATTATGTTTCTTTGAACAAAACTGGTCATCTTTTGTCACACATCTCCGCAACTGTTACACCAGGAGTAAAGGTAAGGAAGGTCACATCTGTACTTATTACTGTTTATCCATCTATTGACAATCATTGGTTATATTTTAGAGACAGTTCACACCATGTTTATTGATGAGGAATGGAAGAAGAAATGTAAGAGATGTCTTTCTAGTTTCTAGAGTAGCTAAAAGAAAGAACTGGGTCTAAGTGAATTAACAATCTCAATTATTTACACTAAACATCGGATCATTTTCACTTTTATGTTATTTTACTAGATTCTCTATACTTCTGACTTAAAGGAGTTGTCCATGATTTTTTTTTTTGTATAATGTATGGCCTTTCCTTATGTTTCATGTCCCTATCCTTAGGATACAACCATAAAGATTTCATTGGTGAGCTACCAACAGCCACCCCCCTGCTCAGATCATGTCCAGGGGTATGATTGGTCTCTATAGTATGTGTACTATAGAGTGCACGGAGCTGTACACTGTATTTTGTATGGGCGCCATTACTGCAGCTCTGCTCCAATTGACATCAATGGGAGCTGCAGTTACAGTACTTGGACAGTATACAGGGCAGGGAGTTATCTGCTCCTTGCACTGTATAGAATGGGGACCAGACATACCTCCGAACATCTGATCCATGCAGCAGCCAGCTGTTGGCCCCCAACTTTTCAGATATTTATGACTTATCCACATCCTCTGCCATCCTTAGGTTAACCTTCATGCATATATGTCCATTTTCAACCATACTATGTAGCTATGTAATAAATATAGAACCATTTTGTGTTAAAGACTGCAGGAATTCTTTAAGTTTTTGCATCCCACAATTAAAGATCCAAAACATGTTTAATTCTACAGAAAAAAAAAACCTTTTTTTTTTTTTTTTTTTTTTTGGAGGAAAGCAATATAAATAAAAATTACCATTTCTAACAGGCATATAGATGAGACAGGCCTGGAGGTTTTCATGGCAATTCATCAGCACCCAGAAACTGTGTCACAACCACCAGTAGATGGAGAGAGGGGGAACCCTCCATCTGTGTGAGCACCTAGACTTTGTAGTCACCATTGCTATGGCATCTAAGTGGTTAATGGTGTCTCAGCAATTGTCGTGGTATGCTGGCTGTATATAACAGGGCTGTTGAAGTTATAGGCACAGATGCTGGGCTCATAATGTCATGTATGTGACCACTTTAGCACTTAAAAAAACAAATAATATGGTAATAGTGTGTAATTGTTTTCTTTTAAAAAAAAAAACTTAAAGCTAATTTTATTTTATTTTAATAATTTTATTTATTGTCTTTGCTTTTTTTTACAAAGCGATATGCTTATAGTTTCTATAAAGATTTTTTTTTACTTTTTTTTCACCATACCTATACCAAAGCATTATCGCCTGTCAGTCATACACTAAGGGTCCTTTTACAAGGGCATATTGTCAGGTCATTGCCCAATCAATGATATGCTCATATACACATTTGTATACTGATCCTCATCCTGTGTAAAAAGGACTTAATAGGAGGTTTCAGATGCTGGTAGAAAAGAGGAGGCAGATGAGTGCTGGTCCAGAATAAATGTAGTCTTTAATCCAATTGAATAAAACATATGATGTGTTTCGGGACCAGCCCTTTTTCAAGTGTGCATAAATATGCCTCCTCTTTTCTACCTGCATCTCGATTCTTCCACACGTGCTTCATACCACGGTTCCGAGGCTAGCAGCTGCTTTACAAGGTCCCAATGAAGATGATTTGATTCTACATGTCTACTAAGTTGTTGTGAGCTGATCACAACCCACAAGGTGAGCAATTTGTATCAGTGTTATACTGATATCTATCATCCTTTGAAACTGTTAGCGCTCTGCGCTGTTTTTTCCATTTCTTTCTTAACAGGAGGTTTTTCATTTTGCATTTGGCTTGTCCTAATAGCCATATAGCAATGGCAAGCCAGAGGGATTTTGTCCTGCTCTCGGTTTCCCCCACATTCCCTCTTTATACAGTGCCTTGCGAAAGTATTCGGCCCCCTTGAACTTTTCAACCTTTTGCCACATTTCAGGCTTCAAACATAAGGATATAAAATTTTAATTTTTTGGTGAAGAAGCAACAACAAGTGGGACACAATTGGGAAGTGGAACAAAATGTATTGGTTATTTTAAACTTTTGTAAAAAATAAAAAACTAAAAAGTGGGTCGTGCAATATTATTCGGCCCCTTTACTTTCAGTGCATCAAACTCACTCCAGAAGTTCAGTGAGGATCTCTGAATGATCCAATGTTGTCCTAAATGACTGATGATGATAAATATAATTCACCTGTGTGTAATCAAGTCTCCATATAAATGCACCTGCTCTGTGATAGTCTCAGGGTTCTGTTTAAAGCGCAGAGAGCATCATGAAGACCAAGGAACACACCAGGCAGGTCCGTGATACTGTTGAAATGGAAGGAGTATCAGACCACTGCAAATCTACCAAGACCCGGCCGTCCCTCTAAACTTTCATCTCAAACAAGGAGAAGACTGATCAGAGATGCAGCCAAGAGGCCCATGATCACTCTGGATGAACTGCAGAGATCTACAGCTGAGGTGGGAGAGTCTGTCCATAGGACAACAATCAGTCGTACACTGCACAAATCTGGTCTTTATGGAAGAGTGGCAAGAAGAAAGCCATTTCTCAAAGATATCCATAAAAAGTCTAATTTAAAGTTTGCCATAAGCCACCTGGGAGACACACCAAACATGTGGAAGAAGGTGCTCTGGTCAGATGAAACCAAAATCGAACTTTTTGGCCACAATGCAAAACGATATGTTTGGTGTAAAAGTAACACAGCTCATCACCCTGAACACACCATCCCCACTGTCAAACATGATGATGGCAGCATCATGGTTTGGGCCTGCTTTTCTTCAGCAGGGATAGGGAAGATGGTTAAAATTGATGGGAAGATGGATGGAGCCAAATACAGGACCATTCTGGAAGAAAACCTGTTGGAGTCTGCAAAAGACCTGAGACTGGGACAGAGATTTATCTTCCAACGAGATAATGATCCCAAACATAAAGCAAAATCTACAATGGAATGGTTCACAAATAAACGTGTCCAGGTGTTAGAATGGCCAAGTCAAAGTCCAGACCTGAATCCAATCGAGAATCTGTGGAAAGAGCTGAAAACTGCTGTTCACAAACGCTCTCCATCCAACCTCACTGAGCTCCAGCTGTTTTCCAAGGAAGAACGGCCAAGAATTTCAGTCTCTCCATGTGCAAAACTGATAGAGACATACCCCAAGCGACTTGCAGCTGTAATCGCAGCAAAAGGTGGCGCTACAAAGTATTAACTTAAGGGGGGCCGATTAATATTGCACACCCCACTTTTCAGTTTTTTATTTTTTACAAAAGTTTAAAATATCCAATAAATTTCGTTCCACTTCACGATTGTGTCCCACTTGTTGTTGATTCTTCACCAAAAAATTAAAATTTTATATCCTTATGTTTGAAGCCTGAAATGTGGCAAAAGGTTGAAAAGTTCAATGGGGCCGAATACTTTCGCAAGGCACTGTAACTAACCATGTAGATGTTATTATTCTTATTTATCTTGGCTTCTAGGGGGTTAAATGTGTAGGATCAAAGTTATCTCTGATAGTAGCTGAATGTCATCTGTATATTATAGCCAGCAGCCTTGTGGAAATGTAACATAAAACTTAATGTACAGATGTAGCAAAGTTTAACTGACACTGATAATTTGCTGAGCATGATATCTTATCATAGAACACAACAAAAGACATTGAGAAGTTGAGTTCATTTTCTATGCTACAGTGTTCTTAGCACATTACATTTCTGTCCTCTTTCCTCTTGGCTGGATATGTCCAGATTTGTGGATCGCAACTTTTATAAAAACAACATGGTACCATGACAGGTTATCACAAAGTGACATGCTAACTATCCTATTTATAGCCCTCCAGTGGGGGAGGGGGAATCACAGCCATTCAAGGCTTTGGTTAGCATGTCTTGATATTGTGTTGAATTTGTTTCTTGAGAAATTGAAGTCCTTAAACAAACTGGAGTTCAGATAAGTGTGGACATGTCTGTGGTTGAGCAATGTTACATTCATATAGTTACACACATATGGGTGAAGGGGTTAAGACCATGCTGACATCTGAATATACATTTTATATCAGCTGTTTCTTAAAGGTTTTTGTCACAACATGTGCTGGTCTTACTGTCAAATGATGGAAGATTTGATAGGATCCAACATATCTCCATAATATGTCTATTTACTCCATTAGGTGCCTTTAGGATTTATCAATTGTGAACAGATTCTAATGGATTCATGACACAGACCAGTGCAATGCCATGACATATTTATACCCAACCATCTCACTACACACATGTATACATCCACATAACATCCACTAGTAGATACAACAAAAGGGAGGAGATTTCCAGTGGTTTCTGGTATTAGTCACCTTATATATTTAACTGTAACAGAAAGATGAACTGAGGTTTTATATTGTTTATTATATGCATTTATCTTTTATATGGCCTAAGATTGCTGGATAATAATATTTCCCGCCATCTTCTCTTCTCACAGGGTCTATTTGCAGGGTACAGCTGTTATTTCCTGGTACCAGTGAGGTTCGATCTTTGCATTTCTCTATTACTGATGATGAGTCCTTGGTGTTTAGGATCTCTGGATAATTCACCATACTGTATAAGTACCATACAGTGCCGGATATCTCTGAGTCCCTGGCAGGATGATATGTACAAGGAATCTCCACACAGGAGCCGATCAGAGCAGTCATTCTAGAAGGGATCGTCCATCGCTGACATACAGAACCCAGATAGAAGCCTGGAAACAATCAGCGGGACATGAGGCTGGAGTCACAGAATACCATTATATCGGATTATTCTGTAATTGTGAGACTATTTACCTTGACAGATGAGAAGAAGATAAATCTGCTTCAGAGTAATCCCAGTCATACTGTAGATGTGATATAGAAGCAATAACATGTTACTGCCATTGAAATGTTATACTGCAAAATGCTAAATATATTCTTCTGTAGAAGATATTATCACCTCTGTATTATAATACAGATGACTGGTCATAAATATACAAGAGCAGCAACTCACTTGTCCATCCCTTTATATATTAAAAAATCTTTAAGCATTAACCTGTTGCTAACAAATTGCTGCAGCCTGATATCTTATCACATAACACAAGAAAAGCCATTGAAAATGTGCCACAGTGTAGTTAATGTGTTAGGTGTTAAAGGGGTTGTGTTATTAAAGACACTTATCCTCCATCCAAAGGATAGGGAATAAACACCAGATCGTTAGGAGTCTAACCAATGGGATCCCCCTGTGACCAGGAGAGCAGGAGACCCCTGAAGGTTCACTGGTAGACTTCACGGGGACTTTTGGTCCCCCGGTCTTCTGATCACAGGGGGATCCCAGCAGTCAGGCTACCAATGATCTATCCCTGGGATAGATGATAACTGTGATGGCACAACCCCTTTAAGTCTTGATTCATCTATATTGAGAACATAGCATGGACAACAAAATAAATGTAACAGACGTAACAGTAACAGTTCACAAATCAGATAGTGGAAGAAGACTGACAGTCCCCATCAGGATATAATCTACTTACCTGCTGGAATAGAAGGACTGATCTGCTGGGTCTGAGATGGTTTGGAGGATTGGTCACTGGTATTGTCTCTATCTCTCAAATGCAAAGTCTTGAATTTAAGTCCCAGAAAAAAAAAGGTTAAAAGCAGCTGAAGAATAAATACAGAGAAGCATCAGCCGCCTCTCCCTCAATGTCCTGTGTGATACAATTTGCACAGGGCACACAACACAATGTCCTACATTAGAGAAACTGTACAAGCAGTATAAATATAAAGCTTGGCTTATAGAACTGATATTTAATATGTAGTTAATATATTTACAGTATAGTTATAATTAGTAAATTATTACTCACATGCCAAGTCCCCGAGGACAACACAATTCTACCGTCTGCATCAGGTATATAAGGAGGTAACTTATTTCCTGAAATACGTAATATCCTCTGTTTCAAAGGATTTCATTATTGATTCTTATCTAATACTGAAACTGTTTGGTTCTCATAGATAAGGTGACACATCTTCATGTGAAGGTAAAATTATTTCATTTTTATAATGGTTACTATCAGCAACACAGAAAGGAACCTATCCCTGCAAGAAGCTGCAAAATCTACCCCATGTAATGACCATGGATAGGAAATAGATCTGTCACATTCAAGAGAACTACAATATTAAAGAAACATTCACATGTTTGATAATGTGCACTAAATGTCCTATTGGAGGTCTTTATGTTGGGGTGCAAGACGGGGCCCCTGGGTTTCCACCTATTATACTCCGATTTCTCTAGAGACCCTATAGTATAATAATTTCTCTTCTGATTCTTACTAATCTTATTCTGCATCAACTGATCCAGTATTCAATCATCATTAGGTGGTTGGTTTCTTGACCATACCCGGCTATTTCCAACTCTCCTGATGGAGCTTGGTACCAAGGTAATAATAAGGGGGCTAGCGTTAGCTTATTTAGAGGATTACACTAAGCCCAACCTTAGTAATGGACGTTGTCAGAGTCCATTACTAAAGCAATAGTAATAAAGTAAAAAATATAAACACAGATAAGAAAAATACAGTATATATATATATATATATATATATATATATATATATATATATATATATATATATATATATATATATATATATATATATATATATATATATATATATATATATATATATATATATATATTATTTTATTTTTTTTTTTTTTTTTTGGGATGAAAATATGAACCATAGGAGGAAAAACTCAAATAATATCACTGAAATCATTAGTGTGTTAAGTGAGGTGATTGCTGCAAAGACATCTCCTACAGAAAACAGGAAATCTCAGCATATTATTTCAGAACTGCAGGATTTTTCAGATGTTTTAAAAAATATAGATAGCAAATGGAAAATTTCTAAAAACAAAAACTCACCAAAATGTAAAAAAATAAATATTTAACATAAAACTTGATTTAAAGAATAGATAATTTTTGGTTACTCTTTCCCTTTAAAGACTCCAGTTGAAGGACTGAAAGATTTTAACCATTTCCGCCGGAGGTATTTTTCGATTTTTGACTTTCATTTTTGCAAGCTTTGCAAATTTCCAAACCCCATATTTTTTTTATTTTTCCGTTCACAGAGCCATATTATAGCATAATGTTTGCAGGACAAATAATTCTTCATAAAGGAGCCATTTATTATCCTATGCAATGTATTGGTAAGCTGGAAAAAAAAATTCAAAATGGGGTGGAATTAATGGGGTGTAAAAAGCGCACTTGTGCAACTTTCTTACAAGCATTCTTTTTACGGCACTTACTATGCAGCCAAAGTCACCTGTATTCTATGTTTCAGTATGATTTCGGTGATACCAAATTTATATAGTTTTATTTACATTTTAACCCCTTAACAAAAATCCAAAACTATGCAAAATAATTTTTTTCATAAAGTTGCCATATTCTGACACCTGTAACTTTTATATATTTCTGTATACGGGGGTGCATAGGACGTCTCTTTTTGTGGGGCCAGGTTTACTTTTTAGTTGTACCATTTTGGGGAATGTCTATTGCTTTGATCACTTGTTATTAAAATTTAATCAGAGGCGAAATACTGTAGCAGCCTGTCATACAAAATAATTCCAGAGAAGCCTAGGAGCCTTCAATAGGCTCCTGCTTGTCATGGCAATGGATTTTCGACCCGGTGATCCTCCCCAAAATGGCAGCGCCCATGTGCCGCAGGGAGAATGCCACCGCAGTCAGTTTTGATCGAGTCAACAGGGGCTTTAATACCCGCGATCAGCTTCGATATCTGCCTTAATAGTATGGTAGATGTCAGAAAGGGGTTAAATCAACTTTGGATTTCTCACCAAGGCTTGCGGGAGTGACAGGTCTTGTTGACTTGAATTTATTTTTCTTGACTCCATGGATCATGGATTGTCTTGTCCAAAGAGAAACCTCTGATCACAGACATATAACCCTTTAGATGCTGTGGTCAGTAATAATTACAGCATCCAAGAGCTGGATGGAGAGTGGGAACTCCCTGTGTCAACCCATCAGTGTCCTACAATGTGCTGATGAATATATACCTATAGTGATGACAGTTCTAGAGAAACTATTACCTATGTTGTGCTATTCATCTGTATTTCTGATAGAAATTTATGCATAGAGATGTCATAGAAGTGTGTCTATACACTGTTGTGATACTGCCAGCACTGATACAATAGCGTAGGAGGAGTGTGCATTGACAAGCCCTCGTATAGTAACACCTTGTTGTCAATTTATTTATAAATAACATGTCAATAGATTAGCTTTTACAGATAAAAGCTTACTCATCCACTAAGAACCAAATCAGCGTAACCTATGGTAACAGAACATTTACAAAGCTATGGAGCTGAAAATGTGGCAACTCAAGATAATTTTTTTCCTACAAATTATGCTTTCACTGTGTAAAAATATAAAAACTTCAAATCTTGGAATTCTCCATAATCATAGCAAGCTGAAGAATAAAGTTACCATTATTTTTACCGTCCTTCCCCCCCAAAATAAAACTAAAGAGGTAATAAATTAATTATGTGTACCCAAAAATATTGAAACTGATGATACACCTTGTACAATTACATTGATAAAAAATTATCTGACCATGGAAAAATCAGTGGAAGAAGAGATATTTGCATCATTGACATTTTTGCTATCAATGTCTGACAGAGACAGATCTGACCCCAATAAAAGTAAATGGAGAGAACTCTACATGTGCGGCCTCCTTTAAATTCATGCATCTAGGTCACATGATCAGAGATAGGTGAGAATGGGTTAAATATACTGCTATCTATTGGCTGTCTTCTAACCCTTCTAACCAATCACTCTGCTTATTTGCTGGTTCTACTTCTTCTCCTCTTTCTTTTTCTGAAACTAACCCAATACAAAATAGTGGCATGCTGGCAGACCTTCATAACACAACCACTGGATGGCCACACAAATATAGGATGGAGGTCTTGTGACAGAGTATCACAAAATCATCTCAAACAATATATATCTAGACAAATCCAGCCAAGAGGAAAGTTATGGAATTATATCTGAATTATTTATCAATATTATCTCTCTTTGCTGTATACATACATATCACAGGGATCTCTATTGGGGCTGATTCTCCTCTACCCAGATGATTTATGGCAGTACAGGAATAGGGCTCCATGTTCCTGGGCACATTAGACACTGTGATCTCCCGTCCTCTGTCTGGCATTCTGTTTCCCCTTTGTACCATTCATACTCATGTACATCAGGTTTGGAGCTGCTGTTGCAGAGTATAGTCACATTGCTTCTTTCCATCACTTCTTCCAATCCAACAATGGAGACAGTGACATTTTTTGGTGCTTCTGTGGAAAGAAAGATAAAAACAAATAATTTACCTCTTTCTCTGGAATTATCATTATACAGATTGGATCTGAGATGCACAACCAACCATAGCCCTTAGGGGCACTGTTTTTAAGCTTCATTTTCTTTTTTTAAAATATAGAAGGGAATTTTTTTAAGACTGGCATACTAAGAGTCTCTGGCATCAGGGACTGGTGTAAATTCCAGGTGTAACACACAGCCGTTTTTTTGGGGTAAGTTATTGTAAATTTGTCAGGCTCAGGTGTCGCAGCGTTTTTCATTGTTTTATTATACCTATACAGAAGACACCAGCATTTCTGTAGGTTTAATTGACATGCTGTGGTTTTCAAAAACGAAGGTGTCTTATTCTCGACAAAACGAAGGTGTTTTTGAAAACGCAGCTTTTCTGCTGCAGATTTTTTTCTGCAATGTATGGATGGGATTAACCAAAATCCCATTCACTTTGCAGGAACTGTAAAATGCAGTGTTTTTGCAATGTGGGGCTTCAGCCTAATAGAATTTTCAGGGAGATAAACCCCAAAAGTTTCAGGTTTGGGTTGAGCCCAAAACTTTTGGAATTTTGAGTCGTATTTGGTTAGCTCCAAACTAGTTCTCTCACCTCTAATCACTGCATCCTGCCGTTCTACAGTTCTATTGCAATCTATGGGACTTGCAATCAAATTATTGCAGGTTCAAGCCACCTAGGAGGGCTAATAAAATAGTAAGAATAAACTAAAAAAAATATAAAAAAAAAAAAATTCAAATCACCCCCTTTCCCTAGAATACTATAAAAGTAAAAGTCAAAGTGGAACACATGCACATTAGGTATCCCTGTGTCCAAAAATGCCCAGTCTACAAACTTATAAAAATATTTTCCCAACACAAAAATCAAAAGTGCCGAACCGCCGTTTTTTTGCCGTTATGCCTCTCATAAAATTTTAAAGAAAAAAATGATCAAAGCAATAGAAAATCCCCAAAATGGTATAACTAAAAAGTACACCTGGACCCACAAAAAAAGATTCCATATACACCCCATACACATAAACATAAAAAGTTATGGGTGTCAATATATGGTAACTTTAAGAAAAAAAAAATTTTTGGATTTTTGTTAAGTGGCTAAAATGTAAATAAAACTGTATAAATTTGCTGTCCCCGGAATTGAACTGAAACATAGCATACAGGTGACATGTCATTTTGGCTGCACAGTGAACGCCATAAGAAAGTCGCACAAATGCACTTTTTTCTCAAATTCCACCCCATTCTGATTTTTTTTCCAGCTTCCGAGTACATCAAAAAATCAAGGGAGTCGATGAACAAACAAGTAAGTAAAGCATTATTTCTGAAAGCATTCTTGCTTTACAGCATTTTTCCCACACCTGCCTAAAACTTTGGCACAGTACTGTTTGAGCCAATATGAAATGGACCGCTTATTGTTCCCGCTTATGTATGTTCTCCCCGAGTTTGCTTGGGTTTCCTCCGGGTACTCCGGTTTCCTCCCACACTCCAAAGACATACTGATAGGGAATGTAGATTGTAAGCCCTATATGGGACAGTGACTGTCAATGTCTGTAAAGCGCTGTGGAATATGATGGCACCATATAAGTAAGCATAATAATAATAATAATAATAATAATATGTACAGTTGATGTTCAATATTCTTAATGCTGCATATAGTTTTCCATTAGGATATGTAGCCGTGCACTGAACAAGACTCCCATCATCCACGTATGAAGGAATATAAGTAAGTTCTGATTCTTCTTTCAAGTAACCTTCACGACTCTTCACTGACTGCTTTTTAGTTTGACCAGGTTTGTTCCATCCTAGAGAAGGAGGTGCGGCGTCACACATGTGATCTACAGAACATCTTATAGTTGTGGCTTCTCCTTCGGTCATAACTTCAGGCACATGAAGCGTGACATTTACTTTGTCTGTGGAATTTTAAAGTTTAAAGTATTATAAATTAAAAATTCGACACATTATTGTAACTTTTTATCTATTAGAATATGTTGAGCAACACACATTGTGGAACATTTTTAAACTCCCCACCTCCCATATCTTATTTATTTTTCCATTCACATAGCAATATGAGGACTTATCTTTTAGGGACAATTTGCATTTTCTCATGGCACCATTTACAGTGGGGAAAACAAGTATTTAGTCAGCCACCAATTGTGCAAGTTCTCCCACTTAAAAAGATGAGGCCGGCCTGTAATTGTCATCATAGGTAGACCTCAACTATGAGAGACAAAATGAGAAAACAAATCCAGAAAATCACATTGTCTGATTTTTAAAGAATTTATTTGCAAATTATGGTGGAAAATAAGTATTTGGTCACCTACAAACAAGAAAGATTTCTGTCTCTCACAGACCTGTAACTTCTTCTTTAAGAGGCTCCTCTGTCCTCCACTCATTACCTGTAGTAATGGCTCCTGTTTGACATTGTTATCAGTATAAAAGACTCCTGTCCACAACCTCAAACAGTCACACTCCAAACTCCACTATGGTGAAGACCAAAGAGCTGTGGAAGGACACCAGAAACAAAATTGTAGACCTGCACCAGGCTGGGAAGACTGAATCTGCAATAGGCAAGCAGCTTGGTGTGAAGAAACCAACTGTGGGAGCAATAATTAGAAAATGGAAGACATACAAGACCACTGATAATCTCCCTCCATCAGGGGCTCCACGCAAGATCTCACCCCGTGGGGTCAAAATGATCACAAGAACGGTGAGCAAAAATCTCAGAACCACACAGGGGGACCTAGTGAATGAGTTACAATATAGCGTAACATTAAGCTAATACTTACCTGCTGTGCCTGCTATCAGGACAATTCATAAATAACCAGATAATACATATCAGCACTATTCACACCATATACTGCAGGAAGGAACTTGTCCTGCTACTTCCTCAAATACAGTGTAAAGCAAATTTTATGAAAAAAGGTTACTCAAAAGAGAAGGGAAAGTTTTTTGTTTGTTTTATTTTATTTTTGTCATTTAACAAAATGAAGTGAATGAGGAAAATAGAAATGTACATTAAATCCCATCAATATTTGGAGTGACCTTTGCCTTCCATCAGTTCTTCTCGGTACAGTTTTTCGCAGAACTCGGCAGGGAATGCACAGCTTGTTACAGTTACAACACAGTAATCAGACATTTGCCTGGCAATGAGCTGTGCTCCTGTGTACATCACATGACCATGAACTGATTTCTATCCACTAGAAAAAAAAACAAATAATAACAGCAAGAAGAGATCTAGAAAATAAGGAGGAATTGATACAAAATGCTTATTGGAAAATTGTACAACCCCTTTAAGTGCTTCCCGACAACGGACGTAATAGTATGGATGCTGGGTCTATAAAATAGCAAAGTTACCTCCATAGCCAACGGAGACAGCGGAGACCCAGAGCTAATGCCTGAAACCAGAGTTCACCGTGAACATTGGTTCCAGTTATGACTCCTCAAAGTTAAATTGTTCCCCCTTTTCCATTGCAGGACAGTTCCAACGCCAACGTGCCGAGATTGCGGGAGCCGTCCTGTTCCTATGACAGCTGGGAGCCTAATAAAGGTTCTCAGACCTGTCATAGGACAATAGCTATTGAGGCTGGTCTATGACCAGCCTCAATAGCTATGTAGCATAATCTATGGGAGATGCAATTTAAAGACTATTGATTTAAGCTCCTTTAGGGGGGCTAATAAAATAGGTAAAAATAAAGTTTAAAAAAAAACTAAAAATTCAAATCATCCCCCTTTTCCCTAGATTTGAAACAAAAATAAATACACAAAAAACAAATCAACAAATTATACATTCCCAAGTTTGAAATCGCCCAGTCAAACAAATAATAATTTTTCCCAAACTTTGAATGGCATAGTGGGAAAAAAACATCAAAAGAGCCCTTTTTTCACCGTTTCACCTCCCATAAAAAAATTGAATAAAAAGCAATCAAAACACCACACATTCCTCAAAATGGTATAACTAAAAGTAAGTCTGGTCCTGCAATAATATATGTCATATGCATCCCTGTTCACGGAAATATAAAAAAGTTACAGGTGTCAAAAATATTTTTTTCCAAGTTTTGTATTTTTTTAAGGGGTTAAAATGTTAAAATAAACTAAATAAATTTGGTATCCCCGGTATTGTACCAACCCATATAATACAGGTGACATGTCATTTTCACTGCACTGTTCAAATGCCCATAAAAAAAGTTGCACAAATGCAGTTTTTCTCCAATTCCACCACATTCTGAATTTTTTTTTCCAGAATTTTAAATGGTACCATTGCAAAGTACAATTTTTCCCGCAAATATTAAGCTCCCATATGGCTCTGTGAATGGCAAAATAAAAAACTTATGGGGTTTGGAAGGCAGAGAGACACAAATGAAAATCCAAAAAATGCCTGCAGCGGGATGGGGTTAAGTATGTTGTTTTAAATTGATGCAATTCATTGTGTTTCCATCATGGGAATTCCATCAACTGAATGTCAATCAAGACGATGGGAGAAGACAAACATACGAACATGTGCCCACATTAAAAATATAACATGTAAATCTTCATGTCTAGGTCATATATTAGAATACATGATCGAGGCATCCAAGTACGGATACTGTATATATTCTATTATATGACCTAAACATGAAGATTTACATGTTATATTTTTGGAAGCCGCGCGATGGAGACAGGCGTCCTGGTCTCCATAGAAATAAGTATGAATAGCCCCCACCATACTTCTATGGGAAAATATCTCTATAATGTTGGTACATTTAGTTGGATTTTTTTTTTTTTTATCACATATTACTGTATAAGCCTTTTTTTTTAATTAGATTCTTTTATACAGTTGTGTTGAATTAAATATTGTATTATGATGGTATTTTCCTCTATTTTTATGTATGGAAGCCACTGTCTATTTTTTTGATGGGTCCACCAAATGATAAATGAAACACATTAAAATTATTTTATTTCTTAAAATTTGCATTTAAATAGCAATCTACCTAATATACAAAATAATATCACAATTTATTTTTTTTTCCCTTACAAAAGACTGTGGTCTCTGGTATTGCGCTCAAAATCCTTGGATTATGGTGGTGTTGTTTTTGGATTAACAGGAATTTTTTACATCCTACTTGCATACTGAATTAATTAAAAAATACATATATCCATCAAAAGTCATTCCAAAGGACATTAATGGAAGAAAGTAGATAAATGTTATTTTTCTTTATTGATTCAGGGAAAGGAAAACAAAAACAAAAAACAGAATAAGGTATGCGCAAATCTGCCCTAAAAGGGAAACATTTCCCCCTTCATTCCAAGCGACGATCAGACTGGATCAAGATGCAAACAAGAATTATTTTCATATATTAATGGAGGTGTTAGTGTGATCTTGTTCTAAATAGAGGTGAGCGAACCTCTCAAGATTTGTTTTGTGAATATTTGTGAGATTCACCCATCTGTTTTGTTTTGGACCAAACTTTTTCAGCCTGTGCTGAAAAAGTTCCCTCATCTTCCCTCAGTTCTGCTGGGCTCCCTCACAGCATCTGGAGAGAGTTCATTGGCATATAAAGTCCATTTTGGGCCTCTTCCCCCTGCTTCTGTGACATCATGGACTCTGGGGAATCATTTAGATCTGTGATTTGGCCACATTGGTCTCAAGGCCAAGGAGAGGACCAAAGACACCATGGAAGGTGCACCAGATGCCATGAGTAAAGATATCTAAAACATCAATAATTATCATCCTCTCAGATAGACATATTATGCTGATTTTCTAAACACAGTAGGTTTTTAAATACTTATTGCTCGACATTTTTTTAATAAAGCTTATTAAGAGTTGAATTTTATTGAATCATGAAGTCAAGACAAAGAACATACAATGCTTCCATCATACAATACATAGCTCCTGATCAGATCATGTATACACAAGGGTTCTTAAGAAATATTCAAACATAATAATTTAACAAAATATAAAAGAAAAACTACAGGGTTTGCAAGGATAACTAGCGAAAAACTTAACATTCTTAGTATATATGCTTATGTGTATGATCAGTGTACAAAGTATTAAACTTAATGAGGGCATGACGGAGGCAGGAAGATATTCACTTTTATAAAGCAAGAATTTGGTTAGTTTCATAGATATACCTGAAACGGTATATAATAGATTCTCAATACCTTTCCAAAAAGTTTCCAAATGATCGAACATCCAGAACACGTGCAAAATATTGTCACTGCATCTCCAGCACATATCTGATGTGGAGGGATAAATAAAAGTTGACTCGGAGTGACCAATGGTAAAATTTTTTCTTTACGAAGTAAGAAATGCCTAGTCCTTTAAAATGTCTAAAAATCACCGTATCTGATATTTCATACAAATGTTAGAAAATGTCATAAGATTGCCATTCTGTCATAGCTGAGATACTGTTGCCCTTTTTAATCCAAGTAGTCATATCCAAGTCAAGAATAAAATATTGGAAGCATCTAATTGGGAGATCACTTTCAATGGAAATACAGGGTCAGCTACACAAAAGTGTTTCCATGCTTGGAGATTCACTTTAATGGTTAAATATGGAGACTTCAGAGTAGAAACGCCCATTGACAGTAACCATAGTTGGTTTGCAAGTGAAAGATTTTTTGATATCTCTCATTCTATTTTTATCTAATATTTTCCATTTCTGGTGACCTTCCAGTATCTAGCTTAATCTAAAATGAGTGCAAATCTTTATTTAGTTTTAATCCAAATATAATACAAGTATAAATAGGACCAAAAATACAGGTGCAAAGAAAAAAATCAAATGAATACCACCCAAATCCATCCAAATGCAGTAAACACAAAGTTACAAAATCATCTAGTTACAAAAAAAGAGAGAGTAAAAAAGAAAAAAATGGATCCCTTCTCACCATCCCTCCCCAGTGCCCCAGGCCATCCTCAATAGCATCTAGTCCTCCCCCAGTAGATCTTTGTACATTCTGGAATGTTGAAAAGATAACCAAGGTTGCCATGTTTTATAAGAGCTAGGTTTCTTCCACTAGCGTGGGATAAGACCAAAAAATATGGAAAAAGGTAACCTCGTCCCTACAACATCTCAACACCTAGACTCAATTGACAGAAACATAGCATGTAAATGGTGTGAAACTGTGGGATTATCCAATGGGATAATAATTTGAAGTGAGTTCCTTGATCATGGGAATGTACAGATGTGCCAGAAAAAAATCAATAAAACTTGATTGAACCTAACTTTGCTTTGAATTTTTATTTCTCACTAAAAGACTTGAACCAGAGAACTTTTGATTTCCTGTATATTACAATGGAGTATGTAGTATACCAAAGAATGTGAAACAATGACAGGCAGCATATTAGGTCATCTAAATGGTGATACTAATGTCAGACTAGGGGGCTCTGCTAAGCCCTTAGCTGTAAAGGTTACCCATTGGTACACTATGATCATAAGACATGGTGCTGATGGTCAAACCAAAGGTCTGCCTCCCTCTGTCAAACACTGTAGATTGCATGATTGATATTTGCTGTTTATTTTAGATGTGTTCATACTGATAATTTTATAGACCCAGTGACAGTGCCCACGTGATCAGAATTCTGTGCAATTGTTCTGTAGACTCCTGCTTGCACCTCACTATTACAGCACACGTCAACAGGTTAACGTTTCACTGTTGCGTACTCCACAACTTCTGTATGGCTGTCTTTAGAGGAGGTCAATCGAGACTGGTTCTGCTGTCCATGGGAGATAACCGAATATTCAATGTCATATGATGGCTGCATGGCCTACAAAATTATATAAAATAAAAAATAGCTTAAACTATTTGTCAAGTTGTATATAGTGCCAGGAAAGTCATAAACAATTGTAGAGAGGTCAAGAAACAGCTCAAATCTTTCTTAAAACCAATGGCTAACAGACATATATTGCATAAACTCAGGTAAATAGTTTGAGCGCACAATGTGTAATGATCACACATCATACAAACAGAGATAAAATGATGATGAAATGTGGGGTTCCCATTGGGTATTTGTCCTCAATGCTGGGTTTAGGCAGTGCATTTGACCCAACAGCAATGGTTTATAAGACAAAGCCCTCATCTAAACCATATACAGTGAAAACTCTCGAAAGGACCATCTCTCTGAGAAGACCAAACCCTTATCTAGACAATCTTTCAGTTTTCCATATTAACCATCCTCTATGAGATGACCAGCTGCCCCAGAAGACCACTTTTTAATGCAATTTTTGGATGGTAGTCTCAAAGAGGTTTGACTGTATTATATATTTGCCCTTTAATTGGAATGACACTATGTGCAAATAAGTTCTTGTTTGCTTTTCCTCTTGGCTGGGCATGCCCTTATATGTATGTCACAAGATGATTAGCTTTTCTATTGTCTTGCAATGCTATATGTATCTATTAAAAATGGGCAAACCTCTGAAGATTCATTTTGTCCTATGTTCAGACAAAGCAATTCCCTGGTTCAGTTTGGTCTGAACTTGTTCAGATAGAGCTGGAAGTGAAGTTATTACACTGTGGGTTCTCTTCAGACCCTGAAGTATAATAGGTGGAGACTCAGGTGAGGTGTAAAAAAATAAAAAAACATTTAAACTCACCTTCTGTTACCTCACAGCGTAAGGTGAGTATAAATGTTTTTATTTTTGTCACCTTCCCTGAACCTCCACTTATTATACTCTGGGGTCGGAGGAGACCCCAGAGTATAATAATTTATCACAATGCATGTAGCGGCAGCTATTTTAATTTGTCCAAGACAAATCCCAAATTGTTTGGTTTTGTTAAAAACCGAACACTTTGGAATATTGAGGTCGAATCCGGTTAGGGTTTGCCCATCTCTAGAATCTACAGTATATGTGGCCACCCACTGGTTGTGCAGTATTTCAATGGCTTAGTTAGCATGTTGTGATATTGTATAAATCTCTTTTAGAATTACTTACCTCACTGTTACTATAAATCGCATAGTTTTCCTCAACTTTGACATCCACTGAAGGCCTAACACAAATATAACAAAAACATGTTAAAAAGGCAGCCTCTGCACTACTTACCACGCACAGCAGCATATGTTTGTACCGTGGCTTTGTTTGGTATCGCCACACAGTCCTTTCACTTGAATGGGACTGAGTTGTGATCAGGCCATGTGACCAATGAAAATGACCTCACATGGTCTGTGAAGCAGAAGCGGGGATCAGGGCGCACCACTGCCACTTCAAACAGCTGATCTATTGGAGTCCTGGGTGTCAGACCCCCACAAATCTTTAAGCATAGGTTATCAATTAAAAATTTCTGGAAAACTCCTTTAACAAAAAAATGAATACATGGAAATACAGTACATGAATTAATAAATTCACAGATGGACTCACTCTGATTTCATGGTAGGTGGTTGAGTGCGGGAATTACTCTGGATATTTCCATAATAATTTTCACTCTTAGCCACGGTATTCTAGAGGGAAACATTGCATGAACACAGATAACATATAGTAGGTTAAGCAGATACTTGAAGACAATGACGTCACAATGTCATACACAGTAAATAAAACCATAACGCAGGGAAGTATTGGTCATAGGAAACACTTACAGGAGCTGCTCCAGGATTTGGATTAGTTGGAGTGGACTTCTTGTTTCGTCTACTGAAAAAAAAAAAAATCATAAAATTCAAAAATTAGAATCCAGAGTTTGTATATGTCCTGCAGAGCTAGAGGATCATCATTATTAGGTTCACCTGGAAGTTTAACTCCCAGAAGTAGATGTTCTATTATTATACTCTAGGTCTATTCAGAGATGGCTGTAAGATGCCAGGAATGCTGGGAAAGAAGACTGGACATGATGGTGGAGTTCAGGGAAGATGAGCAGAAGTGTTTTCTTTTTTTTTTTTATTTTCTGCTCCTTTCTTGGGTCTCAAGTTATTATGCTTTGGGGTCTGAAGATATCCCAGTGTATAACAATGATCAGTGGATGGTGAATCCCAAACATTTCAAGTTTGGCCAAATCTGAATTTTTGAAAAATTTGGTTTACTCATCTCTATCTGTATTCATGGCAAACAGACCTGTGTACCATTAATACTCAGAATCGTGCACACATCGTGGCCAGATCAATTAGTCAAATTATTATTTTAACATTCAAAAGGTTTTATTGACTTTTAGACAGTGGAAATAGGGCACATTTTGCCAAAGAGTCCCCACCTAATGAATGAGCGAAATCCAAGAATGCCAAGCATTAATAAGAATTACATGGATATAATAACAGTAAAACAAGAAAGGGATGAGGAAATTGGGTCTGGAGTGAATCCGCACAATTGTCTGAATAGCCAAGCCATATGAAAAAGATTTTATAAGAGGACAAGAGAAGGTCACAGGCCAGTTTATTATTTTAACTCATAGCATAACTTGTAATTGAAAATGACAACCCTTTATAGACCAACAAGAAAAGACAAATCCTCCAGACAATGATTTGAAATCACGAATGTTCAAGAAGATAGACTTAGAGAAATCAGCTGACCTCTGTTTGTGAAAGGAGCAAACCGACCGGTCACCACCCCTGACCTGACTATTTCAGTGATTACTTGTATTCCTGATCATTCGTTTCCCTGACATCTGCCATAGAAGAAGAGCCGTGAGTCCGTGACACAGCCAAACACAATAGATTGCTACATCTGTACATTCTTGGAATAAGCTGTTATCATTTTACATGAGTTTATTACCATTTTTTTAATACTGGTATTTTTAGAGTATTAGAAATAAAAATTATTTTGACATATGACTTATAATACCACAGTTCTCTCAGAATTACTAATTTATGAGGTATTCTTGGGTAGAAATGAACAAAGCTCAGCAATGTTCTCTGACTTGGGATATGAACGTTGATAAATATGCAAATCTTATTACCTTAGAAAAATGCAGAGGGCTAGAATGAAAAAGAGTAAAAAGAGAAGTCCACCAACTGTCCCCAAAATCAGAGGTAAATCTTCCGCTGCACGATCTGTAAAGAAGAAGAAAAGATAAGCAGGTTGTGGGAAAACAGACAGGATTTGACTTGTATTTTGTCATACGGTGAATTGCAAGTCCTCCAAAGTTCCATTCAACCTCAAATATTGTACATGCCTTGGTGTCCCTTACCTCTTAGTTGGACATGTCCAGATATGTGTATCACAAGTTAAGCAGGTTTTCTACATACAACATGGTTTCATTACAAGTTATCACTAAGTGATATGATAACTATTCTATACTGTATGTGTCTATGTGAGAACACCCAGTGGGGGAGGGGGATTACAGCCTTTCGAGGCTTTTTTCAGTATCACGCTGTATGTCCTAATATTGTGTTGTATTGGTTTTAAGAAAAATTGGAATCCTTAACCAAATTGGAGACAAGTTCAGTTTGGATACATCCATATAAATCACATAATAAAGTTCACAGATAAAATCGATATTAGTCAGTATGTTTTTGAAGGTGGAACAAACCGGAAAAAGACCCAATCGAACATGAGCGAAAATAAATATTAATGCACTTTGAGGCAGTAATGCCAGACTTTGTGAAGATGCCAAGGTCAGACCAAGATTGGTAGAGGTCCCAATACATTCTAGCAATGTCCTCTGAAAAAGTCAGCAGGATCTGATGAAAATTTGACAACCTTCAATGCTCAGTGCCAGGTTTTGGGGAAAACAATATTTGTCATGTTAAATCTTTTTTTATTCCCAATCCATTTTTTGTCTGGATAACATAGACAAGCGGTGTCAGAATTATCTCTCTACTGTAGCAATAATCATGGACTCTAAAAAAGTAGATTTTTTGTAATAAGCAGTGTCTTGGTAACTGGGTTGTGGTCTTTTACACAGTTACCTCTTTTGACTTATCTATAATCTGGCCTAGGGAGTTAAGATTGGAGATTGGATTCTCTAAATGTGTTAGAGAATCTTCCATCTTCTTCAGTTTTTATATTATAGACAAAAAATATCCTTTATTTCTCTTTCTTTCTTTATCTTATTTTTCTAACATTTTATTTTTTTTACATTTTTACATTATTATTATTATTATTATTATTTTATACCATTATGCTTTGTCAGTCTTCATCATTTCCCAGTATACAGGTCGCTGGTGATCTCAGCTATTTGTCTATCAATTCACTGTTACCAATAGTCTACCTATAAAGATATGAAAGGAAGACAAATATTCTGTCTTCTCAACTACCCTCCTGGCCTTCTTATTTCAACAAAACAGTGACAAAACTAAAGATGTTGTAGATCTTAATAGCAATAAGTTAGTTAGGAAAGGTGGAGCTTCGTGAGGATGTTGCTCAGCTCTCTTCTAATTTTTCCTGTTGCCTTAGAAAAAAAGAACTAAATGAACTCTGTACAACTGACCAGACCAAAAGTAACAGAGTATGCATAAAAAATAATATCCATTCTAAAGATATGTTTAAGGTTCTGTAGACATTTGTTCTGTGAGCCTCTGTGGAGATTCTGTTGAAGTTTCCATTTATAGCAAGCAGTGATATTCTCACCATCAAAACAATAGAACACAACCATTAGAATACACCTACAGATGTAGTAGTCATTAACTTGAATCTGATAACTTGCTGAGGCGGAAAAGTTAAGTTAAAGTTTACAACATCTATAGACACATATAGCATATTACTGTGTGACATAGTATCTCAAAATAATTCTGTCTTCAAAAAATGGGGAGACATATCTGTACATATCTAGGTAAAACAGGTAAGAAAGGACACATCTGTAAGCAAAAGCCATGCTCTGAAGAAGAGAGCTAGTTCTCTTGAATGCTTACTAGCAAATATACTCAGCCTCTAAAAGGTATCGCCTGATTTCTTCACTCTTCCACTACTTTCTATGGCTAACACGGTACAACATTATACTACTAAAATATATATTATAAGATATACATTGAATATCAGTCAGTGCTCCAGTCTGTATACATACATGGCACCGGGATCTCTGTTGGGGCTGATTCTCCTCTCCCCACACGATTTATGGCAGTACAGGAATAGGGCTCCATGTCCTTGGGCACATTATACACTGTGGTCTCCCGTCCTCTGTTTGGTAATCTGGTTAAATGTCAAATGGGGCAGTTGAACCAATAATGCAAAAATTGGATCCTGAACTGCCATATGTCCAGGCAACATATTTGGATGACTTATGGAGTTACTTCTGAACTCCAAAAAATGATCACAATAAATGGTTAGGTACATTTCTTCACATACATGTTCTATGTCTGAAAAATCTGTCACGATGACGTATTTGTAACAAAAAATACAAATTTTAATTTTTCACTAATTCCTGCAGAGAAAAATGTGCAGCAAAAATTTGCAACACACTCCTGGATAAATTAAATGAAGGTTGTAGTTTTTAAAAATGGATCATAATTGGGATATTCTATTATTCAGAGACATCCAGTGCTCTTCTAAAGTGGCTAGGTGAATGACAAAAACACCTTGGTACATGTTAAAAAGTTACATAATTTTCTAAAGCGTTGTCATATGCCAAAAAGAGAAAAAAATGGAAAAACTGTCATTAAAATCAAGCAGACAAAAAATAAAGCAAAATTAATAAAGTCCGCCGAGGAAACGTTTGCTGACTTTCTGTGAAATGCGATGTGGGAAAAATCGCAATGCAGTTTTTCCTGCAGCGCTTCTTTGCTGCAGTCTGTTACATGGGGCCTTAGCACTAGGGTGAGGCCCCCACATTGCGGAAAAGTAGGATTTTTTGTTTTTTTTTTTTGCAGATTTTAGGCTAAAGCTCCATGTGGCATAAATGCCGCAATTCGCCCGCGGCGGAAGCGCCACGGAAAAAATTGCGGCGTTTTACAGTCAGCGCAAAGTGGATGGGATTCTAGTGAATCCCATGCCCACTTTGCAGAAAAAAATGCCCTGCGGACACGCAGTAATTTCCAAAATTGGCACGGTTTTGTTAATCGCAGCATGTCAATTATACCTATGGAAACGCCGGCGGTTTCCCCATAAGTATAATTGAAACAGAAAGTCCACAGAGGAAAACTCTGCAAACTTTCTGTCTAAAGTGCTGCGGGAAGAATTGCGATGCGATCCTGCCTTTGGTTTCTCCTGCAGAGCTTTTTTTGCTGCGGGACACCACGTGGGGCGCCTTAGCCTAACTGTGACTTTTTGAGCCAAAGACAAGGGTGGCTTCAACAGAAATGGGAAATATATAGCTTTTATATGTCTCCTTTCTGCTAAATTCACTCCTGGCTTTGGCTCAAAAAAAATGCAGCAACATCCACAACAAAAAAAGCAGCTTTTCCATAACGTGGGGCCTCAGCATTAGGCTGAGGCCTCACGTTGAGAAAAACGCAACTATATTTGTTGCAGATTTTGCTGTGTTTTTTGAGCCAAAGCCAAGAATGGCTACAAAAGAAATGGGAAATATATAGGAAGCTTCTTATACTTCTCCCTTCTGCTCAATCCACTCCTGAATTTGGCTAAAAAAAAAAATGCAGTAAAATCTGCAACAAAAAAAGCAGCGTTTCTGCAACATGGGGCTGTAGTCTTAAATGGATTCACAACACAACTACTGGAATGCCACACCTAGTCACATATAGCATATCACTTTGTTATACAATATCTCAAAACAGTATTGTCTTAGAAGGTTGTCCATTACGATAGACACATATCTGGACATGTCAAAGCAAAGGGTAAAAAGGGACAAATCTGTAAATGGAACCCATGGTGTGAATGTGAACAGATTCTAACTTCACTTATGTTATGAATATGCAGAAAAGTGTCACACCTACAAAGCATGCAATGCTCAAGTTTCTCAGACTAAAATTCCCATTTAACAGTACTAAATATGAAGGAGCCAGAAGAAGAAGAGGAAAGAAATGAAGATTATTGATATATTAAGAATTATTATTCGTCTCAAATTCACAAATTTATGACATATCTACTGAATATTAGCTATGAGTGAAATGATTCAGATAGAACCGGATTTGATCTAAATTTTCTAAAAATTTTGCATTCATGATGTTGACGCATCCCATGTGACAGCTGAGGCCCAATTACAGGCCTCAGTGGTGATCCTGCTGCACCTGATGTCAGCCAGAGGCTGGCAGAAGCCTGAAGAGGACTTCAGGGGATCACCAGATGCCCAGGAGAGGTGAGGCAAGGTGAATATACCTATTTGTTGTTTTTACTCACCCCGCCTGGGCCTCCACTTATTATACACTGGCGTCTGAGGAGACCCCAGTATATAATAATAGCACTTCCAGTTCGTGCTGGAGATCTGAACCACAAATGTTTGTCAAAACAAGTCTTGTGAGGTTCTTCCATATCTACTGAATATCACTTGCTGTTCCTTTTTGTATACATACATAGTACAGGTATCTCTGCCGGGGCTGATTCTCCTCTACCCACACGATTTATGGCAGTACAGGAATAGGGCTCCATGTCCCTGGTCACATTATACACTGTGATCTCCCGTCCTCTGTCTGGTAATCTGGTTTTCCCGTTGTACCATTCAAAGTCATATACCATAAGCTTGGAGAAGCTGATACATTGTAACCTCACATCACTGCCTTCCATCACTTCATTCATCCCAATGACGGTGACTGTCACATTTTTGGGGACATCTGTGGAGAAAAAACATTATTATGGTCATCATCTCTGTATCATGTTAAGGTGGTTTATACTTTTGATCTGTTAATATGAGACAAAAGACCTTTAGACCTTCTGTTGCTGTAAAGCCTTTATACCACTGCATGCTTTGTGATCCTTATAGCTATACTTTTGCCCCCTTAGTTTAGTATTTAGTGTGTCATCGTCTATGTGCGGTAATCTTATAGTATATTCTACTCAGTATTTATAAATCAACATCCAGAACGGAATCTACAGAGAAAAATTATAAAAGGAACGTTTGCACCTCTTCTGTGTTTTGGACTCACTCTACTGGTCTTGGCTTATGAACAGAGAGCAGAATATTACCCTGTGAGCATAACCTAAAGGACAAGAGCAGAAAGAGCAAGGGATAAAGGAAAAACAAAACTGAGGACCAAGAAACATTTACATATGCCAAGAGCATTTGTTCTCAAGGCGCCATATGGAACACGTTATCCTCTTGCGTTATGTGATCTCCCTAGTCTTCAGCAAAACTTAAATCTTGGTTGCTAGGGTACCCCAGAAGACAATAAGTGTAGCTCCGGCCAGAGCGAGAAGGACCCGTGAACATGTGATGCCATCTCAGGTCCTTATCTCCCTGGTGTGCGGTGCCTGATAAGAATGTTCACCTGACCTCTGACATCTCTGCTCTGCTTCTGAATATGATTGAACGCTCAGAGTGAAGCGGTAAAGAGAAGAGGCACCCAGGAGATTCTGCAGTAGCTGAGGCATGTATTCTAGGTGAGGTGTGTATAATGAAGTTCTGCAGCAGATGAGGCACGTATAATGAGATATGACGGTAGATGAAGACTGTATTACGAGGTTCTGCAGAACATGAGGTATATTATGAGATTTTGCAGCACCTAAGATGTATGTTACAATATTTGGCAGCAGATGAGGTGCACAGTGAGGTGCAGAAGCAGCTGAGATGTGTATTATGAGGATTTTCAGCACTTCTGTATGGTCCACTCACAAAACTTTTGCACTGGGCCCACTTTGGCTTAAATGGCCCTGTCTAGGCCCCCATACACCCAGCATTCAAAGACATGGTCACATCAAAATATATAAATCACATTGCTTTTTGATAAAATACTTCAAAATAATATTATTTTGAAACATCGGCCATCTTGTGAAACATATCTGGACATGTCCATCCAAGAGGAAAGGTAAAAAGGACACATTTTAAGCAGTCATGACACTATTGTGAACAGATCCTAACTATAGATGAGCAAACTTTTTACCTGCAACTATTACCTGACCCTAGTTTGCAAATTCTTAAACACTGCTAGCACACATTTTATTTGCAGTAGTTATCTGCTACCTAACCGTAGCCACAGACGTTTGTTGTCCTTGTGGCCACCTGAGTAGTCTGCTGACTGCCTGAATTGTCTTGAATTAGGGTCATTTTAGTTCTATGAGCCAAAGATATGTGGAATAAGAGGTTTAAGATTTACAGATGTAGCCAAGCTTAAAATGATTGTCAATGGAGTTGTTTCCTAATGCATATTGCATACTGATGACCTATCCTGTCTGACACCCGCACAGATCAGATGTTCCAGCGGCCTCCAGAAAGCTACAACAGTGGACAGGGAGCGTGTGCAGTCTGCTCCTATTCAAGTAATAGGGGGAAGCTTCAGCTCCATCCACTGAATAGTTATATAAGATATACATATATACATTGAATATTATTTGATGCTCCAGGGTGTATACATACATAGCACATATATCTGAGTCGGGGTGGATTTTCCACTACCCACATGATTTATGGCAGTACAGGAATAGGGCTCCGTGTCCTTGTTCACTTTCCTCACTGTGATCTTCCGTTCTGTGTCTGGTAATCTGGTTTTCCCTTTGTACCATTCATACTCATATACAACAGGCTTGGAGTTGCTGTTACATTGTAACGTCACATCACTGCCTTCCATCACTTCATTTATCCCAGTTATGGTCACTGTCACATTTTTTGGTGCATCTGTAGAGGGAAATATTATTAGGATGTAATCAATATAAGAAATAATTGTCATCAATATCGTATCATATTCAGGAAAGGATTCAGTACATAGGTAGAAAATTACTTTTGTTCTTAAGAAAGAAAGAAAGAAAGAAAGAAAGAAAGAAAGAAAGAAAGAAAGAATAAAAGATTTTAGAAGATAAACAACAAAAACAACAACAAAAACTTCCCAGTCCCATCTTTACTATTACAATAAGACTGTTCAGTATCTGTACAGTATATCACTAGTCACCTGTTCACACTACCGTTGGAGTCCGTTATGAAGGTGTCCGTAAAAAAAAAAAAAAACGGACACCTATCATAACGGACACTACCTGATGTTAGCATCAGGTAGTGTCCGTTTTTTAAAGAGGACCTTTCATGTCACATACCTCTAGAAAACCGACAGCGTGCTGAATTCAGCGCACTGCCGGCTTTCCTGGTATGTGCCCCGGGGCTGGAGATATCGGCGGTGTAAGTTAACATGTTTTACTGTTTGAAGGGCGCTGCGAGGAACTCCTTCCCTGACACTTCTCTTCGTTCATAGACTTGTACTGAGGGGGCATTCCTCACAGCTCAGCGTCATCGCCGGGCAGTAAGGAACGCCTCCTCTGACAGTACAGCGCTATAGACAAGAACAGAGAGAGGGGGCGTTCCTTATTGCCCTGCGATGACGCTGAGCTGTGAGGAACGCCCCCTCAGTACAAGTCTCTGAAAGAAGAGAAGTGTCAGGGAAGGAGTTCCTCGCAGCGCCCTTCTAACAGTAAAACATGTAACTTACACCGCCGATATCTCCAGGCCCGAGGCACATACCGGGAAAGCTGGCAGTGAGCTGAATTCAGCGCGCTGTCGGCTTTCTAGCGATATGTAAAACCGCATGTGCCTGAGGACACGAAATGTTCTCTTTAACACTGTTAGTTTTTTTTTTTTTGTTTGTTTGTTTCTCCTTTCTGAGCATGCGCAGGGAAAGTAAACGGACATAAAATAACGGACAGTAACTGATGGCTATCAGTTACTGTCCGTTATAAGTCCGTTACCCATAGACTTCAATGTTAAAAAAATAACGGACACTTGCTGTCCGTCAAGAATCATTTTTTTTTCAAACGGAGAAAAAGTCCTGCATGTAGGATTTTTTGTCCGCGAAAAAATAACGGACTTCTGACGGATTGGGTGTAAACGGACACTAACGGACACAATATAAAAACCCATTGAAATGAATGGAAATTTTAACTAGTGTCCGTTGCTAAAATCTTGTAACGGACAATAGCAAAGGACACTACTGATGGACACCAACGGTAGTGTGAACGCCCCCTATCTGTGGCTGCAGGAAAACAGAATTACATCATTTTACTTGACTGTATTTTTATCCATAAGTGCAGCAGCCCTCAGCCAATCATGATGTACTATAGGTGTGAGGTCACCGAGTGATAATCTGCCATCTGCAGAATCTGCAATCTGCCATCGTGTGGGGATACAATATAGGAAAGAAGACGTCAGGCAGCTAAGTTGAGTCTGAGATAGTAAAACACTGAATAAAGAATCAGCCAGATAGAGGATTATTGTGTTTTATAGTAAGGAGTAGAGAATAAATAGATGAATAGATTTATAATGAATTTATAGAGATAGAATTTAGAGAAAGAAAGGAGTCAGTCAGTGTCAGTGTGTTAGGCAGGGACAGGAAGCCATTGCTGTGGTTTACATTTCTTACATTCAGTATCCAAGTGACAATTTGTGGCTCTCACAAGCAAAAAAGGAAAAGAAAGGTAGGATTAGAATAGCCTTTATAAAGGCTATTCTAATGCTACCTTTCTTTTCCTTTTTTGCGTCGTGGTTTTTGAATTATTCTCCTTTTTCTATTATGTGAATGATACTCGGGGAGCACAGGCTCGTCATTCCTGCAAGGCCGCCTCAGTATACTCAGTGCTCCATAAAACTACACGAGCGCACTACGCGCACTCCATGTAGTATAAAGGCTATTCCAACGTGTGGTCAGTTAAAAATCAAATATACCAATGATAGACTCACTTTAAGTCTTGGTGCTGAAATCCATAAGCACCACCAAAAATTGTTGTATTGTAACTTCTATGTCAAAATTAGCCAACAGTAGCATTAGTGACAAGAAACAATACAATAGCAACAGTTACAATTTTAATAGACTGTGTGTCTTACGATTTTTTTTTTTTTTTTTCGTTTTTTTATGCCAGTGAGCCTTGCTGACAGAATAACCAGCGCAGGCTCACTGATGCCTCATTTATAAGAAAATGTCTGGTGAAAGACAGAATGACAATGGACATAATAATGTAAGAGGAAACTCCTGTGTCATGTCACCCACCAGCATGGATACAAAAAGGCAAAAAATATCCAAAAAGGATAATTTGTTGCCACTTTAGTAAAAAGCCTTTTTTTCTAATACCATTGTGTGTATGAACACCAACAAGCAAAAAACTTAACAAAATCTGACAGTGCAGGGTGTTTTTAACAGCTTCATGACTGGGCTATTTTAAGTTTTTTAGTTCATGCAGTTTTGAAATCTGTAATTTTTTTTCATTCCAGTTATTGAAATATTTTTGTATTTTTGTATTTTTTTTTTGGGGGGGGGGTGATACATAGGGATTTATTTCTATGCAATTTTTGCATTTTTTTCTTTTTTAATGTCTGGGAAAATCTGGGAAAAAAGTATTTAGTCAGCAACCAATTGTGCAAGTTCTCCCACTTAAAAAGATGAGGCCGGCCTGTAATTGACATCATAGGTAGACCTCAACTATGAGAGACAAAATGAGAAAACAAATCCAGAAAATCACATTGTCTGATTTTTAAAGAATTTATTTGCAAATTATGGTGGAAAATAAGTATTTGGTCAATAACAAAAGTTCATCTCAATACTTTGTTATATCTCCTTTGTTGGCAATGACAGAGGTCAAACGTTTTCTGGAAGTCCTCACAAGGTTGGCACACACTGTTGCTGTATGTTGGCCCATTCCTTCATGCAGATCTCCTCTAGAGCAGGGATGTTTTGGGGCTGTCGCTGGACAACACGGACTTTCAACTCCCTCCAAAGGTTTTCTATGGGGTTGAGATCTGGAGACTGGCTAGGTCACTCCAGGACCTTGAAATGCTTCTTACGAAGCCGCTCCTTCGTGGCCCTGGTGGTGTGCTTGGAATCATTGTCATGCTGAAAGACCCAGCCACGTTTCATCTTCAATGCCCTTGCTGATGGAAGGAGGTTTGCACTCAAAATCTCACGATACATAGCCCCATTCATTCTTTCATGTACACGGATCAGTCGTCCTGGTCCCTTTGCAGAGAAGCAGCCCCAAAGCATGATCTTGCCCCCCCCCCCCCATGCTTCACAGTAGGTATGGTGTTCTTTGGATGCAACTCAACATTCACTCTCCTCCAAACGCGACAAGTTATGTTTCTACCAAAAAGTTCTACTTTGGTTTCATCTGACCATATGACATTCTCCCATTACTCTTCTGGAACATCCAAATGCTCTCTAGCAAACTTCAGACAGGCCCGGATATGTACTGGCTTAAGCAGGGGGACACGTCTTGTACTGCAGGATCTGAGTCCCTGGCGGTGTAGTGTGTTACTGACGGTAGCCTTTGTTACGTTAGTCCCATCTTTCTGCAGGTCATTCACTAGGTCCCCCATGTGGTTCTGGGATTTTTACTCACCATTCTTGTGATCATTTTGACCCTACGGGGTGAGATCTTGCGTGGAGCCCCTGATGGAGGGAGATTATCAGTGGTCTTGTATGTCTTCCATTTTCTAAGTATTACCCCACAGTTGATTTCTTCACACCAAGCTGCTTGCCTATTGCAGATTCAGTCTTCCCAGCCTGGTGCAGGTCTACCATTTTGTTTCTGGTCCTTCCACAGCTCTTTGGTCTTCACCATAGTGGAGTTTGGAGTGTGACTGTTTGAGGTTGTGGACAGGTGTCTTTTATACTGATAACAATGTCAAACAGGAGCCATTACTACAGGTAATGAGTGGAGGACAGAGGAGCCTCTTAAAGAAGAAGTTACAGGTCTGTAAGAGCCAGAAATCTTGCTTGTTTGTAGGTGACCAAATACTTATTTTCCACCATAATTTGCAAATAAATTCTTAAAAAATCAGACAATGTGATTTTCTCCTCTTTAAGGGAAAACCCTTTTAGGCTGAAGCCTCATGTTGCAAAAACACTGCATTTTACAGTACCTGCAATGTGAAAGGGATTCTGGCTAATCCCATCCACACATTGCAGAAAAAATCTGCAGCGGAAAAGTTGTGTTTTCAAAAACGTTTTTGAAAATCGCAGCATGTCAATTGTACCAGCAAAAACACCGGCGTTTTATGTATAGGTATTATGAGGGCAGAAAGTCCAGAGAGGAAAACTCAATGAAAAACAATGTACAAAAAATGTGATGCGTGATGCCTTAGGCTAAGGCCCCACGTTGCGGAAATGCTGCATTTTTTATTGCAGATTTTGCTGAGGATTTTTGAGCCAAAGACAGGAGTGGCTTAAAAAAAGGAATGGGGAATATAAAGGGAGCGTGTAGTCATTTCCCTTCTGTTAAATCCACTCCTGACCACAGCAAAATCTGCAACAAAAACTTCTGCGTTTCTGCAACATGGGGCCTCAGCCTAAAAGTAAATTTTATGTACGTGACACAAAGTTTTGTGTTGCTGGGATAGGGATAGTACCTGTGATGTGAGAGTTTCAGTTTTTTTTTTTTTTTTCATTTAGTCTTTGTTTACTTTTATTTTTTAATTATTTATTTTTTTACACATTATGGGCCTGGAAGAAGAAGAAAGATAGTTAGCAAGAATGTGAAATCTAAAAAGGAAATTGTGTTAAAAGACAGAGAGCTGTCACTGCATCTGACAAGTCCAGTGGACATTTTTATAAGAGTTGCCAGTTCTAATTGTCTGTTTTGACATTTTTTGGAAGAGCAAATGTGAGACTTGCATATAATATATATATATAATATAGAGATATATGACAACGGGGGGGGGGAGTATAAGGAGAGCTGCTAATGTTACCACATACCATATACAGTATATAAGTAAAAATAAAATTGTCAATGACTGTCCCCAATCACCTATAATACGTACAATTGATGTTCAGTCTTCTTGATGTCTCACTATATAGACCATAGAGAAATGTAGCTTTGCATTCAACAGAACGCCCATCATCCAAATATGTTGGAATATAAGTAAGTTTTGATTCTTCTCTCCAGGATCCTCCATAAATCTCCACTGACTGGTTTTTAACTTGACCAGGTTTGCTCCATTGTAGATAAGGAGGACTGGAGCGACACGTGTGATCTACAGAACATCTTATAGTGGTGGCTTCTCCTTCAGTCATAACTTCAGGCACATAAAACTGAATGTTCACTTTATCTGTGGAATTTTAGTTTAAGAAACAGATTCTTAGCATATATCATTTTATATTGAACAATTATAGCAAAATTATGTTTCTTTGAACAAAACTGGTCATCTTGTGTCACACATCTCCACATCTGTTACACCAGGAGTAAAGGTAAGGAAGGTCACATCTGTACATGTTACTGTTTATCCATCTATTGACAGTCATTGGTTATATTTTAGAGACAGTTCACACTATCTTTATTAATGAAGAAAAAGAAGAAATATAAGTGATGTCTTCCTAGTTTCTAGAGTAGCTAAAAGAAAGAACTGGGTCTAAGCGATTAACAATCCCAAATATTTGTACTAAACATCGGATCATTTTCACTTTTATGTTATTTTACTAGATTCTCTATACTTATGACTTAAAGGAGTTGCCCATGATTTTTGGCATATCTTTAGGTTTATTTTGGCCCTATCCTTAGGATACAACCATAAATATTTCATTGGTGAGCGGACAACAGTCACCCCCCGGCTTGGATCATCTTCAGGTGTATACTCGGTCTCTGTACTATACAGTGTACAGAGCTGTATTGTGTGTGGGCGCCATTACTGCAGCTCTGCTCCAAGTGACATCAATGGGAGACGACCTGCAGTTACAGTGCTTGGACAGTATACAGGGCAGGGAGTTATCTGCTCCTTGCACTGTATAGAACGGGGACCAGACATACCTCCGAACATCTGATCCATGCGACAGCCAGCTGTTGGCCCCCAACTTAGCCCATATTTATGGCCTATCCCCATCTTCTCATAATCTTCATGCTCATATGTCTATTTTCAACCATACTATGTAGCTATGTAATAAATATAGAACCATTTTGTGTTAAAGCCTGCAGGAATTCTTTTACTTTTTTTGCATCACCACATTGAATGAGCCATAACATGTTTATTTTACAGCGAAAAAAACCTTTTTTTCTTCTGGAGGAAAGCAATAGAAATAAAAACTGCCATTTCTAGCAGGGATATAGCTGAGACAGGTCTGGAAGTTTTCATGGCAATTCATCAGCACCCAGAAACTGTGTCACAACCACCAGGAGATTGCGAGAGGGGGAACCCTCCATCTGTGTGAGCACCTAGACTCTATACTGTAGTCACCATTGCTATGGCATGTAAGTGGTTAATTGTATCTCAGCCATTGCAGTGGTATGTTGGGTGTACATAACAGCACGGTGGCTCAGTGGTTAGCACTGCAGCCTTGCAGTGCTGGAGTACGGGGTTCAAATCCAAGGACAACATCTGCAATGAGTTTGTATGTTCTCCCCGTGTTTGCTTGGGTTTCCTCCAGGTACTCCGGTTTCCTCCCACACTCCAAAGACTTACTGATAGGGAATGTAGATTGTGAACCCTATATGGGACAGTGACTGACAATGTCTGTAAAGCGCTGCGGAATATGATGGCTCTATACAAGTAAGCGTAATCAATCAATACCAGGGCCAGCACCTTCTGCTGATGGTATAGACCAGGGGTCAGCAATTTCCAACATGCGAGGCTTACTTACCTGGCACGGGCAGCCCAAGTCCCCACCCAGCAATTTCAAACATGGCCAAAACGAAACTGCTATTATTATACTGTAAGGTCTCTTCAGACCCCCGAGTATAATAAGCGGAGCCCCCGGGGAGGCGATGAAACATAAAAAATAATGTTAACTCACCTTTCCTGTGCTCTGCACCTCTGTGCTCTGCAGGCGTTTCTGCCTGACATAAGAGACCGCTGACAGGGCATTAGGGGTCACGTCCAGCATAATGATGCGACGTAACCCCTGAGACCCAATCAGCAGTTGCTGACTAGAGGCAGAAGCGCCCAAAGAGAACAGAGCCGCTGCGGAGTGCAGGGAAGGTGAGTTAACATTATTTTTTATGTTTCATCGCCTCCCCGGGGGCTCCGCTTATTATACTCTGGGGTCTGAAGAGACCTTACAGTATAATAATAGCAGCTTCTGAAGAGATCCCAGAGTATAATAATAGCTGAGTGGCGAAAATTTGAATATTATAAAAGTTAGAATATTATACTGTGTGCAGGGGCAGCTATGGGACATAATACCATGTGCAGTGCCGCTATGGGATATAATACCGTGTGCAGGGACTGCTATGGGACATAATACTGTGTACAGAGGCCACTATGGGATATAATACCGTGTGCAGGGACCGCTATGGGATGTAATACCATGTGCAGGGGCCGCTATGGGACATAATACCATGTGCAGGGGACGCTATGTGACATAATACGGTGTGCAGTGGCTGCTATGGGACATAATACCGTGTGCAGGGGCCGCTATGGGACATAATACTGTGTGCAGGGGCCGCTATGGGACATAATACCGTGTGCAGGGGCCACTATGGGACATAATACCGTGTGCAGGGACCGCTATGGGACATAATATAGTGTGCAGGGGACGCTATGGAGCATAATATCGTTTGCATAGGCCACTATGGGACGTAATACCATGTGCAGAGGTCGTTATGGGATATAATACCATGTACATAGGCTGCTATGGGATATAATACCGTGTGCAGAGGCCGCTATGGGATATAATACCGTGTGCAGGAGCCACTATGGGATATAAAACCGTGTGCAGAGGTCGCTATGGGATATAATACCATGTGCAGGGGATGCTATGGAGTATAATATTGTGTGCATAGGCCACTATGGGACGTAATACCATGTGCAGAGGTCGTTATGGGATATAATATCATGAGCAGAGGCCGCTATGGGATATAATACCGTGTGCAGGGGCCGCTATGGGACATTATTCTGTATAACGGTGTGTTTTCTATATTAAGGATGTTTTTTTGCACAGAAAACTGAAGCATTTTTTTTTCTGCAAAAATGCACCATGTGAACTCAGTTTTACATCAAAGTAAAAGTTCCAGTGGCCTAAGAATATAGCTGCATACAGATACATAGTGTGATATCACCATTTATGTGACCACTTAAAAACTATTAATATGGTAAAAATGATATATATTTTTTTTCTGTGAACACTTTTTCTTTTAAACAAACTTGAATAAACTTAATTTTATTTTTATTTTATTTTTTTTTACAAAGTGATTTGCTTATAGTTTCTATAAAGATTGTTTATTTTTTTTTTTTACTATACCAAAGCATTATCGCCTGTCAGTCATACAGTAAGGGTCTTTTTACAAGGACATATTGTCTGGCCATTGACCAATCAATGATATGATCATATACACATTTGTATACTGATCCTCATCCTGTGTGGAAGTTTATTGGGTAATACATTTGCCATTACCTAATAGTCATACAGCAATGGTAAGCCAGAGGGATTTTGTCCTGCTCCCGGTTCCCCCCACATTCCCTATTTATATCTAACCATGTAGATGTCATTATTCTTATTGATCTTGGCTTCTAGGGGGTTAAATGTGTAGGATCAAAGTTATCTCTGATAGTAGCTGAATGTCATCTGTATATTATAGCCAGATCAGGTAAGTGTGGACATGTCTGTGGTTAAGCATTACTACATCTGTAGTTACACCCATATGGGTGAAGGGGTTAAGACTATGCTGACATCTGAATATACATTTTATATCAGGGGTTTCTTCAAAGTTTTTGTCAGAAAATGATGGAAGATTTAATAGGATCCAACATATAGTATCTCCATAATACATCTATATACTCCATTTATCAATTGTGAACAGATTCTAATGGATTCATGACACAGACCAGTATAATGCAATGACATATTTATACCCAACCATCTCACTACACACATGAATACATACACATAACATCCACTAGTAGATACAACACAAGTTAGGAGATTTCCAGTGGTTTCTGGTATTAGTCACCTTATATATTTACCTGTAACAGAGAGAACCAAGGTTTTATCTTGTTTCTTATATGCATTTATCTTTCTATCTTCTGCTATTCCTGGATAATATTTATTATCACCATCATCTTCTCTTCTTACAGGGTCTATCCGCAGGGTACAGCTGTTCTCTCCTGGTACCAGTGAGGTTCGGTCTTTGTATTTCTTCAATATTGAAGATGAGCCCTTGGTGTTTAGGATCTCTGGATAACCCACTGTACGATATAAGTACCATACAGTGCCGGATATCTCTGAGTCCCCAGCAGGATGATATGTACAAGGAATCTCCGCACAGGAGCCGATCAGAGCAGTCATTCTAGAAGGGAACGTCCATCGCTGACATACAGAACCCAGATAGAAGCCTGGAAACAATCAGCAGGACATGAGGCTGGGGTCACAGAATCTCATTATATCGGATTATTCTGTAATTGTGAGATTATTTACCTTGACAGATGAGGAGGAGATAAATCTGCTTCATAGGAATCCCAGTCATACTGTAGATGTGATATAGATACAATAACATATTACTGTCATTGAAATGTTTTACTGAAAAATGCTAAATATATTCTTCTGTAGAAGTTATCTGCATTACACACAACACAACAAAGCTATTAAAAATGTGCCACAGAGTAGTTAATGTGTTAAGTGTTAAAGGGGTTGTGTTATTAAAGACACTTATCACTTATCCTCCATCCACAGGATAGAGGATAAATGTCAGATCATTTGGAGTCTGACCGATGGGATCCCCCTGTGATCAGGAGAGCGGGGGACCAAAAGACCCCTGAAGCTTATGATCACAAGAGGGTCCCAGCGGTCAGGCTACCAATGATCTATTCCCAGGACAGAGGATAAGTGTGATGGTACAAACTCTTTAAGTCTTGATTCATTTGTATTGAGGAAATAGCATGGGCAGCAAAATAAATACAACAGACTCAACAGTAGCAGTTCACAAATCAGATAGTGGAAGAACACTGACAGTCCCCATCAGGATATAACCTACTTACCTGCTGGAATAGAAGGACTGACCTGCTGGATCTGAGATGGTTCGGAGGATTGGTGACTGGTATTGTCTCTACCTCTCAAAAGCAAAGTCTTGAATTTAAACCTCAGCAAAAAAAAAGTCTAAATCAACTAAAGAATACATACAGACAAGCATCAGCCGCCTCTCCCTCAATGTCCTGCATTAGAAAAACTGTACTAGTAGTATAAATATAAAGCTCGGCTTATAGAATTGATATTTAATATGCAGTCAATGTATCTTCAGTATAGTTACAATAAGTAAATTATTACTCACATGCCAAGTTTCCGAGGACAACACAATTCTACTGTCTGCATCAGGCATATGAGGAAGTAACTTGGTTACTTCCTGAAATGTGTAACACCCTAAGGATTTCATTATCGATTCCTATCTAACACTGAAGCTGTTGGGTTCTCATAGATAAGGTGACACATTAAGAGAGGACATTGCACCCTCCTTTCCTGTTTTACACTATGATGTGAAAGTAAAATTATTTCATTTGTATCATGGTTACCATACACAAGAAGGAAACTGTCCCTGCAAGGAGCTGCAAAATCTGCCCCCCATGTAATGACCACGGATAGGAAATCGATCTGTCACATTCAGGAGAACTACAAGATTCCTGAAACATTCACATGTTCTACATCTAATGTGGTGGACTTGATAATGTGCACTAAATGTCCTATTGGGGTCCTTATGTTGGGGAAACAGATCAGACACTGAAAGCACAGATAACAACTCATGGCTACGCTGTTAAAGAAAATCTAAACATCTCCTTGTGGAAACATTTCTGTTGTGCTGTTCATAATAGCAGAAATAGATGGATAAACCGCTTTGGCATGAGTCGTGTTCAACCAAAAAATCCCAAATTATTTGTTTTTTAACAAAACTGAACAATTTGGAATTCATCTAGGATGAACTAAAATGGCGTCCACGATATTCATTGCAGCAAATTATTATTACTCTGGGGTCTCTTCAGACCTTACAGTATAATTGGTAGGTGCCCAGGGGAGGTGAAAAAAAAAATTATACTCACCTTTCCTCTCTTCTTTTGGGCCTCCTTGCGGTGCCTGACAGGGATATCATCATGCAGATGTCCGTGCCAGGATGCCGACATATTAGGGCAGTTTGTAGGCAACAGAATTCCTCCTCTACTATGCACTTCAACTGCATCGGTGTCATGCAGATGCCAATACAGTTGATGTGTAACCTGTGTTGCTGCAGCCCCGAGGTGGATCCCCCAGAGTTAGTGGGCCTGGGGCCGCCGCAAACTTCACACCCCCCCCCCTATCTAAAACTATGTCTTCACTTTTCCTTTGTATATATATTTGTGTTTTTCTACATGCTTGTTATACTCACCTGATAAAGAAAAAAACAAAATTATACCTACACTGGAGTAAAAGTATTTCATAATGTATTAATTACAATAAGTAAAAACATATACATAATATACATACGGGGGATAAACAAAGGGACGAAGCCCATGGCGAAACGCGCATCGAAGGGTGTGCTCATTAGGTGGGTTTCCTTGGGTTTGCTATTTGGAATTTATATGGTTCACTATGTATACTAATGTATGTATGACCTTTGGCATCTATCTTTAACTTTATTGTTTACAAGCTTGGCTTGCTTACTGCATTTATGATGGATGCTATTTTGGGTCATTTCATTTTGTATTCACGAAGATTATGGTAACTCTATGTAATAACTATTTACCCCTTGGTTTAACCTCCTTTGTAATATGTTTGTTGGTTTTCACTTTGTTTATCCCCCATATGTATATTATGTATATGTTTTTACTTATTGTAATTAATGCATCATGGGCATGATTTTGTTTTTTGCTATATTGCTACTTGCCTTATACACACATTTTCACTGTATTAGTATTGGCCCAATAGTATATATTTCACCTGATAAAGAGGCTTAAGTTGTCTGGAAAGCTTGCCTTGTAACGTCTTCTATTTCAGTTGTGGTATCATAACTGCAAAATTTGTTCCTCCTATGGACAGCAATGCAACCTTTTTCAACTGGATAACACAGTACCAAACATTTTTCCTTTATTCTCAGAATATAGTCACACAATAGCAAATATTTTTATTGCGCAAAAGTAGCAAAGCGTCTTTAAAAAGCCCACAAATTTGGTTTTGTACTCTGTACACTGACCTGCAGATCAGAGACTTGATGGAAATAGTTAAACCATAAAAAAAAACAATGGCAGAATTCTTCTTTGTTAACAATCTGCCCCAAAAAAGTTAATAGAAGTTAATAAAGGTAATGTACTTCAAAATAGTATCACTGAAAAAATATAAGCCATCTAGGAAAAAAACAAGCCCTCAAACCACTACATTAATGAACTACTTTGGGGTGCCTGAAGGAGATAGATACAAGACCCTGAAGCTATTATCCCTGTTTGCCTGAAACCACCATTATTAGTGCCTCTTAATGTGCTATTCAATAGAATTTCCAGGCAGTACAAGCACTTGCATGCCAGGGGTTGCCAACAGTTCCTGCTTCCTCCCAATCCAATCTCTATCTAAACATTTCAATATAATCAGCTTATTCCTGGTCACATTAACAGTTAGTCAACAACCTACTTTTACTGTGACCTGGAGTAAACCAGATTATGCAACTTATCCTTTTGATTTTTTTAAGGAAAAAAATAACAATGTGGGGTCCCTCCATTTTTCATAATCAGCCATACACAATAAAGCATCAGTAGCCTGACATTACCCATGGTTTTTAGCCTTTCCCTGACTAAAAATACCTGCATGTAGCCTATCTGGTATCCAATCATCATTAGATGGTCAGATACTGGACCACACCCCGACTCTTTCCAGCTCTCCTGGTGGTGGTTGGTACCAAGGAAATAATGAGGGGGCTAGAGTTAACTTATTTAGAAGATAATTTAAATCAGAATCCATTACTAAAGCAATAGTAACAAAGGAAAAAAAAAAAAACACAGACAATAAAATAAAAATATGCAATTAAAATAAACAAACCTACCCTTATCAAAAGTTGTATTAAAAAAAACAGTAATCGATAGAGTGCACCAAATCCAAGGTAGTCCAATTAGTAGATCTGAAAAAAGAAAAATAACAGAAAAAATATCATTAACACCTTCAGGACCAAGACAATTCATTTTTGCATTTTTGTTTTTCCCTACATTCCAAGAGCCATCATTTTTTCATTTTTCAGTTCACATAGTTACATGATGGCTTATTTGAGAAAAAAATTGTACTTTGTAATGGCACCATTCAATATCCTGTACAATGTACTGGGAAGCTGGAAAAAAAATCAGAAAGAGTTGGAATTGGTAAAAAAAACCCATTTTCACCAATTTCTTAAGGTTTAATTTTTATGACATTCATTATGTGATAAAAATGACGTTACTTGTATTCTGTGGGTAAGAATGATTAGGGTGATACCAAATTTATATAGTATTTGCCATTTTTTTATACCTTTTAAAATATTAAAAACTTTGCAAATCAGAATTTTTTTTCTGTAGCAATATTGTGACACCTGTAACTTTTACATATTTATGTATATGGAGCTGTGTTTGGCATATTTTTATGAGGGATAAGATGACATTTTTATCGATACTATTTTTCTGAAGTTTTGATGGTTTGATCACCTTTTATTTCATTTTTTATAGGAGGCAAAGTGTTAAAAAAAACAGCCATTTGCCCATTTAGATTTTTTTTTCCCCACTACGCCGCTCACCGTATGGGATAAAAAAAAATATATTTTAATAGTTCGGGCATTTTTGAGCTTGGGGACACCTAAAGTGTTTATGTTTACTTTTGTTTATTTTTATATGTGATCTAGGGAAAGGGAGGGGAGGGGGGAAATTGAACTTTTATATGTTTTGTGGTTTTTTTTATACTTTTAAAAACTTTTTTTTCTTTTTCTTTTACTTTTATTTTCAGACCCCCTAGGGACCTTGAAACTAAGGGGGTCTTATTACTCATACTATACACAGCAATACTAATGTATTGCTGTGTATTGTAAAATACATTGCCTTCTATTACACGCTGCCACGCTGACTATAGTAATGACAAACCTGAGGGCCTTCAGTAGGCTCCCAGCTGTCAAGGCAACCAATCACTGACGTTCCGGAGGGCAGAGATCAGGAAAACATGGCGGTGCCCATGGCACCTGCACACTTTAGATGTCACAGTCGCGTTTAACCTCGGCATCTAAAGTGTTAACAGCTGAGATCGGTGTTGGCACCAATTGCAGCTGTTAGCGGCGGGTGCTGGCTGTATTATACAGCCGGCATCCACTGTGTATGAAGAGAAGAGGTTAAAGTATAAAAAAATATAATTATCATACTAACCCATCCTGGTCCAGCATTGTGCTCTCTTAAGGAATAAACCAGTGAATGATGTCTCATTCACTGATTTAAATGATGTATAAGGATAATTTTAGTCCATTGGCCAATGAATTCTAGTAACCCATTTTTGCTCAAAGACTCACATTTTGGCACAATGTAGCATCTTGGGGCTCTGTGTGCAAGAGTGTGGCTTGGTCTCCTTTTCTTACTACTAGTCCAGGTTCTGATGCCCTTTCAGATTCAGCTCTATATGTCTATGTATATACAGTAAAATCTGTAGGGCAGAGTAAAGGAGGAGAGGGAATCATATGCTGAACACTGTATAACTGAGTTCATTAAAGTTAAGATATTACATGACATTGTCTTATTATTTAGGTGTTGTTCCTCTTTGAAGCAGCATCTCAGAAAGAAGCACAATGAGAATCTATCTTCACATATTTTGGGAAGTGACTTGTGTTAGTTACTTCCTTAAAATGTGCAACACCTACTGCTGTCAAGTAATCTATTCACCACACATGATAAGGATCTTGATGCTCCGGCCATTTCAAGTTCTCTGAGGTGAGGTGAGTGCTGGATCTTGTAGTTTTTACTTCTTCACATGTTCATTTGAACTGAAACAAGTGAACGCTCCGACCTGCAACTAGAAATGAACTAATAGAAATACTTAAAATAAGAACATTATTTGTTTTACCAATCATGTATACAATGTGTATTATTATTCAACTTTATTATTATTATTATTATTATTATTATTATTAATAATTTATTTATTTATTTTTTGCAGTGGTCATAGCTATATATTTATGGGGCTCTTATGAGACTATTTACATGAGTATGTAACCATAAATAATATTATGTGACCAATGGCACAGTTTTACTAAGGACAGGAGCTGCCAGACACACCTGGTTTGTTTTTATGAAGAAGATCAGCTGGACAGAAGATCAGCTGTGGAAATAGTGGACAGGGGGGAGGCTGTGGATATAGTGGACGGGGGGAGGCTGTGGATATAGTGGAGAATTGGGTGGCTGTGGTTATAGTGGACAGATGGGTGGATGTGGATATAGTAGACAGGGGGAGGCTGCAGTTATAGTGGAGAAGGGGGTGTCTGTGGTTATAGTGGACAGATGGGTGGATGTGGATATAGTAGACAGGGGGGAGGCTGTGGATATAGTGGACAGGGGGGAGGCTGCAGATATAGTGGAGAGGGGGGTGGCTGTGGATATAGTGGACAGATGGGTGGATGTGGATATAGTGGATGGGGGGCTGTGGATATAGTGGACAGGGGGTGGCTGTGAATATAGTGGACGGGGGCTGTGGATATAGTGGACAGGGGGTGGCTGTGGATATAGTGGACAGGGGGTGGCTGTGGATATAGTGGACAGGGGGGTGGCTGTGGATATAGTGGACAGAGGGTGGCTGTGGATACAGTGGATAGAGGGGCAACTGTGGATATAGTGGACAGGGGGGAGGCTGTGGATATAGTGGACAGAGGGTGGCTGTGGATACAGTGGATAGAGGGGCGACTGTGGATATGATATCTCCAGACCTGGTGTATCCTCCATGTGGCTATAAAGGGGCAGCTGTGGATATAAAGCCTCTAAACTTTGCAATGGCATTTGACACTGTCCTTAGAGATGATTAAAGGTTTATACAGACTCCATCGGTTTAGAAAATATGTTTTGTACTTGGATCGTATCCAAAGATTTGAGGTAAATGTTTCTTACTCACAATGGTCTGGACTCCCGAGTGGTGTCCCCACTTTCAGTGCTTGGTCTTCTATTGTTCAACTTCTTTATTAATTATATAAAAGATTGGAGGAAAAGTAATGTCTATTATTGCTGTTGACTGCAAGCTATGTAATACAGTGCAGTCTATGGAGAACGTATCAAAAGAAGAAAAAATAAATCTCACTGTTCACCCAGGCATTAATCTTCTGTAATGTCATATAATCATGGTGCACGGAAAAACTCCTCGGACCTCATGGAGTAGTAGTAGAACTCAATCATCTTAACTTTTAATTTCCTATGAGTAAGGAGCATATCTTGCTCTGAAACACATAAGCTGGTGTTTTATTATTAAATGGGGCTTTTTTGTGTCTGGATTTTTTAATAGAAAATTAAAAGTTATCTTTTATTGAGAAGATGATTGAGTGCTGGAATTTTTACCATCTATTCAACTATCGGGAATGTATGTAGGTTAAAAAAGAGGTTCAATAGCCTTCCAAGTGCTGGTTCTTTACTGTAAAATTTGTGAATCTGTGGAACAATCTACACCAGGAGTCGGTCACAGTAGCACCAGATAACAGCTTCAAAAACGACTTAAATGTCTTCCTACAACAAAATAACTTTGTTCTACCTTAAAAATATTTCAGCTCTGGTATGTATAATACAGTATACAAGGGCTGAGAGAGAACTGCTACAGAACAACTGAATAGTTATATTCAGTGCTCAGATCAAGTACCCAGTAACATTCAGTGCCCAGGGCTCAGAGGTTTCTCTATAAGTGTGTGTGTGTTTTGGAGAAGCAGGACTCACAGACTTTCTCTATAATTGGGTGGGGTGCCCAGGACTCACAGACTTTTTCTATGAGTGTGTAGTGAAAATAATCAGTTAAGCATTCACAATGAGATGATACATATTTGTATCATTTTGAGATTCTGCCGTGTATGGGTAAATTTAAAGTGCCTGGATTTATACTGCCATTTAGTGCCCAGATATAATACATAAACACTCTAGTCCAGAATAGCTGAGGCTAAAAATGCACAGATGAAGTGTGAATATGTGACCAGTGCTGTATCTACAGAACATAAAATCAGGAATTTCACTGTAAATCTTAACAGTTGGAAACTACTATTGTGCAGGAAATACACAAATCTGATACTACACAGGTTAGCCGTTCTTAGATACCAGACCTCACGTCTCTCCTGGTTTTTATGAAAGTTTCTTGGCTTTTGCTTTAGTTTCCTTTCACAGGACATTTCAGAATGGCGGTCTGTGTGACAAGTGTCCAATGAGGAAGTAAAATGTGAGTTAGAGAACATTAAACCACAGATTTGTCAGGGATTCCACATTTGCATCTTTACTTCTTTAATTTTGCAGCTTTGCAAGAAATTCTTGGAAGCCATTTCCAGAAGTGACCCAAATTCATGAATTTAGACACAGAAAATAATATCCACTTTCAATTTTATTAGAAGTAGAAAATATAAAATTATCTTACAAAAACCAAGTTTTATAAACCCCAGCCTATACATACATCTTCTATACATTCTGTACATACAATCATCATACAATACATCAATCTCTATTTTCAGTGTTGAATATGACCAATCAAACATTTATGGTCTGTCTTAGGGACTAGCAATAAATTAAAAATTCCCGGCCAAACCCTTTAATAACACAATAGGGGTTCATCACTTTTGCAGCACTTTTCAGGTTCCAGTAATAATTCCATATTGAGATATCCAGCAGAGATTTTTCTATTTTATCTTATTATCTTGAAGTAAATGATTGGACAAGTTTAAGAATTTTTGTAATGTACATTCTCATAGTTGTCATCTGCAGCTACATGTCCTCCTGTGATGGTGACCTGTGTGGATTTTCCAGTCTGTAAAATAGCAGAAGATATCACAGATTATAATACATGTGACATCATAGAAGATGACATATTAGTATAATGATGAATAATATCTGGGATGAAATAATCGTATAAAATGTCTGCTGAGCTGGTCTCCATTTCTAGGATCATAACATAAGTCTGTATAATAATTCTGTAAAAATTGCTAAAATCGCTGGATATATTAGTAAAATATCCATCAATATTAGTAATATCCATAGAAATTCTATCTGCAGCTTATATCTAGCATATCTATAACAGTTACTATAACAGAAGAGGGAACACAGACTAAAAACTGAGTAACATCACATACACAGCACCAAGATATAAGAAACACTGAACTCATCAGTTTAGCGGCATATTTTGTTCTGTGCAGCTTTATGCTAGCATGTTGCTATTGCTTTCATGAAAAATTGGAGTCCTTAACCAAATTAGAGCTAAGACAAGAGTGAACACATCTGTACGGTATTGTTGTTACATTTACCTTTAATTGTTCATATGTACTTTCATTATCTCTTTTCATCAGGCCAGTGTATGTGGCATCTGGGGATGTTTCAGTCTGGAAGGATAGGGAGAAAAATTGTGGAATCAATTAAAGGGAGTCTGTCACTAGAACCCAGCATATAACCCAGCATTAGAGATATCACCATTTTTGCCGATCTGCAAAATGTTTTTGGAGCAAAGAGGGCACTGCCACTGCTCCCAAGAGGTTAGCCTCCTTAATACAATGAACATAAACTAGAACATCTACATTATCATTTGGGACTTTTCACAACTCTCACCACTTTTCAAAAGTAGGAAGCAGCTGACTTTATTTCTCTGGTGGGAGCCAAAATGTTTTTGCAACTCTATAGTTTTGCAAGGAAATTGGAGTCCTTAATAAAATTCTAACAAAGACAAGAGTGGACACATCTGTACAGAACTGTTGTTACATGTACCTTTAATTGTCCATATGTATCTTCTCTATCGCGTTTTACCAGGTCAATGTATGTGGAATCTGGGAATGTTTCAACCTGTAACAAAATTATATAAAAAAAAAACAGATGATAAACCTTAGATTATGGTTTACTTACCATCGTGAATCACACTGATAGTTACATCGAAGGACCTATATATGTTCCTTGTCCCATCATTTCAGATGTAGAGGTCACCAAATGAGCATTTCTTTTGCACTTGCACAATTTATGTAGTTCGGTCACTTTTCACTTTAAATAAAAAACTGCAGAGCGCAGAAATCCAACAATAAATTTGGATTAAAAAGCAGAATGTTCTTTTGGCCATCACAACATCTGCAGCAGGTCCACTTTCATTTTGTATTCTGCTCTTGTAAAATGAAAGCTGGGCTGTGATTGGCTGCTATGGGAAACTTAGACAGTTTTGCCTTTAGACGGTTTTAACAAATCTGTTCCATTGATTTTTGATGATCCATTTCAATCCCTTCATAGATTCAGGTCTATGAATGATCGGTGATAATGGCTGGCCCGTGAATGCAAAACAGCCCTTTCTTTTTTCAATGTCCGTGTACATGAGGTCTTACTATGGAGTTTCATGGAGTTGCATTTCTAGCTTTTGCACTTTTATAATTGTGACTAATCTTACTCTTGGCCCATTTTCAATGTTCTAAATATAATTCACTAAATCCTTCCTCACAGCCCTACAAACAGGAGATGGGGAGAGGAGAATATTTAGTAGATAGTATACCATCCAGTCTCTGCATCACATACCTCAGGGCTTGTCAATTTCTGGCATCTGTTTCTATTAAGACAGAAAATGTGTAACACGCATTACTAATAATAACTTCTAGTACTACATCAAAGTAGAGACAAAGAATCCGCATGTATCAAGCATGGTATAACAAAAAAGGAATAGAAAAGTTTTGGTGTTAAGTCCAATTATTGATAGGACCAGCTTTACTCCAGCTCCTTAGGACAACCTGGTCATGGTCAGCCTTGATTTGATGTATTTTTTCTTCTATATGAGGAAAGTTCATGACCAAAATTTCAGATATACCACAGATTAGGAAAAAAAGGAACATTATTTTTTTAAAAATAAAAGCACCACTCCGACTCATGCTAGTGTTTTGTAACATTTAAAAAGCAAGTAATTAAAGGATACCTGATTTGTCAGATTTGTCATGAAAAGTTGAAAGATCTTGCTGGGCAGTTTTTATAAATGTGTTCCTATCTGCTGCTAGTAACCACGTTATGTTTCCACCACATTTTGGCTTTGTCTCTGAGGTTGGGGGCTTATACAATAAGGAACATTCGGCCCCCTCCTCTATAGACTATGCATGCTACTGGTTTATTTATATGTAATTCTACTCAGTAACTATACAATAGTAAACAAATAGCTGAGAAAAGCTCAAGTGACCACAATATAGGAGATTTAGGAACGGTAAACTGCAAGTACAGGGCAAATACAGTACATACAGGCATTCATGTAGTTAAAACACAGGAAAAAAAAACAATCTATGAGCAGTCTTTAAAGCTGCTTGCTGTCTGTATATGAGTATCCCATCTGTAATCATATAAGCAGACAGATGTAGATACATAGAATTCTTTTTTTTTTTCTTTGTTAGCTATGAGATTTGCAGAATGTTCAGGTCTTTGCACAAGAGAAAGCAGTTTGCAGATGTGATGTGAGGAAAAAAAACAGCCCCCTCCCATCTGCATTCACTGTGTGAAGAGACTAGACCCTCCCCTTCCAATATGCAGACTTCTTGCTTTTCAAATTGTATCTATGAACAAATCTTCCCTAGTAACATGGAGTGAACTGCAAATTAGCTAAAAAAAAGAAACACCCAGTGACAGAAATATTAGAGATATTTTTCAGCATAAAGAAGCCACAGTTTTAATTAAAGTGAATTGCATTTTTGTCCAGGGTAACAGTCTCTATTAAATAAGACTAAGTTGTCTGAAAAGTTAGTGAAAGCTAAACCATAATAGATATATACGGATATTCCATAAATATGTTATAGATGCAAGTCTCATCTCTGGGACCAACAACTATATCTAAAACTGACCTCCAAACCCTGTCCTGGATTCCTAATCTTGCTAACAGCCAAATCTAGGTTAGCAGTGGTGGTCAGGTTGATAGAAACAGTTGGCTTCAATAAGCTACACTGTATCCATAACTTCAACATTCATTTGGATTTAGCTATTAATGGGATGAGGGTGAGCCAAGATGGTTTAGGGGGGTGAGCCAAGATGGTTTAGGGGGTCAGTTTCAGAGACTGGTGTTGGTCCTGGAGGTGGGAACTGCATCTATAAGACATTTATGGTACAGTATATCCTATGGATATACCGATATACCATAAATGTGTATTATGGTAAAACCCATTTAAGACTGAATTAAACTGGACAATCTCCTTTAATTAGGATTTATTGTCTAACTTATCAGACTTTGGTATTTGCTGGCTGTTGTAAAGTAATTTATAAATATAAAAGTAGATATTGATGAATAATATACAGTACCTCCAACAACCATAGACAAGCAGTACAAGCAGTAGTAGGCAGATTGTTCCAATTGTTGCTTGAAGGATGATATTACCAATACTTGAGTCTCCATCTGCAATATATATAATGAATGAAAATATGAGCAATAGGAAGAGAGAGATCAACTAAAATTATGTTAAAGGGGTTAAAAGGAAGCCCGGGACTGTTTTCAGGCCGCAAGATAAAATCAGCAACTTATGTGCAACCAAAATTTTCTTCCGTCAAAGCTTGGAAACTTTTTGGATCAGAATCAAAAGCTCAGGTATTCTCTATCAACCAATAGTCAAATGTAACACCATAAAGTTAGGTCTAGAAATATTTGGACAATGACACAATCTTCATAATTTAGGCTCAGCCACCACATTTGAAATATCTGAGATGTGACTGAAGTGTAGACATTCAAGACTATTCTCCTACCTTTATTTTTCTGCTCCGCACAGCCGTTTCTGAGAATTTTTCGTTTTTCTTCTCTATACAAATGAGTCTTCAGAAAGCATAGGGGGCGTCCCCTGTGCTCAGAGAAGACACTCTTCTCATAATCCAGCGCCGCCTCTCTCTTCTTCTGCTGACGCCTCTCTGCCGCGTCACAGCCGCTGAGTCTCTGTTCAGGATCCAAATCCCGCGCATGCCATTTCATGTTGGACAGAGCTGACTGCGCATGTCCCTCGTGGCATTTTCATGTGGATTTGAATTCCGAACAGAGACTCGGCAGAGAGGCGTCAGCAGAAGGAAGAGAGGCGGCGCTGGATCTTCAGAAGAGCGTCTTCTTTGAGCTTTCTGAAGACTCATTTGCATAAAAAAGAAAAACAAAAATTCTCAGAAACAGCTGTGTGGAGCAGAAAAATAAAGGTAGGAGAAGAAGAGTCTTTCGAAAGGCTATTCCGATGTGGTGTTAGCGAAAAATGGGTGTCCCAATAATAGAATCCCTTTAATGCAAGGGGCTGAACAAAAATCTTGTGAAACATTTAGGAATTGCAACCATATTTCTACAAATCCTCCTCATTTAAGGGGCTCAAAAAAAATTGTACAATTTAAAATTATTATTAATAAAATGTTCATTTTTTTATAATTTGTACAGAATCTTTTGCAGGTAATGACACTAGATTTCCTCATTTGTGATGCTTTGCCAGGCCTTTAATGCAGTATCTTCAGCTATTGCTTGTTTGTGGGTCTTTCTGCCTTTAGTTTTGTCTTAAGCAAGTGAAAGTAATGCTTGATCGGGTTGAGATCTGTTGATTGACTCGGCCATTGCAGAATATTTCTACCAGCGCGCAGCCGCTGCCATTTTGCCGGGGATCACCGGCACCCGAAGCAAGTTCCGGGGCTGGCGTCCCATTACTATGACAGCTGTGAGCAATGTGAAGGCTCCCAGGCCTGTCTTTCATTAGTTTTTATTGTAGGCTACTCTATGTAGCCTGCAATAGAAGAGCCATTTTTTTGCAATGCATTGCAATGCAATGCAATGCAAAAACAATGTAATAAAAGTAAAAAAATATAAAAAAAAAAAAAAAAAATTAAAAGTTCAAATCACCCCCCCTTTCCCTAGAACACATATAAAAGTACTTAAATACTGTGAAACACATACACATTAGGCATCCCTGTGTCCGAAAATGCCCGGTCTACAAATCTATAAAAAAAAAAATTCTCGTACGGTAAACACCGTAGCAGGAAAAAAAAATCAAAAGTGCCAAACCGCCGTTTTTTCACTGTTTTGCCTCTGATAAAAATTCTAATAAAAAGTTATCAAAGCAATAGCAATTCCCCAAAATGGTATAACTAAAAGGTATACCTGGTCCTGCAAAAAAAGATGCCCTATGCATCCCAGTACATGGAAGTATAAAAAAGTTATGGGTGTCAGAATATGGCGACTTTTAGAAAAAAATATTTTTTGCACAGTTTTGGATTTTTGTTAAGGGGTTAAAAGGTAAATAAAACCATATAAATTTGGTATCCTTGAAATTGTACCAAATCATAGAATACAGGTGATATGTCATTTTGGCTGCACAATGAACGCCGTAAAAACAAAGCCCATAAGAAAGTATCACAAATGCACTTTTTCTATAAATCCACTCCATTCTGATTTTTTTCCAGCTTCCCAGTACATTATACAGAATAACTAATGGTAGCATCATGAAGAAAAATTTGTCCCGCAATCAATAAGATCTCACATGACTCTGAGAGCGGAAAAATAAAAAAGTTATGGGGTTTGAAAGGGGAGGGGGGAGTCAAAAACGAAAAATGAAAATCGAAAAATTCCTCCGTTGGGAAGGGGTTAAACTCCTCCTAAGTTGCTATTTCAGTATGTTTTGTGTCATTGTCCATTGTCCATCTGTAATATGAAGCACTGTCCAATCAAAATTGCTGCATTTGGTTGAATTTGAGCAGAAAGTCTATCCCTGTACACTTCAGAATTCATCCACCTGTTTCTGTATTCTGTCACATCATCAGTACTGTAAATACTAGTGACCCAGACCCATTGGAAGCCATGCATGCCTATGCAACCACATGTCCTTCACCATGTTTTACAGAGGATGTGGTATAGTTTGGATCATGAGCCTTTCCAAGCCTTCTGCATACTATCTTCTTCCCATTATTCTGTTACTGGTTGATCTTAGTTTAATCTGCCCAAGGAATGCTGTTCCAGAACTGGATTGGCTTCTTTAGATGTTTTTGGCAAAGTCTAATTTGGCCTTCCAATTTTTGAAACTGATGAATGGTTTGCTCATTGTGGTGAACCCTCTCTATTTGCTCTAATTAAGTCTTCACTTAATGGTAGACTTAGATACTGATAAACCTACTTCCTGGAAGTTTTTCACTTGGTTGTATTTCGTGAAGGGGTTTTTCTTTACCATGGAAAGTGGAGGACGTCCTGGCATTTTTGATTTCCCGAGGTCAATAGGGTGCTCTTTTTTTATCAGATTGTACCAAACTGTTGATTTGGCCACTCCTAACATTTCTGCTATCTATCTGATGGATTTTTTTCAGCATAATGATAGTCTGTTTTACTTCCACTGAGAGCTCCTTTGGCCGCATGTTCTTGGTTTACAGCAACAGCTTCCAAATGTAGATGCCACACTTGTAATCAACTCTAGACTTTTTACCTAATTACCTAATTAATTGATGATGGATTAGTGAGACAATAGCCCATTCAGCCCATTTAATAGCTTTTGAGATAATTGTCCAATAATCTTTTGTCCATTGAAACAGAGGCTTCTACTTATTACAAAATTATAATTTTTAAACCCTTCTTCATGGTAGGATGTGACTACCCTCAAATTAAAGCTGAGAGTCTGCACTTTAAGCCCATATTGATAATATAACTGTATCTTGAATATGTTTTGGTAAACAGCTAAAAAGCCTAATTTGTGCCTGCACTGTCCAAATATTTCTGGATCTAACTGTATTTAGGGGTGAGCAAACTGGTTTGTACCGAGCCAGGTTCATTACAAATTTACAAACATTTGATGCTGGGGACTACTGTGATATATCAATGTCAATGGGCCGCAGCCACCAGGTGGGGAGCACTGACATCATGATGCTTTCTTTCTTTATTCCAAGACTCGTGACATTGGTGCACCCAACCTGATCACTGAGGCTGAATCACTGGCCTCAGAGGTCTCCCAAATCTGCTGACACCTTCCATCTCAAACATAATTTTTAAATGAGGTTGACCATTTTACTCTAATTGATGATGGTATCACCTGAGCCATCCGGATACCAAGAAGTCAACTCTGAACCTCACAAACTTTCATCAAAACAAATTTTGTAAGGTTTGCATATCTCTACTGATTATTAGCTGGTGCTCCAGGCTCTATACATACATAGTACAGGTATCTCTGTCGGGGCTGATTCTCCTCTCCCCACATGATTTATGGCAGTACAGGAATAGGACTCCATGTCCCTGGTCACATTCCTACACTGTGATCTCCCGTCCTCTGTCTGGTAATCTGGTTTTCCCTTTGTACCATTCATAATCATGTACATCAGGCTTGGAGGAGCTGTTACATTGTAACGTCACATCACTGCCTTCCATCACTTCATCCTTCCCGAGGACAATAACTGTCACATTTTTTGGTGAATCTGTGGAGGTAAATATAATTGTGGTTTACATAATAAAACTAATAATTGCCATCATCAGAATATTATGTTTATGGTCATGTTTTATTACATTAATATATAAAATAAAAAAAAATATATTTGCATTGCTATATTGTGAGATCTGTAACTTTTTTATTTTTACTTGTATAGAGTTGTCTATGGTGTCATTTTTTGCAGTTAAGATACAGTTTATATTGATACAGTTTCAGGGAACTGTTGCCACTTAGATAAATTTTTTTTAAATTTTTTTGTAAGGAAGAAAGGCAAACAAAGTGGCCTTTAGGGACATTTTTTATTTATTTAATCAATTATTTTCCCACTAACCATATAGGATAAACCTTTTCATATTTTCTTTTTTGTGATGTGGGGATGCCTAATGTGTTTATAGTTATTTTTATTAATTTGTGTTTATATGTATTCTAGAGAAAAGAGGTGATTTGAATTTTTGTATGTTTAAAATTTCTTTAAAAAACATTTAAAAACTTTTTAGCTCCCCCACAAGGGGTCTTGAACCTGTGATTACTATATTGTTTTTACCATAGACTGCAGTACTACTATATTTTAGTGTATGGTAAAATTGCTTGAAAATTGATGACTAAATAACAAAACTTCAGATGGCTCCCGTCTGCCATAGCAACTAAATGGCATAAAAATCCATGTGGTGTTAGTGTGATCCAAATTTGGGATAATTCTAATCTTAAAATAAATAGCCTGTTTAAAGTTGAGTTTTTTTTTCACTTACATGATGCATGTCTAAAAATCTCTCCAAATGTGACGCATTCCACTAAATTCTACATAAAAATTAATAATATTATCAAATCCATAGATACATTCTTTGAAGGGTGTACTTTTCAAAATTGAGTAATTTCTGGGATTATTCATTGTTCTAGGGGTTATTTCAAAGGTCAAATGGGGCAGTTGAACCAATAAAGCAAAAATTGGATCCTGAACTGCCATATGTCAAGACAACATATTTGGATGACTTTATGGGATTACTTCTGAACTCCGAAAAAAATTATCACAATAAATGTTGAGTTGCATTTCTTCACCTACATGTTCTATGTCTGAAAAATCTGTTGCGATGACACAACAAAAAATAAAATTTAAGCTTTTCACTAATTCCTGCAGAGAAAAATGTGCAGCCAAAATTTGCAACACAATACTGGGTAAATTAAATGAAGGGTGTAGTTTTTAAAATGTATCCTTATTGGGTTATTCCATTATTCTGAGGCATCCAGTGCTCTTCTAAAGTGGCTCGGTGAATGACAAAAAGACCTTAGTACATGTTTAAAATTTACATAATTTTCTAAAGCATCGTCATATCCCAAAAAGAGAAAAACAAATGGTAAAAACTGTCATTAAAATAAAGTAGACATAAAATAAAGCAAAAATAATAATATATTCATACAGTATATACCTCATATATATGTTTTATATTGGGATTAGAAGTACAAAAAAATTATTTAAAAAAATAAATAAATAAATAAAAGAGGGTTGTTTTTACATTTTTTTAGTCCATAAATGTAATATTTGAAGAAAAACAATGTCAAAATTACTTGGATATGCAATACCATTGGTGAGTTATTTTCAGATAAATTGGAACATACAGTACAAGATTTTAAAATCTACCTTTTTCCTAAAGCTCTAAAATAGCTTAACGCTGAAAGGGCTAACAAAATCCTTTAGGCCGGGCCCCACATGGTATAAATGCAGCGATTTACAGTCTAGCAAATTCCATCCACACATTGCAGAAATACACGCGCAGCAGAAATGCTTATACCCACAGAAACATCGACAATTTCCCTATAGGCATAATGGAAGCAGAAAGTCTACAGTGAAAAGCAATGTGGGAAAAAACGCAATGTGTCTCCCTATGGTGAGGCCCCCACATTGAAGAAAAGCAGGGGTTTTTTTTGCAGATTTTACTGCGGCTATTTGAGCCAAAGACGAGGTTGGCTTCAACATAAATGGGAAACATATTGTATATGAAGCTTTTTCCATAACGTGGGGCCTTAGCCTTTCACGTTGAGAAAAACACAACTAATTTTCTTGCAAATTTTACTGTGGTTTTTTTAGCCAAAGCCAAGAATGGCTACAAAACAAATGAGGAATATATAGGAAGTTATTATACTTCTCCCTTCTGTTCAATACACTCCTGGCTTTGCCTCAAAAAAACGCAGGCAAATCTGCAACAAAAAAGCAGCGTTTCTGCAACTTGGGGCCGTAGCCTTAAATGGATTCACAACACAACTACTGGATGGCCACACCTAGTCACATATAGCATATCACTTTGTGATACAATATCTCAAAACAATATTGTTTTAGAAGGTTGTCCATTATGATAGACACATATCTGGACATGTCAAACCAAAGGGTAAAAAGGGACAAATCTGTAAACGAAACCCATGATGTCAATGTGAACAGATTCTAACTTCACTTATATTATGAATATGCAGAAAAGTGTCACACCTACAAAGCATGCAATGCTCAAACCTCTCAGACTACCATTCCCATTTAACGGTACTAAATATGAAGGAGCCAACCAGAAGAAGGGGAAAGAAATGAAGATTATTGATATATTAAGAATTATTATTCGTCTCAAATTCACAAATTTATGACATATCTACTGAATGTTAGCTATGAGTGAAATGATTCAGATAGAACCAGATTTGATCTAAATTTTCTAAGTTTTGGGTTCATGATGTTGACGCATCCCATGTGACAGCTGAGGCCCAATTAGAGGCCTCAGTGGTGATCCTGCTGCACCTGATGTCAGCCAGAGGCTGGCAGAAGCCTGAAGAGGACTTCAGGGGATCACCAGATGCCCAGGAGAGGTGAGGCAAAGGTGAATAAACCTATTTGTTATTTTTACTCACCTCGCCTGGGCCTCCACTTATTATACACTGGGCTCTGAGGAGACCCCAGTATATAATAATAGCACTTCCAGTTCGTGCTGGAGATCTGAACCACAAATGTTCATCAAAACAAATCTTGTGAGGTTCTTCCATATCTACTGAATATCACTTGCTGTTTCTTTTTGTATACATACATAGTACAGGGATCTCTGTCAGGACTGATTCTCCTCTCCCCACACGATTTATGGCAGTACAGGAATAGGGCTCCATGTCCCTGGTCACATTATACACTGTGATCTCCCGTCCTCTGTCTGGTAATCTGGATTTCCCTTTATACCATTCATACTCATGTACATCAGGCTTGGAGTAGCTGTTACATTGTAAAGTCACATCACTGCCTTCCATCACTTCATCCATCCCAATGACGGTGACTGTCACATTTTTTGGGGCATCTGTGGAGAAAAAATATTATTATGGTCATCATCTGTGTATCATGTTCAGATGGTTTATACTTTTGATCTGTTAATATGAGACAAAAGACCTTTAGACCTTCTGTTGCTGTAAAGCCTTTATACCACTGCATGCTTTGTGACTCCTTATAGCTATACTTTTGCCCCCTTAGTTTAGTATTTAGTGTGTCACCGTCTATGTGCGGTAATCTTATAGTATATTCTACTCAGTATTTATAAATCAACATCCAGAATGGAATCTACAGAGAAAAATTATAACAGGAACGTTTGCACCTCCTCTGTGTTTTGGACTCACTCTACTGGTCTTGGCTTATGAACAGAGAGCAGAATATTACCCTGTGAGCATAACCTAAAGGACAAGAGCAGAAAGAGCAAGGGATAAAGGAAAAACAAAACTGAGGACCAAGAAACATTTACATTTAGAGCAATTGTTCTAAAGGCGCCATATGGAACACGTTATCCTCAGGGGGTATGTGCTCTCCCTAGTCTTCAGAAATGCTTAATTGTTGGTTGCTACTGTACACCAGCTGGCAAGTCTTGTAGCTCCGGCCAGAGAGCGAAGGAATAATGAACATGTGATGCCATCTCAGGTCCTTATCTCCCTGGTGTGCGGTGCCTGATAAGAATGTTCACCTGACCTCTGACATCTCTGCTCTGCTTCTAAATATGATTGAACGCTCAGAGTGAAGCGGTGAAGAGAAGAGGCACCCAGGAGATTCTGCAGTAGCTGAGGCATGTATTCTAGGTGAGGTGTGTATAATGAAGTTCTGCAGCAGATGAGGCACGTATAATGAGATTTAACAGTAGATGAAGACTGTATTACGAGGTTCTGCAGGACATGAGGTATATTATGAGATTTTGCAGCACCTAAGATGTATGTTATAGGATTTGGCAGCAGATGAGGTGCACAGTGAGGTGCAGAAGCAGCTGATATGCACATAATGAGGTTCTGAAGCAGCTGAGATGTGTATTATAAGGATTTTCAGCACTTTAGTATGGCCCACTCACAAAACTTTTGCATTGGGCCCACTTTGGCTTAAAATGGCCCTGAATAGGCCCCCATACACCCAGCATTCAAATACATGGTCACATCAAGATGCACAGTGGGGAAAAAATATTTAGTCAGATACCAATTGTGCAAGTTCTCCCACTTAGGTGACCAAATACTTATTTTCCACCATAATTTGCAAATAAATTCTTTAAAAATCAGACAATGTGATTTTCTGGATATGTTTTCTCATTTTGTCTCTCATAGTTGAGGTCTACCTATGATGACAATTACAGGCCTCTCTCATCTTTATAAGTGGGAGAACTTGCACAATTGGTGGCTGACTAAATACTTGTTTTCCCCACTGTATAAAGCATGTTGCTTTTTGATAAAATACTTCGGCCATCTTGTGAAACATATCTGGACATGTCCAGCCAAGAGGAAAGGTAAAAAGGACACATTTTTACACAGTCACGACGCTAATCTGAACAGATCCTAACTATAGATGAGCAAACTTTTTACCTGCAACTATTACCTGACCCTAGTTTGCAAATTCCTAAACACTGCTAGCACACATTTTCTTTTCAGTAGTTAGCTGCTGCCTAGCTGTAGCTGCAGATATTTGTTGTCCTTGTGGCCCCCTGAGTAGTCTGCTGACTGGCTGAATTGTCTTGAATTATAGATCTATAAGCCAAATATATGTGGAATAAGTGGTTTAGGATTTACAGATGTAGCCAAGCTTAAAATGACTCAATGGAGTTGTTTCCTAATACATATTTCATACTGATGACCAATCCTGTTTGACACCCGGACCCTGCACAGATCAGATGTTCCAGCAGCCTGCAGGTGCCAGGAAACTTCTACAGTGGACGGGAAGTGTGCAATCTATTTCCATTCAAGTAATAGGAAGAAACTGCAGCTCCATCCACTGTATAGATTTATAAGATATACATATATACATTGAATATACAGTGCCTTACGAAAGTATTGGGCCCCCTTGAACTTTTCAACCTTTTGCCACATTTCAGGCTTCAAACATAAGGATATAAAATTTTAATTTTTTGGTGAAGAATCAACAACAAGTGGGACACAATTGTGAAGTGGAACAAAATTTATTGGTTATTTTAATTTTTTGTAAAAAATAAAAAACGGAAAAGTGGGGTGTGCAATATTATTCGGCCCCTTTACTTTCAGTGCAGCAAACTGAGGCATCAAATCAGGCAGGGAAAAGCCAGTTATAAGGAAAAGATGGAAAAGCAAATGGAAAGAAAAGACATAAGGGGAGTCTGGGAGGGGCTTAAGTCAATCAACAGTCTGGCTGCCGGATTGAGGCAGATATTAATTGGCTTAATGAACTAAACCTATTCTTCAACAGATTTGATCACACGCCAGCTCCTCCCACCTCAGCATGTCCTTCAATTCCCCCCACCACAATAACTTCACCCCATGCGGCTACTTCCCAACAGACCAGTAAATCCAGAAATCCGTCTTTATCTGACCACAGTCTGACCTTCACACGGGCCCAGGTGAGGAAGGAGATGAAGAAGATCAAGGCGGGGAAAGCCGCAGGGCCAGATGACATCAGTGCAAGGCTAATTAAGACTTGCGGGGACCAGCTGTGTGGTATAATTACATATATGTATAGTATGAGCCTGAGGCTGGAAATAGTCCCTGAATTATGGAAATCTTCTTGTGTGGTACCAGTTCCAAAGAAACCTCACCCTATGGACCTCAATGACTACAGACCTGTAGCACTGACATCCCACCTGATGAAGATCTTAGAGAGATTGGTTCTCACACATCTCCGCCCTCTAGTGAGCCCCGCTATGGACCCTTTCCAGTTTGCTTATCGGCCGGGCGTTGGGGTAGATGATGCCATCATCCACCTTCTACACAGGGCTCTGTCTCACCTGGAGAAACCAGGGAACACGGTGAGAATAATGTTCTTTGATTTCTCCAGTGCTTTTAACACCATACAGCCCAGGTTACTGAGGGACAAGCTGGGCCTTGCTGGAGTGGACCACCACCTCTCCAACTGGATCCTAGACTACCTCACAAATCGACCTCAATACGTGAGATCCCAAGACTGTGTGTCAGATACCGTGATCTGTAATACGGGGGCACCTCAGTACCTGGGTGTGCTCCTTAATAATAAGCTGGACTGGGCAGATCATATGGAGGCCCTGTACAGGAAGGGCCACAGCAGGCTCTAACTGCTTAGGAAGCTGAGAGCCTTTGGAATCCGGGGGGCACTTCTTAGGACTTTCTTCAACTCGGTAGTGGCATCAACCATCTTTTTCGGAGTGGCCTGCTGGGGGAGCAGTATATCAACCAGGGACAGAAATAAACTTGACAAGCTGATTTGAAGGGCCAGCTCTGTCCTGGGGAGCCCACTGGACCCAGTGCAGGTGGTGGGTGACAATAGGATACTGTCCGTGGTGAGCTCCATGCAGAAGAAGAAGTCCCATCCCATGCATGAGACTGTGATCACGCTGGGCAGTACTGTCAGTGACCAACTGCTCCACCCTAAGTGTGAGAAGGAGCTCTATCGGAAGTCTTTCCTCCCCACCGCGGTTAGGCTGTACAACCAACACCGACCTAAGTGGAGATCAATACACACAGAGAACTGAAATATCTCTCTGCCTGTTAAATCCCCCCCCCCCTACTACGGCCTATCTGTCTGTCTACTATCAATGTAATGCCTCTCACCTTGGAACATTCCTGTACATGTTGTATTTGTATTTGAATCTGCTTATCTTTGCTGCTGTAACACACTGAATTTCCCCATTGTGGGACTATTAAAGGACTATTATTATTATATTATTAGAAAGGGCGGGGGGTTGTGGGAGGGGGGAGGGAATTGTGAACAGTGGAGAAGAAGTAACAATAAGGGGGTGCAAGGAGGGAGGGCGAGGAGGGGGGGAAGGAGGGAGGGCGAGGAGGGGGGGAAGTAGACTCATAATTTCAGGTTTCTCCAGGGGGATCAAGTTTGGATGAATCGGTTGTGCGTTCTTGTCTTCCAGCTGGACAGTACGTCAAAGCGGGCAATCTGATTTACTTTGTCAATCTATTCTGCTTTGGAAGGAGGAATTGGACTCAGCCATCGACGGGGTATCAGAGAATTTGCAGCAGATAGAAAGAGTGAAACAAGGTTGGATCTTGAAGGGATATATTGGGTAGATGCTAGTGAGAACAAGACCATAGTTGGCATGATCTCAAATGTCGGAGAGGACAATTGTCATAGTGCAACTTGGACATCATTCCAGAATTGGCCAATGGCCGGGCAGAACCAACAAATGTTCGACAAAGATCTACATTGGGTCTTACATCTCCAGCATAGAGCTGAATCCGTCAAATTCATTCTATGAAGCCATTGGGGTGTGTGGTATCATCTGGTTAACAGCTTATGGTGAGTCTCCTGAAGGCGCACACAGGGAGAGAAGCCATGGGAGTTACCGAGTATTTGCTTGACTTGGTCAGCTGAGAGAGTGATATTCAGTTCAATTTCCCAAGAGAAAAGAAAGGCTGGTTTGTGAATCCATACTGAACTGGCAAAGGTGGCCAAGACATAAGATGATTAAGGTAAGAGCTTGTGGTGGGCTAGGAGCGTACGTTCAAAGGTAGTAAGCACAGTTCGGATTTTGTTCACAGTGGTCCAATCCCTAATGTATCTAGTCAGGTGATGTTTATGAAGAAAAGACAAGGGCTTATCGGAGATCAGTGATTCCAATTTTGAGAGGTCCACTACGGTAGTCTCATCCAAAACCTCTATCAATCTGTGAGAAAGCAAGCGTTGCCATATACTGGAGCAAGCAGCTCCTGAACTCCCCAGCCAGTCCAGGAGAATGCCAATAGGGAGTAAAAGCGACGGAGAGGGCGCCAGGCTCTCTTTCAGGTCCCGCCAAGTTTCACAAGCACCTAACAGAAGTTGGTCTAGCGACCTTAGAGCGGTAGCCCGGAGAACCGTACAGCCACAGATTCGCCTGGGCAGATGGCCCAAAAGTGTAGTTGGCTAAACCAGCAATCAATGAGTGAGGCCCTGGTGAGGTGATCTCCATCCAGCTTTTCAAATGAATCGCCTTGTAATAATCTGACCAATGCCCCCAGCCAATATTTTCTTCATTAAGAAACTAACAGAGAGTCTCGGGCGCTTACCACACCAGAGAAAAGTAGAGAAAAGACCGGATAGATTTGAAAAAGAGTGGAGAGAGGCGAACAGGCAACATGTGGAGCCGATATAAAATCGTAGGAAGCACCTAAGTCTGCAAGAGATTCCTTCTACCAAACCAGGAGAAAGGCATGCCTTGATAGGATGATAACATGTTACGGATCTTTGTTAATAAAGGTTGGAAGTTTTCTGTATATAGCTGCAAAGGGTCCGCTGTCAGTTGGACACCCAGGTACTTGATAGACTGTGAGGTCCATTTGAAGGTCGTGACAGTCGCAAGTTGCGATGCCAATGAAGGTGAAACAGTAATATTAAGCACCTCTGATTTGTCTAGATTGGCTTTGTAGCCGGAAATGGAGCCATAATTCGTAAGAAGCTCTACTATCACGGGGATCTCCTTGTCAGGATTGGACACTAGGAAAAGGACATCATCATCGAATGCGGGCGAGTACAGAGTATGTTGCCCCACTTTGAAGCCTGAAATGTCTGGGTCGGAGCAGACAGCTTGTAGCAGGGATTCCAGGACAAGAATGAAAAGGGACGGTGAGAGGGGGCTGCCCTGCCTGGTCCCATTCGTTATGTTGAAACTAGGCAAAAGTGTGCCGTTAATCCTTAAGCGGGTGTAGGGAGTATCATAAAGGGTGAAAACTGCATTAATAAATTGGGGCGAAAAATTTAATTTCCTTAATGTGGCCTTCATGAACAGCCAGTCTACTCTATCAAACACTTTTTCAGCGTCAACCCCCAGAAGAATAAGGTTTGAATGAGTTTTCCTAGCGTAATAGCATGAAGCAAGCGATGGGAATTATATTTCCCTTCCATGCCCAAGACAAAACCAGCTTGATCAGGGTGCAGAAGTGAGGGGAGAAGGTGTTTTATTCTAGTGGCTAAGATTTTCGCCCATAATTTAAGATTGAGGTTAAGGAGCAATATTGGTCTATAACTACTACAGGAGAGGGGTCTTTCCCTTCCTTGGGGAGCAGTGTAATATGTGCTTCCTGGGCCTGACAAGGGAGTGATTTCCCAGATAACAGGGCATTACAAGAGAGAGAGATGCGGGAGTAATTCCAACTGGAATACCTTATAGTATTGTAAAGGAAAACCGTCTGGACCCGGGCTTTTCCCTTTAGAGAAGCTGTTTAGTACACATGTAATTTCTTCAAGAGAGATTGGGGAAGTAAGTGCCGAAGCATCAGTAGCCGACAGGGAGGGCATAGAGAGAGAGCTAAGAAAGTGTTCCATCCTAGCAACTTTGACGGATACTGCGGAGTCTGTCGAGGTCAGATTGTATAACCCAGAATAGAATGAGGGGAAGTCTGAAGTTATACCTTTTGTGGATTTGTGAGTGCCCCCTGACTGATCCTTAATTACAGAGATGAAACAATTAGCTTTTCGCTTTCAAATCATAGAAGTCATCAATTTACCCCCGTTGTCCCTGTGTGCATAAAGCCTATGTTGATAATAGAGGAAGTGTTTAGCTGTCCTGACATTAATAGCATCTTTTAGTTTTTTCCGCAAGCTTTGAAGCTCGGTATGCAAAGGCAGCTGTTTACTTGCCTTTCGTATGCGCTCAATTGCTGCTATATCAGAGAGGATTTTATCCAAGGCCGCCTGAGAGTCCTTCTTAACTTTGGAAGCAAGAGATATGAAGATCCCCCTAATCACTGACTTATGAACCTCCCAAGTAATGGTTGGGCAGGTTTCAGCGTAATACGACTCCAGATGCTGTCTGACCACCCCCACTAAATCAGAACGATCCTATAAAGCCTCATTTAATCTCCAGCTCAAGTCCTTCTAAGGGAAACGCCTGAGCGTTAGCAAGACCCACACCGGAGCATGGTGTGATACCAAGATGGAGTCAATTCGGGATTTCAAGGAATACAGAACCAGATTTCTAGAAGCGAAGAAATAGTCCAGTCTCTGGTAGGATTGTCTGAGATTAGAGAAAAATGAGTAATCTTTCACAGATGGATTATGCAAACGCCAGAGATCAACTAATTGGAGGTTGTTAAGATCCTGGAGAAGCCTACCCAGTGCCTTCTGAGGTGTAGAAGAGGCACCAGTAGAGGAGTGAAGAGTGGGGTTGAGAGTGAGGTTGAAATCGCCAGCCAGGATTATGGGGCCTTCAGCAAAGAGTTCCAGAGTGCGCAAGCTCCTATGAGCCAGTCCACTTGGCCTTGATTGGACGCATAGAAGTTTGCAAATGTATATTTGTTGGAGGCAATAGAGCCCTTGAGCAGCAACATTCTGCCATCTGAGTCTTCATAACTCTGAGAGCATTGGAGTGAAAGAGAATGGAAATGCCCTTAGAGGATGCTAATGGGTTTGTAGAGTGGAAGCAAAGGGGGAAGTTTTTCGTGGGGAGATGAGGAATCTTCCCAGCTTTAAAGTGAGTTTCTTGAAGGAACGCCACATGAGTGTGTAGCTTATGGAGAATAGTGAAAATTTGAGATCTTTTATTTGGTGAATTAAGACCATGGGTATTAAATGAAGTGAAGACTAGTTCGAAAATGATGGGCAAAAGTAGTATGAGTCTAGCAGGTAAGGGAGGGATAGTCAGAAAAAAAGGGGGGAGGGTAAAAAGAGCAGAGTGGGGGGTGTCTAGTGGGGAAGGATGAAAAAAGGAGAAGGGGAAAGAGAGGAAAAAGGAGAAGGAAGAAAAGAAGAGGAGGAGGACAAAAAGAAAAGGAGGAAGAAGAAGAAAAAGATGGAGGAAAGGAGAAGGGAGAGAAGAGAAAAAAAGAGAGAGAGAAGAAAAGAAAAAAGAGAAGAAAAAAGAAAAAGAAAGAAAAAGAAAGAAAAAGAAAAGCACCTAAGAAAATACCAAAGAGATCAAAGAGCGGCAACACCTGACAATCGCCAACTAAGCAAGTCGATCTGTCAAATGACAAAAAAATGGGGAAACGGAGGTAGTCCTAATTGTTGCAGCTGGCAACCAAACCTTACATGAGTAGAAATGGGGAGAAAGAAGGGGGACAAAAGGCACACGAAGAAAGTGAAAGGTGAAGATTGAGAGAAAATATTGAGAGAATGAAGATTGAGAGATAGAGAGAAAGAGAGACAGAGAGACAGAGGTAGAGGTAGAGGGTAGACATGAGTGAAAAAGCCTTAACGGTGTACTTAAGGAAGAGAAGGAGGACAAAAGAGGAGGAGGGGAAGGGGAAGGAGGAGAAGGAAAGGTGCGTGAAAAGGGAGGATGAGAGGAGACCATAAGCTGGGAGTAGGCCTGAGCCAGCATAGACCATCCACAGACCAGCCCCCCCTAAAGTCCCCGGCGGGAGACTGCCCCCGTGAGTATACATCATTACATTAGAACGATAGGCAATAAATAAATATAAACATCAATATCACTAGCCACACAAATGCAAGAAGTAAGGTAAGGTAATACCAAATGCTAGAGAATGAAAGGTTCTACCTTTCAAGACAACAGGCAGTTAAGAATGCGATATTGGGAACACTACAAAGTAATAGACTGGATGTGGTAAGGAAGGAGGCAGGGGGAGGGAGCAGGAGGCAAGAGGGAGGAGGGGGGGGATAGGCCGAGAACAGGTCTTCACGAGCGGGTATACAATTAAGTAAGTAAGGAGAAGAACCAGGAGAGAAACGGCATGGAGTCCGATGCCACCACATCAACCTAGTCAAGCAGTGCAAACCCCAGCATCATCTGGGACTTCACTGACACCCAGGGACACAGGACTGTCCGCCAGCCAGCTGCACATCAAGCCCCAGAGCCCCAGGCAGGAGGAACATCCCACATATGCATTTTTTTTTTTTTTAAATAAAAATAATAACAACAAAAGTAGAAGAAGTACCCACTAAAAACAATGCAAAGAAAGAAGCTACTAAAAATACTAACTGGGGGGGGGGGGTCAGAAAGCACAAAGGGAAGTTCCAGTAGAGTCAGGAACTAAAGAAGATACCTTCCATCTAGAGAGGGATCAATAAGAGCAGTACTCTCCATGGTTCAGATGAGGAAAAAAACAATGTAGTCCAGTTCTTCAGTATGGGAAGGAAGACATGCTGAACAGGAGAGCTGCCAAACCAGGGAGATGGGAGAAGGCACATGTTAATGAACACAGGAACCAGGGATCTTTTGGCCAGAATAGCAATCGGGATTCCGCGGGACAGATGAATATCTTCAACTCAGGAACAGGTAAGAGTTACAAATCAAATCAAACTGTAAACGATTAACAGCGCTACAGGTTAGTACGCCTCGGCACAGTGCAGCAATTGCAGGAGAGAAGTTCAATTAGCATCTTGAAGGTTCCTTCGCAAGGAGGGTTTCCTTAACTTTGGGGATTTAAATCTGTGCAAGGATCCCTCCTGATGGAAGTTGGGCAGCGCAGGCCAGGATTGGACATCCTCTGGGAGAGACAGCCAGGAAGGAATTTGGATCGGAGGAAAGTCCAGTAGGGACCAGGCGGCAGAGAGATCCTCTGGAGAGCGGATCACAATCCTGTGCCCGTGCTTGAGCACAGACAAACCAAAGGGAAAAAGCCATGCATGCTGCAGGCCTCTCTCGAGGAGGAACTCCAATAATGGCCTTAACATTTGTATTTTTGCCAAAGTAGATGGCACCAGGTCCTGGTACATTTGGATCTCCAAATCCACATAGGAGAGAGGTCTTTTATCTCTAGCTGCTGCCAGAATGGCGGTGGTTTCCACGGACGATAACAGTCCACAAATGACATCCCTCAGGGGATCAGTAGAAGAGGGTTTAGGGCGGACTTCCCAGTGGACCCTCTCTATCTGCACAGAAGCTGCCCTCTTCAGGCCCAATAGTGTGGCAAAGATGGACGACATCACCTCCCTCAAGGCCTCGGGAGCGTAGGACTCTGGGAGGCCCTTGATGCGCAGGTTTCTCCTGCGATTGCGGTTCTCCAGATCCTCCAACATATTGTAGGTGCGGTTTAGGTGGGTATGGTGGCTAGTCAGATGGAGACCACCGAGTAAGGATGCAGAGTGATCGCCGAGCATGTGGATTCCAGGGAGTCCACGAGTCTACCTGTAGCCTGAAGGTCCGAACGCATGTCAGAAAGTTCTGAGAGCACCGGCGCTATGGCCTGCACCAGGGCTCTCCAAAGAAAGGATTTTGTAATAGCACCAGAGAAGGAATCGGAGCGGTCCACCCCCGAGGCGCTGTCAAGGTCAGAGTCTTCAGCCACCTCCCCTGAGGGATCATATTCTGGCGCCATCTTACGTGCCATAACCGGGGACTGCAAGGCTTTCTTCTGAAATAATTTATGAACATCCACGGGGTTAGATTTGTTGATCGAGGTGTCCGGCAGGTCCCCACTTCTGTCCTTGATCGTTTTGCCCATTTTGTCCACCTGAGAGTGCGGTAAGGCTGGTGCTTGGCTGGATAGCTGACGGAGCTGCAGGCTCAAGCATTCATCAGCGTTGACAATTAGGCTCCGCCTCCCGTTGCTGAAATCTATGAGCACCACCAAAAACTGTTGTATTGTAACTTCTACATCAAAATTAACCAACAGTAGCAGAAGCGACAAAAAAAACAATACAAATGCACCAGTTATAATTTTAGTAGATTAGTAGATTTTGTTTTCTTATAGCTATAAGCCTTGTTGTTAGAATAACCAGCTCAGGCTCAATGATGCCTCATTTATAAGAAAATGTCTGGTGAAAGACAGAATGACAATGGACATAGAAATATAAGAGGAAACTCCTGTGTTGTGTCACCCACCAGCATGTGCCCCCAAAAAGGGATAATTTGTTGGCTCTTTGTTAAAACGCCACTACTTTTTTTTAATGAACACCAATATCTAGGCCATTTTTCGTGGTTCATGACTGGAAACATTTTAATTTTTTTAGTTCATGCAGTTTTGAGGTCTGTAAAATATTTTTCATTCCAGTTATTCAAATATTGTTTGTATTATATTTTTTACACAGGGATTTATTTCTATTTCACTTTTGCATTTTTTTTTTATATTTGGATATGCAAAAAAAAAAAAAGCACAAAAGCACAATGTTCAACCTAAATATATATATACATAATATATATATATATATATACAGTCATATGAAAAAGTTTGGGCACCCCTATTAATCTTAATCATTTTTAGTTCTAAATATTTGGGTGTTTGCAACAGCCATTTCAATTTGATATATCTAATAACTGATGGACACAGTAATATTTCAGGATTGAAATGAGGTTTATTGTACTAACAGAAAATGTGCAATATGCATTAAACCAAAATTTGACCGGTGCAAAAATTTGGGTACCCTTATCATTTTATTGATTTGAATACTCCTAACTACTTTTTACTGACTTACTGAAGCACAAAATTGGTTTTGTAACCTCACTGAGCTTTGAACTTCATAGCCAGGTGTATCCAATCATGAGAAAAGGTATTTAAGGTGGCCAATTGCAAGTTGTTCTCCTATTTGAATCTCCTCTGAAGAGTGGCATCATGGGCTCCTCAAAACAACTCTCAAATGATCTGAAAACAAAGATTGTTCAACATAGTTGTTCAGTGGAAGGATACAAAAAGTTGTCTCAGAGATTTAACCTGTCAGTTTCCACTGTGAGGAACATAGTAAGGAAATGGAAGACCACAGGGACAGTTCTTGTTAAGCCCAGAAGTGGCAGGCCAAGAAAAATATCAGAAAGGCAGAGAAGAAGAATGGTGAGAACAGTCAAGGACAATCCACAGACCACCTCCAAAGAGCTGCAGCATCATCTTGCTGCAGATGGTGTCACTGTGCATTGGTCAACAATACAGCACACTTTGCACAAGGAGAAGCTGTATGGGAGAGTGATGCGAAAGAAGCGGTTTCTGAAAGCACGCCACAAACAGAGTCGCCTGAGGTATGCAAAAGCACATTTGGACAAGCCAGCTTCATTTTGGAAGAAGGTCCTGTGGACTGATGAAACAAAGATTGAGTTGTTTGGTCATACAAAAAGGCGTTATGCATGGCGTCCAAAAAACACAGCATTCCAAGAAAAACACTTGCTACCCACTGTAAAATTTGGTGGAGGTTCCATCATGCTTTGGGGCAGTGTGGCCAATGCCGGCACCGGGAATCTTGTTAAAGTTGAGGGTCGCATGGATTCAACTCAGTATCAGCAGATTCTTGAGAATAATGTACAAGAATCAGTGACGAATTTGAAGTTACGCCGGGGATGGATATTTCAGCAAGACAATGATCCAAACACAGCTCCAAATCTACTCAGGCATTCATGCAGAGGAACAATTACAATGTTCTGGAATGGCCATCCCAGTCCCCAGACCTGAATATCATTGAACATCTGTGGGATCATTTGAAGCGGGCTGTCCATGCTCGGCGACCATCAAACTTAACTGAACTGGAATTGTTTTGTAAAGAGGAATGGTCAAAAATACCTTCATCCAGGATCCAGGAACTGATTAAAAGCTACAGGAAGTGACTAGAGGCTGTTATTTTTGCAAAAGGAGGATCTACTAAATATTAATGTCACTTTTCTGTTGAGGTGCCCATACTTTTGCACCGGTCAAATTTTATATATACAGTCATATGAAAATGTTTGGGCACCCCTATTAATCTTAATCATTTTTAGTTCTAAATATTTGGGTGTTTGCAACAGCCATTTCAATTTGATATATCTAATAACTGATGGACACAGTAATATTTCAGGATTGAAATGAGGTTTATTGTACTAACAGAAAATGTGCAATATGCATTAAACCAAAATTTGACCGGTGCAAAAGTATGGGCACCTCAACAGAAAAGTGACATTAATATTTAGTAGATCCTCCTTTTGCAAAAATAACAGCCTCTAGTCGCTTCCTGTAGCTTTTAATCAGTTTCTGGATCCTGGATGAAGGTATTTTTGACCATTCCTCTTTACAAAACAATTCCAGTTCAGTTAAGTTTGATGGTCGCCGAGCATGGACAGCCCGCTTCAAATGATCCCACAGATGTTCAATGATATTCAGGTCTGGGGACTGGGATGGCCATTCCAGAACATTGTAATTGTTCCTCTGCATGAATGCCTGAGTAGATTTGGAGCTGTGTTTTGGATCATTGTCTTGCTGAAATATCCATCCCCGGCGTAACTTCAAATTCGTCACTGATTCTTGTACATTATTCTCAAGAATCTGCTGATACTGAGTTGAATCCATGCAACCCTCAACTTTAACAAGATTCCCGGTGTCGGCATTGGCCACACTGCCCCAAAGCATGATGGAACCTCCACCAAATTTTACAGTGGGTAGCAAGTGTTTTTCTTGGAATGCTGTGTTTTTTGACGCCATGCATAACGCCTTTTTGCATGACCAAACAACTCAATCTTTGTTTCATCAGTCCACAGGACCTTCTTCCAAAATGAAGCTGGCTTGTCCAAATGTGCTTTTGCATACCTCAGGCGACCTGTTTGTGGCGTGCTTTCAGAAACGGCTTCTTTCGCATCACTCTCCCATACAGCTTCTCCTTGTGCAAAGTGTGCTGTATTGTTGACCGATGCACAGTGACACCATCTGCAGCAAGATGATGCTGCAGCTCTTTGGAGGTGGTCTGTGGATTGTCCTTGACTGTTCTCACCATTCTTCTTCTCTGCCTTTCTGATATTTTTCTTGGCCTGCCACTTCTGGGCTTAACAAGAACTGTCCCTGTGGTCTTCCATTTCCTTACTATGTTCCTCACAGTGGAAACTGACAGGTTAAATCTCTGAGACAACTTTTTGTATCCTTCCCCTGAACAACTATGTTGAACAATCTTTGTTTTCAGATAATTTGAGAATTGTTTTGAGGAGCTCATGATGCCACTCTTCAGAGGAGATTCAAATAGGAGAACAACTTGCAATTGGCCACCTTAAATACCTTTTCTCATGATTGGATACACCTGGCTATGAAGTTCAAAGCTCAGTGAGGTTACAAAACCAATTTTGTGCTTCAGTAAGTCAGTAAAAAGTAGATAGGAGTATTCAAATCAATAAAATGATAAGGGTACCCACATTTTTGCACTGGTCAAATTTTGGTTTAATGCATATTGCACATTTTCTGTAGAGTACAATAAACCTCATTTCAATCCTGAAATATTACTGTGTCCATCAGTTATTAGATATATCAAATTGAAATGGCTGTTGCAAACACCCAAATATTTAGAACTAAAAATGATTAAGATTAATAGGGGTGCCCAAACTTTTTCATATGACTGTATATACAGTGCCTTGCGAAAGTATTCGGCCCCCTTGAACTTTTCAACCTTTTGCCACATTTCAGGCTTCAAACATAAGGATATAAAATTTTAATTTTTTGGTGAAGAATCAACAACAAGTGGGACACAATCGTGAAGTGGAACGAAATTTATTGGATATTTTAAACTTTTGTAAAAAATAAAAAACTGAAAAGTGGGGCGTGAGTGGGGCGTGCCAAATTATTCGGCCCCTTTACTTTCAGTGCAGCAAACTCACTCCAGAAGTTCAGTGAGAATCTCTGAATGATCCAATGTTGTCCTAAATGACTGATGATGATAAATATAATCCACCTGTGTGTAATCAAGTATCCATATAAAAGCACCTGCTCTGTGATAGTCTCAGGGTTCCTTTTAAAGCACAGAGAGCATCATGAAGACCAAGGAACACACCAGGCAGGTCCGTGATACTGTTGTGGAGAAGTTTAAAGCCGGATTTGGATACAAAAAGATTTCCCAAACTTTAAACATCCCAAAGAGCACTGTGCAAGCGATCATATTAAAATGGAAGGAGTATCAGACCACTGCAAATCTACCAAGACCCGGCCGTCCCTCTAAACTTTCATCTCAAACAAGGAGAAGACTGATCAGAGATGCAGCCAAGAGGCCCATGATCACTCTGGATGAACTGCAGAGATCTACAGCTGAGGTGGGAGAGTCTGTCCATAGGACAACAATCAGTTGTACACTGCACAAATCTGGCCTTTATGGAAGAGTGGCAAGAAGAAAGCCATTTTTCAAAGATATCCATAAAAAGTCTTGTTTAAAATTTGCCACAAGCCACCTGGGAGACACACCAAACATGTGGAAGAAGGTGCACTGGTCAGATGAAACCAAAATCGAACTTTTTGGCCACAATGCAAAACGATATGTTTGGCGTAAAAGAAACACAGCTCATCACCCTGAACACACCATCCCCACTGTCAAACATGGTGGTGGCAGCATCATGGTTTGGGCCTGCTTTTCTTCAGCAGTGACAGGGAAGATGGTTAAAATTGATGGGAAGATGGATGGAGCCAAATACAGGACCATTCTGGAAGAAAACCTGTTGGAGTCTGCAAAAGACCTGAGACTGGGATGGAGATTTATCTTCCAACAAGACAATGATCCCAAACATAAAGCAAAATCTACAATGGAATGGTTCACAAATAAACGTGTCCAGGTGTTAGAATGGCCAAGTCAAAGTCCAGACCTGAATCCAATCGAGAATCTGTGGAAAGAGCTGAAAACTGCTGTTCACAAACACTCTCCATCCAACCTCACTGAGCTCCAGCTGTTTTCCAAGGAAGAATGGGCAAGAATTTCAGCCTTTCGATGTGCAAAACTGATAGAGACATACCCCAAGCGACTTGCAGCTGTAATCGCAGCAAAAGGTGGCGCTACAAAGTATTAACTTAAGGGGGCCGAATAATTTGGCACGCCCCACTTTTCAGTTTTTTATTTTTTAACAAAAGTTTAAAATATCAAATAAATTTTGTTCCACTTCACGATTGTGTCCCGCTTGTTGTTTATTCTTCACCAAAAAATTTAAATTTTATATCCTTATGTTTGAAGCCTGAAATGTGGCAAAAGGTTGAAAAGTTCAAGGGGGCCGAATACTTTCGCAAGGCACTGTATATAGTGGGGAAAAAAGTATTTAGTCAGCCACCAATTGTGCAAGTTCTCCCACTTAAAAAGATGAGGCTGGCCTGTAATTGTCATCATAGGTAGACCTCAACTATGAGAGACAAAATGAGAAAACATATCTAGAAAATCACATTGTCTAATTTTTTAAGAATTTATTTGCAAATTATGGTGGAAAATAAGTATTTGGTCACCTACAAACAAGCAAGATTTCTGGCTTTGACAGACCTGTAACTTCTTCTTTAAGAGGCTCCTCTGTCCTCCACTCATTACCTGTAGTAATGGCTCCTGTTTGAAATTGTTGTAAAGTCCAAAGAGCTGTAGAAGGACACCAGAAACAAAATTGTAGATCTGCAATAGGCAAGCAACTTGGTGTGAAGAAATCAACTGTGGGAGCAATATTTAGAAAATCGAAGCCATACAAGACTACTGATGATCTCCCTCCATCAGGGGCTCCACGCAAGATCTCACCCCGTGGGGTCAACATGATCACAAAAACTGTGAGCAAAAATCCCAGAACCACACGGGGGGACCTAGTGACTGACCTGCAGAAAGCTGGGACTAACGTAACAAAGGCTATCGTCAGTAACACACTACACCCAGTGGTGATCCTAGCCTCTTTGCTGCCTGAGGCGGACTATAGAAAGACCCCCCCCCCCCAAAAAAAAAAAAAAAAATTGCGTTTCCATGCTACTACTGTAGCTTCACACACTGTTATCGTCGCACAATATACACAATACACAAAGTTATAAAACAGTTTTTAAGAAATCTTCTTACTGCATTACTTCAGTATCAGATCAACAACACGGCATTAACAATGAAAGTAACTTCCCACATCTTCTGCTTGGTGGATGGACGAGCCCACGTGGCCCCCATTCTCTATAATAGGAGTGCAGATAGCTGAGTACTGGACTTCAGGTATCTTTGGCACTCCCATTGAAGTGAATGAGAGCCACGCGGGTTCGTCCATCCACCAAGTGACACACCTATATATATGGCTGCGGTCAGGCTGAATTCCCACCTAGTGGGGGGAAAAAACCCAATTCTCAGGCTCAGTGGGGGTCTCAGCAGACAGACCCCCATCACTCAGGTATTTATCCTCTATCATTTAGGTGAATACAGGGCAGTAACATTTTGTGACTTACAGGTGACGTCTCTGACTAATCAGTCACATTTCCCTTCTCTTCCCTTTGGACGGCCATGACCACTTCTTCCAGCTCTGTAAAGTTTGCAACACAGATATCTTTGGCTCCTCACTTTTCCAGGCATCCAACCCACAATGTTCTCACCTGCACACCTATCTTGCTGCTACCCCAATTACACAATATATGATATAACCCCCCATGATGAATAATACCCCCAAGTGCATCTTTATATTAATAATGTCCGTGTGTACCCTGTATAAATAGTGCCCCTTATTAATAATGCCCCAGGTGTTAGCTAGTTCAAAGGTTTTTCAGGTCATTAATAAACTAATCAGTGGGGCTCAAAAACCCAGGACCCATACTGATCATCTATTTGAATGGTACCTGTGTAAGCGCCATGACCGCTTCTCTGTTTACATAGTGTCATTCATCTCATAGCGGCCATGTAATGTAACTACAGCCTCGTCCTATACACGTCCATGTGACAAGGCTGTAATTACATCACACGGTCACTATAAACAGACAGCGTATGATATAAACAGGCGCTATAGCCCCTGTTTATAGCGCCCCATTTACACACACTATAATGTTCCACAGCAGCCCCTGCACACAGTATTACACAGTATTATGGCCCGCAGCGGCCCCTGCACACTGTATTATGTCTCGCAGCTGCCCCTGCACACGGTATTATGCGCCATAGTGGCCCCTGAACACTGTATTATGCCCTGCAGTGGCCACTGCACATGGTAACATGGTATTATGTTCCACAGCAACCCCTGCACACAGTTTTATGCTCCCTAGTGGCCCCTGCACACGGTATTATGCCCCCCATATTGGCCCCTGCACAGGGTATTATGCTCCACATTGGCCCCTGCACACGGTATTATGCTCCACAGTGGCCCCTGCACATGGTATTATGTTCCATAGTGGCCCCTGCACTGGTATTATGCTCCATAGTGGCCCCTGCACTTGTATTATGCTCCATAGTGGCCCCTGCACAGGGTATTATGCTCCACAGTGGCCCCTGCACACTGTATTATGCTCCATAGTGGCCCCTGCACTGGTATTATGCTCCATAGTGGCCACTGCACTGGTATTATGCTCTATAGTGGCCCCTGCACACGGTATTATGCCACATATTGGCCCACCCATGAAGTATTATTATACTCTGAGGTTTTTTCAGACCCCAGAGTATAATGATTGGAGACCCAAGGGAGGTGACAAACATAAAAAACAGTGTTACTTACCTATCCTGGACACCGGTGCACTCCCTGAAGCTTTCAGCCCTGTTTAATTGCGCACACACGTCACGTGATCAGGCCGGCGACGCGACCTGATGACATCACCAGAGGCCCCAAGCCTGCTCGAAGTAACACCGATCGCAGGAGAGGTGAGTAACACTGGTTTTTATGTTCCCTCACCTCCCCTGGGTCTCCGATTATTATACTCTGGGGTCTGAAAAGTCCCTGGAGTATAAGAATAGTAGTATTTGAGCTCCGCGGCCTCACTTACTGATGTCCGCGGCTGCTCAAAGCGGCATCCACTTCCCCTTAGGCGTCCCATAGCAGAGGGGGGAAGCAGGGGCAGCCGCGAGCAGACGCAGGGTAGGTAAATAAATAGGCCATTACCTGCTGCGGATACTCCAGCAAGTTACGGCCTATTTATATATTAAAAAAAAAACGTATCCGCACCTACCTGCGATGCCTTGATGCAGCCGCCGCCTCCTCTTCTTGTCCGTGACGTCAGCGTCTCAGAGTAGGAGGGGCGATTATGTCATTGTATCGCCGCCTGCGCTGTGATGCGGACGTCTCGTAAACCAGCCCAGGACAGGCCCCGCTCAGCTTTGTTTTGTTTTTTTTTTAAAGCGGCCTGTCCTGGGCTGGTTTACATTAAATAAATAGTAAAAATGCCGCCCCCCAGACAGTGACGGACAGTGCTGCCTGAGGCGGACGCCTCACTTCGCCTGATTAGCGGTGCGCCCTGACTACGCCGCCAGGGACTCAGATCCTACAGTGCCAGACGTGTCCCCCTGCTTAAGCCAGTACATATCTGGGCCCGTCTGCAGTTTGCTAGAGAGCATTTGGATGCTCCAGAAGAGTATTGGTAGAATGTCATATGGTCAGATGAAACCAAAGTAGAACTGTTTGATAGAAACACAATTCATCTTGTTTGGAGGAGAGTGAATGCTGATATTTCTAGATATTTTTTCTCATTTTGTCTCTCATAGTTGAGGTCTACCTATGATGTCAATTACAGGCCGGCCTCATCTTTTTAAGTTGGAGAATTTGCACAATTGGTGGCTGACTAAATACTTTTTTCCCCACTATATGTATATATATATATATATATATATATATATATATATATATATACACACGTGGACAAAATTGTTGGTAGCCCTCGTTTAATGAAAGAAAAACCTACAATGGTCACAGAAATAACTTGAATCTGACAAAAGTAATTTGCCAAACTACATGTTGACAAGCCACAAAGCTTCTGGGAGAATGTCCTATGGACAGATGAGACAAAAATCGAAATTTTTGGCAAGGCACATCAGCTCTATGTTCACAGACGGAAAAATGAAGCATATCTTGAAAAGAACACTGTCCCTACTGTGAAACATGGAGGAGGCTCTGTTATGTTCTGGGGCTGCTTTGCTGCATCTGGCACAGGGTGTCTTGAATCTGTGCAGGGTACAATGAAATCTCAAGACTATCAAGGGATTCTAGAGAGAAATGTGCTGCCCAGTGTCAGAAAGCTTGGTCTCAGTCGCAGGTCATGGGTCTTGCAACAGGATAATGACCCAAAACACACAGCTAAAAACACCCAAGAATGGCTAAGAGGAAAACATTGGACTATTCTGAAGTGGCCTTCTATGAGCCCTGACCTAAATCCTATTGAGCATCTTTGGAAGGAGCTGAAACATGCCGTCTGGAAAAGGCACCCTTCACACCTGAGACAACTAGAGCAGTTTGCTCATGAGGAGTGGCCAAAATACCTGCTGAGAGGTGCAGAAGTCTCATTGACAGTTACAGGAATCGTTTGATTGCAGGGATTGCCTCAAAAGGTTGTGCAACAAAATATTAAGTTAAGGGAACCATCATTTCTGTCCAGGCCTGTTTCATGAGTTTTCTTTTTTAAAAAATTCTGTTGTAGCCTGGTTGGAAAGCTATGTCTGACTTTCATTTGCTCATTTTCATAGAATTTTTATATATTATTACTTTTGTCAGATTCAAGTTATTTCTGTGACCATTGTGGGTTTTTCTTTCATTAAACGAGGGGTACCAACAATTTTTTTCCACATGTGTGTATATATATATACAGTCATATGAAAAGTTTGGGCACCCCTATTAATCTTAATCATTTTTAGTTCTAAATATTTGGGTGTTTGCAACAGCCATTTCAATTTGATATATCTAATAACTGATGGACACAGTAATATTTCAGGATTGAAATGAGGTTTATTGTACTAACAGAAAATGTGCAATATGCATTAAACCAAAATTTGACCGGTGCAAAAATTTGGGTACCCTTATCATTTTATTGATTTGAATACTCCTAACTACTTTTTACTGACTTACTAAAGCAAAAAATGGGTTTTGCCCCCCCCCGGGGCTTTGGACCCCTAGCCGGGGGGGGCCAAAAAAAAAAAAAGGGGGGTGGGGGGGGCCGCGGGGGGGTGTTTTTCCCTTTTCCCCCCCCCCCCGAAGAGTGGCACATGGGCTCCTCAAAACAACTCTCAAATGATCTGAAAACAAAGATTGTTCAACATAGTTGTTCAGGGGAAGGATACAAAAGTTGTCTCAGAGATTTAACCTGTCAGTTTCCACTGTGAGGAACATAGTAAGGAAATGGAAGACCACAGGGACAGTTCTTGTTAAGCCCAGAAGTGGCAGGCCAAGAAAAATATCAGAAAGGCAGAGAAGAAGAATGGTGAGAAGAGTCAAGGACAATCCACAGACCACCTCCAAAGAGCTGCAGCATCATCTTGCTGCAGATGGTGTCACTGTGCATCGGTCAACAATACAGCACACTTGCACAAGGAGAAGCTGTATGGGAGAGTGATGCGAAAGAAGCCGTTTCTGAAAGCACGCCACAAACAGAGTCACCTGAAGTATGCAAAAGCACATTGGACAAGCCAGCTTCATTTTGGAAGAAGGTCCTGTGGACTGATGAAACAAAGATTGAGTTGTTGGTCATACAAAAAGGAGTTATACATGGCGTCAAAAAAACACAGCATTCCAAGAAAAACACTTGCTACCCACTGTAAAATTTGGTGGAGGTTCCATCATGCTTTGGGGCTGTGTGGCCAATGCCGGCACCGGGAATCTGTTAAAGTTGAGGGTCACATGGATTCAACTCAGTATCAGCAGATTCTTGAGAATAATGTACAAGAATCAGTGACGAAGAAGTTACGCCGGAGATGGATATTCAGCAAGACAATGATCCAAACACAGCTCCAAATCTACTCAGGCATTCATGCAGAGGAAAAAATAAAATGTTCTGGAAAAACAAACCAAGCCCCCAGACCGGAAAAACAAGAAAAAACGGGGGGAAAAATTAAAGCGGGCGTCCACTTGGCGACCATCAAACTTAACTGAACTGGAATTGTTTTGTAAAGAGGAATGGTCAAAAAACCTCATCCAGGATCCAGGAACTGATTAAAAGCTACAGGAAGCGACTAGAGGCTGTTATTTTGCAAAAGGAGGATCTACAAATATTAATGTCACTTTTCTGTTGAGGTGCCCATACTTTGCACCGGTCAAATTTTGGTTTAATGCTATTGCACATTTTCTGTTAGTACAATAAACCTCATTTCAATCCTGAAATATTACTGTGTCCATCAGTTATTAGATATATCAAATTGAAATGGCTGTTGCAAACACCCAAATATTTAGAACTAAAAATGATTAAGATTATAGGGGTGCCCAAACTTTTTCATATGACTATATATATATATATATATATATATTTTTTTTTTTTTTTTTTTTTTTAAAGGGTTTTCCCATAAAGAGGAGGCTGAAGGACCTTTCTCATGCTCCACATACAGCGGAGACCTGGAACAGTAGCTATGGTAGCCGCTCTGCAGCAGAGTGGCCGCCTTCTTTAAGGACCTGGCATCCGCCATAATTGCACGGCTGATGTTGGAAAGGGGTTAAACTAGGGCTTATTTTTGAAGAAACATGGTAGTATATATACAATATACAGTAATATGACAAAGGGAAAGAGTTTAAGGAGAGCTGCTAATGTTGCCACATACAGTGAAAATAAAACGTATTATTGACGGTACCCAATCACCTATAATACATACATTTGATGTTCAGTTTTGGTGATTTGTAAGCAAATAGATCATCAGGATATGTAGCCATGCACTGAAAACGACTCCCATCATCCACATATGTAGGAATATAAGTAAGTTCTGATTATTCTCTCCAGGATCCCCCAGAAATCTCCACCGACTGCTTCTTAATCTGACCAGGTTTGTTCCATTGTAGAGATGGAGGTCTGCAGCGACACGTGTGATCTAGAAAACATCTTATAGTGGTGGCTTCTTCTTCAGTCATAATTCCAGGTACATAAAACTGAAATATCACTTTATCTGTGGAATTTTAGTTTAAGAATCAGATTTTTAGCATATATCATTCTACATTGCACAATTATAGCAAAATTATGTTTCTTTGAACAAAACTGGTCATCTTGTGTCACACATCTCCACATCTGTTGCACCAGGAGTAAAGGTAAGGAAGGTCACATCTGTACATGTTACTGTTTATCCATCTATTGACAGTCATTGGTTATTTTAGAAACGGTTCACACTATGTTTATTGATGAAGGTATAGTCACAGTAGTTGCGCCCATAGTGTCATATATGTGGCCACTTTAGCACAAAACCATTAATATGGGGAAACATGTTAGATATCTTTTCTGTGAACGCGTTTTCTTTTAACCACTTCAGTACCGGGCCAATTTCTAGTTCAGGACCAGACTCATTTTCGGGTTTTTTGTATATGCAGTTTCAAGGGCTATAACATTTTTATCATATGTGTTATTCAACTAATTTCTGCGTGTTTTTTTGGTGACACATAGGGATTTATTTTTATGATGTTTTTATTTTTGATAGTTTTTTTTTACATTTTTTTAATATCCATCAAAATATAAACAAAAGAGGAGGGAAAACCTGTTTGTTTTTCACTTTCAATTTTTTTTATTTAATAGCACAAAGTGATGATAAAAAAACTTTTTAAAATAGTTTTTCCTCTCCATTATGGTAATTTTTATTTTGTATTGTGTTGTTAGGGGTGGGGCTAGAACCAGTAATAAGGATATGTTATTGGCGTATTATTTATTTATTTTTAAAATTATTTTACTTAATTTTTTTTTCTATTTTATTTATTTATTTTTTATACATTGTGTCCCAATAAGGTCATAATAGACCTTTGGGGGCATCTGAACACAATTTTTTTTTTTTGTGGGGGGGCTAATTTCCCCTGTAAATTGGGATGATACATTTAGCCCCGGGTGCAGGAGGAATACAGCCTCCTGCCCATAACTGCAGAGCTGAACTGGGTCTTCTAGGACCCAGCAGCTCTAACAGCCTCTGAACCTGGCAGATCACGTGACTACCGGGTCAGAGTGGAGCCACATCATGGTGGCTCCCATAGCTGTGTATACAGCGCTCATTCATTGCTGTGCCGGAATCAGGGGAAGGCAGGACTCGTAATAAAACATACCTGCCTTCCCTAGATGAGCTCTGACTGTAGTAACAGCCAAGTCCCCATTTATGCAGCTGCATGATTTCGTTCAGCTGCTTAAAACTGCAAGGACATACCAGTATGTCCTTGCAGAACAACACAACCACTTCTGGACGTATATACACTATGGGCAGTCAGGAAGTGGTTAAACAGACTTGAATAAACTTAATTTTATTATTTTTTTTTTTAACAATGTGATCTGCTTATAGTTTCTATAAAGATTTATTTTTATTAATTTTTTTTGTTATATCAAAGCAATATTTCCTGTCAGTCATACAGTAAGGGTCCCTTTACAAGGGCATATTGTCTGGTTATTAACCAATCAATGATATGATCATATACACATTTTTTACTGATCCTCATCCTATGTACAAAGGTCTTTACAGGAAGTTTTTCATTTTGCATTTGGCATGACCTAATAGCCATATAGCGATGGCAAGCCAGAGGGATTTTGTCCTGCTCCCGATTCACCCCACATTCCCTCTTTATATCTAACTATATAGATGTCATTATTCTTATTGATCTTGGCTTCTAGGGGGTTAAATGTGTAGAATCAAAGTTATCTCTGATAGTAGCTGAATGTCATCTGTATATTATAGCCAGCAGCCTTGTGGAAATATACCTGACAACTTAATGTACAGATGTAGCAAAATGTATCTGACACTGATAATTTGCTGAGCATGATATCTTATCATAGGACACAACAAAAGACATTGAGAAGTTGAGTTCATTTTCTATACTATGTTCTTAGCACATTACATTTGTGTCCTCTTTCCTCTTGGCTGGATATGTCCAGATTTGTGGATCACAAGTTAAGCAACTTTTATAAAAAGCAACATGGTACCATGACAAGTTATCACAAAGTGACATGCTAACTATTCTATTTGTAACCACCCAGTGGGGGAGGGGAATTACAGCATTTCAAGGCTTGTGTTAGCATATCCTGATATTGTGTTGAATTTCTTATATGAGAAATTTAAGTCATTAAACTGGAGATCAGTTAAGTGTGGACATGTCTGTAGTTAGAGGGGTTTTCCAGGCAAAACAATTATTTTTAAAAACGGTCTGTTAGTTCTACCAATGGGTTAAATAGTGCACCCAAATACCTTTAGCAGTGTTTTGAGTGATTTCTGGCTTTCTCTGGGAGTACCTGGTGTCCTCTATATTTGTTTACATGGATAGCTTCCTGCTGTCTTATCCTACAACTACCATGATGCATTGCAGTTCACTCAGATCCCCCCTCTCACTTCCCCCCCTCACAGCCCCATCAGCTAACCCTACCTACCTAGATAGCTAACTAACTCAGTCCCCCAACCCCCTCCCCACCCCATCATACTTACCTGGCTTCTTGTCCTGGAGATGACTTTGAGGTCTGCTGTTGCCTCTTCTGCCCGCATCTGGGATCTGGAACTGGCGCATGCGCAATAGAACGCTGCTTCTTTCTGCTGGTGTTCTATTGTACAGGCGCTGGCTCAGCTCCCTTGTGAAGGAAGCAACGCTCAGCACAAGAAGAGGACGTAAGTATGAGGGGAAAGGGGGGGAGAGGAGTATTGGTGGCCTCCCGTCTCCAAAAGCAGCGAAAAGGAACATCACCAGGAAATCAGAAAATCTGCCTGGGGCCGTCACATGACGGCCCCAGGCATATGGGTAAATATACATTTTTTTTAAAGAGAGTAAATTAGAAGTTAGGTGGGGTGAGGGGGGTTAGCTTAGTGGTAAAGTTTTAATTTATCCCGGACAACCCCTTTAAGCATTGCTACATCTGTACAGTTACACCCATATGGGTGAAAGGGTTAAGACTATTTATTTGTTTATTTATTTCAGTAATTAAATTAAAAAAGTGACCTCCTATATTTTCTAGATTCTTTACACACAGAGTCTTCTATTTCAAGTGTTTTATTTCTGTAAATGTTGATTATGGATTACAGGGAATGAAAACCCAAATCTAAGAAAATTTGAATATTGTAAGTTCAGTTCAGTATTGTAAATTCAGTGTCACCTGCCAAGGTTTCCTAAGCCTTTAAATGGTCCTTCATTCTGGTTCAGTAGGACACACAATGATGGAAGACGCTGATTATGGATTGTATTACTGAATTACTGAAACGAATGAACGTTTCAAAGATATTCTAATTTATTGAGATGCACCTGAACTCCATTAGGTGCCTTTAGGATTTATCAATTGTGAACAGATTCTAATGAATTCATGACACAGACCAGTGCAATGCCATGACATACTGTAGTTACACCTAACCATCTCACTACACACATGAATACATCCACATATCATGCACTAGTAGATACAACACAAGGGAGGAGATTTTCAGTGGTTTCTGGTATTAGTCACCTTATATATTTACCTGTAACAGAGAGATGAACCGAGGTTTTATATTTCTCATATGCATTTATCTCTTTATCTTCTGCTATTCCTGGGTAATATTTATAACCACCATCTTCTCTTCTCACGGGGTCTATCCGCAGGGTACAGCTGTTCTCTCCTGGTTCCAGTGAGGTCCGATCTTTGTCTTTCTCCATTACTGATGATGAGTCCTTGGTGTTTAGGATCTCTGGATATGAATTATTCACCATTGGACTGTATAAGTACCATACAGTGCCGGATATCTCTGAGTCCCCGGCAGGATGATAAGTACAAGGAATCTCCACACAGGAGCCGATCAGAGCAGTCATTCTAGAAGGGAACGTCCATCGCTGACATACAGAACCCAGATAGAAGCCTGGAAACAATCAGCAGGACATGAGGCTGGAGTCACAGAATCTAATTATATCGGATTATTCTGTAATTGTGAGACTAATTACCTTGAGAGATGAGGAGAAGATAAATCTGCTTCAGAGTAATCCCAGTCATACTGTAGATGTGATATAGATACAATAACATGTTACTGTCATTGAAATGTTTTACTGAAAAATGCTAAATATATTCTTCTATAGAAGTTATCTCCAGGTTAGAGGATAAGTGTGATGGCACAACCCCTTTAAGTGTTGATTCATCTATATTGAGAACATAGCATGGACAACAAAATAAATGTAACAGACGTAACAGTAACAGTTCACAAATCAGATAGTGGAAGAACACTGACAGTCACCATCAGGATATAATCTACTTACCTGCTGGAATAGAAGGACTGACCTGCTGGGTCTGAGATGGTTTGGAGGATTGGTCACTGGTATTGTCTCTACCTCTCAAAAGCAAAGTCTTGAATTTAAGTGTCAGCAAAAACAAGTTAAAAGCAGCTGAAGAATAACTATAGAGAAGCATCAGCCGCCTCTCCCTCAATGTCCTGTGTGATACAATTTGCACAGGGCACACAACACAATGCCCTACATTAGAGAAACTGTACAAGCAGTATAAATATAAAGCTCGGCTTATAGAACTGATACTTAATATGCAATCGATATATCTACAATGTAGTTACAATTATTAAATTATTGCTCACATGCCAAGTCCCCGAGGACAACACAATTCTATTGTCTGCATAAGGCATATGAGGAAGTAACTTGGTTATTTTCTGAAATGTGTAATGTCCTCTGTTACTAAGGATTTCATTATTGATTCTTATCTAACACTGAAGCTGTTGGGTTCTCATAGATAATGTGACACATTAAGAGAGGACATTGCACCTTCTTCTCATGTTTTACATCTTGATGTGAAGGTAAAATTATGTCATTCTTATCATGGTTACCATCAGCTACACAGAAAGGAAACTGTCCCTGCAAGAAGCTGCAAAATCTGTCCCCATGTAATGATCACGTATAGGAAATCGATCTGTCACATTCAAGAGAACTACCAGATTATGTAGGGGAAACAGGTCAGACACTGAAAGCACAGATGACATCTCATGGATAAAAGAGAAAATTAAACATCTCCTTGTAGAAACATTTCTGTCGTCCTGATCATAATATCACAAACATGACAGTATGGATTAGAGATGGGTAAAGCACTTTGGCATGAGTCGTGTTGAACCAAAAAATCCCAAATAGTTTTTCAACAAAACTGAACAATTTGGAATTCATCTAGGATGAACTAAAATGTCTGTCACGATATTCTTTGCAGAAAATTATTATTCTCTAGGGTCTCTTCAGACCCCAGAGTATAATCGGTGGAGTTGCCAAGCGGCACCTGACAGTGACATCATCATGCAGACGTCTGTGCCAGGATGCCGAAGTCTTAGGGCAACTCATAGACCACAGGCCTTTAGTGGCTTGAGGCTTATGAGCTACTTACTAGTAGAGAAGGAAGTGAGAGGCTTCCTCCTCTACTATGCACTTCAACTGCATCGGTGTCATGTAGACACCAATACAGTTGATATGTAACTGCAAACCCCATGCCCCCACTATCTAAAACAATGCCTTCACTGTTCCTTTGTGTATATATTTGTGTTTATCTACATGCTTTTTATACTCCCCTGATAAAGTGGTATCATAACTGCAAGATTTTGTTCTTCCTATTGAGAGCAATGCTACCTTATTCAACTGGATAACACAGTACCAAACATTTTTCCTTTATTCTCAGAATATGGTGACACAAAAGCAAATATTTTTAGAAGTATTTTGATTGTGCAAAAGTAAAAGTGCAAAGCTTCTAAAAATAAAGCCCACAAATTTGGTTTTGTATTCTGTACTTATACTAACCTGTAGAGACTTGGTGGAAATAGTTAAAACATAAAAAAAACAATGGCAGAACTCTTCTTTGTTTCCCATCTGCCCTAGAAAAGTTAATAAAAGTTAATAAAGGTAATGTACTCCAAAATAGTATCACTGAAAAATATAAGTCATCTAGGAAAAAACAAGCCCTCAAACCACTACATTAATGGACTATTTAAAAAAAAAGTTATTATTTTGGGACTCCTGAAGGAGATATATGCAAGACCCTGAAGCTGTTATCCCTATTTGTCTGAAACCACCATTATTTGAGCCTCTTAACATGCTATCCCATCAAATTTCCAGGCAGTCTCACCATTTGCATGCCAGGGGTTGCCAAAAGTTCCTGCCTCCTCCCAATCTCATCTCTGTCTAAACATTTCAATAGAATCAGCTTATTCCTGGTCACACTGACAGTTAGTCAACAACATACTTTAATATGACATGGAGTAAACCAGATTATGTAACTAATGCAGGGACTCAAACAACATTGAGAGTCTCTGCACTAGCTTATTCTGATGAAGCATATCTTGAAAAGAACACTGTCCCTACTGTGAAACATGGAGGAGGCTCTGTTATGTTCTGGGGCTGCTTTTCTGCATCTGGCACAGGGTGTCTTGAATCTGTGCAGGGTACAATGAAATCTCAAGACTATCAAGGGATTCTAGAGAGAAATGTGCTGCCCAGTGTCAGAAAGCTTGGTCTCAGTCACAGGTCGTGGGTCTTGCTACAGGATAATGACCCAAAACACACAGCTAAAAACACCCAAGAATGGCTAAGAGGAAAACATTGGACTATTCTGAAGTGGCCTTTTATGAGCCCTGACCTAAGTCCTATTGAGCATCTTTGGAAGGAGCTGAAACATGCCGTCTGGAAAAGGCACCCTTCAAACCCGAGACAACTGGAGCAGTTTGCTCATGAGGAGTGGCCAAAATACCTGCTGAGAGGTGCAGAAGTCTCATTGACAGTTACAGGAATCGTTTGATTGCAAGGATTGCCTCAAAAGGTTGTGCAACAAAATATTAAGTTAAGGGAACCATCATTTCTGTCCAGGCCTGTTTCATGAGTTTTCTTTTTTTAAAAATTCTGCTGAAGCCTGGTTGGAAAGCAATGTCTGACTTTCATTTGTTCATTTTCATAGAATTTTTATATATTATTACTTTTGTCAGATTCAAGTTATTTCTCTGACCATTGTGCGTTTTTCTTTCATTAAACGAGGGGTACCAACAATTTTGTCCACGTGTGTATGTAGGTTAAAAAATGACTTGGACAAACTGAGTATTTGGGCAGCCACTTGGCAGATGAGGTTCAATAGCCTTCCCCAAGAACTCGTTCTTTACTGTAAAATTTGTGAATCTGTGGAATAGCCTACACCAGGAGTCGGTCAAAGTAGCACCAAATAACAGCTTCAAAAACTATTTAAATGTCTTCCTACAGAAAAATAACTTTGTTCTACCTTAAAAATATTTTGTCTCTGGTATGTATAATACAGTATACAAGGGCTGAGAGAGAACTGCAACAGAACAGCTAAATAGGTATATTTAGTGCTAAGATCAAGTGCCCAGTAACATTCAGTGCCCAGGACTCAGAGGTTTCTCTATAAGTGTGTGTGGGGGTGGGGGTAAGCAGGACTCACAGGCTTTCTCTATGAGTGGGTAGTGAAAATAATCAGTTCAGCATTCACAATGAGATGATACATATTTCTATCATTTTGAGATTCTGTCGTGTATGGGTGAATTTAAAGTCCCCTGATTTATACTGCCATTTAGTGCCCAGATATAATACATAAACACTCTAGTCCAGAATAGCTGAGGCTAAAAATACACAGATGAAGTGTGAATATGTGACCTGTGCTGTATCTACAGAACATAAAATCAGGAATTTCATTGTAAATTTAAGCGGTTGGCTACCACTATTGTCCAGGACCTACACAAATCTGATACTACACAGGTTAGCCGTTCTTAGATACCAGACCTCACGTCTCTCCTGGTTTTTATGGAAGTTTCTTGGCTTTTGCTTTAGTTTCCTTTCACAGGACATTTCAGAATGGCGGTCTGTGTGACAAGTGTCCAATGAGGAAGTAAAATGTGAGTCAGAGAACATTAAACCACAGATTTGTCAGGGATTCCACATTTGCATCTTTGCTTTAATTTTGCACCTTTTCAAGAAATTCTTGGAAGCCATTTCCAGAAGTGACCCAAATTCATGAATTTAGACACAGAAAATAATCTCCACTTTCAATTTTATTAGAAGTAGAAAATATAAAATTATCTTACAAAAACCAAGGTTTATAAACCCCAGCCTATACATACATTTTCTATACATTCTGTACATACAATCATCATACGATACATCAGTCTCTATTTTCAATGTTGAATATGACCCACCAATCAGATATTTATGGTCTGTTTTAGGGACTGGAAATAAATTAAAAATTCCCGGCCAAACCCTTTAATAACACAATAGGGGTTCATCACTTTTACAGCACTTTCCAGGTTCCAGTAATAATTCCATATTGAGAGATCAAGTTGATATTTTTCTATTTTATCTTATTATCTTGAAGTAAATGATTGGACAAGTTTAAGAATTTTTGTAATGTACATTCTCATAGTTGTCATCTGCAGCTACATGTCCTCCTGTGATGGTGACCTGTGTGGATTTGCCAGTCTGTAAAATAGCAGAAGATATCACAGATTATAATACATGTGACATCATAGAAGACGACATATTAGTATAACGATGAATAACATCTGGGATGAAATAGTCGTATAAAAAGTCTGCTGAGCTGGTCTCCATTTCTGGGATCATAACATAAGTCTGTATAATAATTCTGTAAAAATTGCTAAAATCGCTGGATATATTAGTAAAATATCCATCAATATTAGTAACATTCAGAGAAATTCTATCTACAGCTTATATCTAGCATATCTATAACAGTTACTATAACAGAAGAGGAAACACAGACTAAAAACTGAGTAACATCACATACACAGCACCAAGATGTAAGAAACACTGAACTCATCAGTTTAGCGGCCATTTTGTTCTGTGCAGCTTTTTGATAGCATGTTGCAATTGGTTTCATGAAAAATTGGAGTCCTTAACCAAATTCGAGGTAAGACAAGGGTGGACACACATGTACGGTATTGTTGTTACATGTACCTTTACTTCTTCATAGGTATTTTCATTATCTCTTTTCATCACGTCATTGTATTTGGCATCAGGGGACGTTTCAGTCTGGAAGGATAGGGAGAAAAAAATTGGAATCAATTAAAGGGAGTCTGTCAATAGAACCCAGCATATAACCCAGCATTAGATATATCACAATTTTTGTAAATATTTAAATTAGTTTTTGGAGCAAAGAGGGCACTACCACTGCTCCAAAGAGGTAAGTCTCCTTAATGGAAGGAATATAAACTAGAACATCTACAGGCACACAAACCAGTAAGATTTAATCCACAACTTCAGACAGACTTTGCCCTGGACAGACTCTGAAGCTGATATGAACCTACTCAAAATATACAGAAACATAAGGCAGCAAATCCAGATTACAACATCCTAGTTTCAATAAAAAACATCCCAAGAGGACACAAAATAAATATACAGTACAGACCAAAAGTTTGGACACACCTTCTCATTCCAAGAGTTTTCTGTATTTTCATAACTATAAAAATTGTAGATTCACACTGAAGGCATCAAAACTATGAATTAACACATGTGGAATTATATAGTTAACAAAAAAGTGTGAAACAAATGAAAATATGTCTTATATTCTAGGTTCTTCAAAGTAGCCACCTTTTGCTTTCATTACTGCTTTGCACACTCTTGGCATTCTCTTGATGAGCTTCAAGAGGTTGTCACCTGAAATGGTCTTCCAACAGTCTTGAAGGAGTTCCCAGAAATGCTTAGCACTTGTTGGCCCTTTTGCCTTCACTCTGCGGTCCAGCTCACCCCAAACCATCTCGATTGGGTTCAGGTCTGGTGACTGTGGAGGCCAGGTCATCTGGCGTAGCACCCCATCACTCTCCTTCTTGGTCAAATAGCCCTTACACAGTCTGGAGTTGTGTTTGGGGTCATTGTCCTGTTGAAAAATAAATGATGGTCCAACTAAACGCAAACCGGATGGAATAGCATGCCGCTGCAAGATGCTGTGGTAACCATGCTGGTTCAGTATTCCTTCAATTTTGAATAAATCCCCAACAGTGTCACCAGCAAAGCACCCCCACACCATCACACCTCCTCCTCTATGCTTCACGGTGGGAACCAGGCATGTAGAGTCCATTCGTTCACCTTTTCTGCTTCGCACAGAAAAGATCTCAAATTTGGACTCATCAGACCAAAGCACAGATTTCCACAGGTCTAATGTCCATTCCTTGTGTTCTTTAGCACAAACAAGTCTATTCTGCTTGTTGCCTGTCCTTAGCAGTGGTTTCCTAGCAGCTATTTTACCATGAAGGCCTGCTGCACACAGTCTCCTCTTAACAGTTGTTGTAGAGATGTGTCTGCTGCTAGAACTCTATGTGGCATTGACCTGGTCTCTAATCTGAGCTGCTGTTAACCTGCGATTTCTGAGGCTGGTGACTCGGATGAACTTATCCTCCGCAGCAGAGGTGACTCTTGGTCTTCCTTTCCTGGGGCGGTCCTCATGTGAGCCAGTTTCTTTGTAGCGCTTGATGGTTTTGGCCACTGCACTTGGGGACACTTTCAAAGTTTTCCAAATTTTTCGGACTGACTGACCTTCATTTCTTAAAGTAATGATGGCCACTCATTTTTCTTTACTTAGCTGCTTTCTTCTTGCCATAATACAAATTCTAACACTCCACTCAGTAGGACTATCAGCTGTGTATCCACCTGACTTCTGAACAACACAACTGATGGTCCCAACCCCATTTATAAGGCAAGAAATCACACTTATTAAACCTGACAGGGGACACCTGTGAAGTGAAAACCATTTCAGGTGACTGCCTCTTTAAGCTCCTCAAGAGAATGCCAAGAGTGTGCAAAGCAGTAATCAAAGCAAAAGGTGGCTACTTTGAAGAACCTAGAATATAAGACATATTTTCAGTTGTTTCACACTTTTTTGTTAATTGTATAATTCCACATGTGTTAATTCATAGTTTTGATGCCTTCAGTGTGAATCTACAATTTTTATAGTCATGAAAATATAGAAAACTCTTGGAATGAGAAGGTGTGTCCAAACTTTTGGTCTGTACTGTAAATAATGCAGCCTAAAGTTATACACATTCACATCTTTCTCCATCCATTACTACTGTACAAATTGTCAGACCTGGTGAGACACCAACTAAGTTGTAGATCATTGAAGGTAGGTACAAAGAAAATTATTCTGCAAGTTTTGACACAATGTTTTGGAGAGGTTGGAATCTTGTTTCTACGTGTAGGAACCACTAGGGGGAGGTAAGGAGCTCACTGATGACTTCTTTGTACAAACAGTATAATGTGGGACCGCGTTAACCATTGAAAGTAGTGGAAGAGTGAAGAAATCAGGCGGTACCCTTTAGAGGCTAACTGAGTATATTTGATGGTGAGCTTTCGGGAGTACTAGCTCCCTTCATCAGACATGGTGTTATACATGAAAATTCACAGATTTTTTTATACCCTAAAGACATGGACCTTCAAAGGATCTTAGAATCTTTAAAAAAACAAAACAAAATGCAATATAAGTAGGGAAGTTATTTACAACAGCTCACAAATCACCATGTGACAGCAAACAGATAACAGCAAGAATTAGTGATCCCTCCCTCACAGTCCACAAGTTTCTAGATTGTTTATTTTTTGACCTGTTGTAAATAACTTCCCTACTTAGATTGCATTTTGTTTTGTTTTTTTAAGGACTCTAAGATCCTTTGAAGGTCCATGTCTTTAGGGTATAAAAAATCTGTGAATTTTCAGTTTCTTGTATAACACCATGTCTGATGAAGGAAGCTAGTACTCCCGAAAGCTCACCATCAAATATACTCAGTTAGCCTCTAAATTGTACAAACAGTGGGAGATTTAATAAAGACTTTACATCACTTTTATGGCACAAAAAACAAATATAAATCTGCCTTATTTACACTATCTTTTGGCACTTTTCACAACTCTCACCACTCTTCAAAAGTAGGAAGCAGCTGACTTTATTTCTCTGGTGGGAGCCAAAATGTTTTTGCAGAAAAATCAGAGTCCGTAACAAAATTCTAGGAATGGCAATCGTGGGCACATCTGTACAGAACTGTTGTTACATGTACCTTTAATTGTCCATATGTATCTTCTCTATCTCTTTTCACCAGGTCAGTGTATGTGGGATCTGGGGATGTTTCAGCCTGTAACAAAATTATAAATAAAAAGAAAAAAAAACAGTTTATAAACCTTAGATTATGATTTATCATCGTGAACCACATCGATAGTTACATTGGAGGACTTATATATGTTCCTTGTCCTATCATTACAGATGTAGAGGTCACTAAATTAACTTTTATTTCGCAATTACACAATTTGTGTCAGGTCCACTGTGAGGAGCAGTTTTTGTAACAAACATCACACAACCATTTTTAAAACCCATTGAAGTAACCAATCCCAGCACTGCTTTCATTTTGTATTCTGTTCTTGTAAAATGAAAGCTGGGCTGTGATTGGCTGTTATGGGCAACTTACAACATTTTTTTCTTTTAGAACGTTTTAATAAATCTGTCCCATTGATTTTTGATGATCCATTTCAACCCCTCCATAGATTCAGGTCTATGAGTGATCGGTGGTAATGGCTGGCCCGTGGATGCAAAACAGCCCTTTTTTTCAATGTCCGTGTACATGAGGTCTTACTATGGAGTTTCGTGGAATTGCATTTCTAGCTTTTGCACTTTTATAACTGTGACTACTCTTAATCTTGACCCATTTTCAATGTTCTAAATATAATTCACTAAGTCCTTCCTCACAGCTCTACAAACAGGAGATGGGGAGAGGAGAATATTTAGTAGATAGTATACCATCCAGTCTCTGTGTCACATACCTCAGGGCTTGTCAATTTCTGGCATCTTTTTCTATTAAGACAGAAAATGTGTAACACGCATTACTAATAAAAATTTCTAGTAGTACATCAAAGAGAAAAGCAAAATAGAGAGAAAGAATTCGCATGTATCAAGCATGGTATAACAAACATGGAATAGAAGTTTGGTGTTCAGTACTCTGCAAATTGTCCTTTGCAATAATTGATAGGACCAGCTTTATTCCAGCTCCTTAGGACAACGTGGTCACGGTCAGGGTATGTTCACATCTGTGCTTGGTGAGCGTTCGGGGATACTGTTCCCCATTCCGCTTTAAAAATGCAAGCTGTCCTTTTCTCTCGGCATTTTTCCTCATTTTTCTGGTGGAAACTGGGCGGAACCCATTATGGTCTTTTTAAGCGGATTATATTTCCGTTTCTCGGGTCCCCAAGCATGTGAACCTAGAGTCAGTCTTGATCTGATGTTACCTAGACCACCATTACCCCCCCATCCCAATAGCACTGGCTTCTATCACGTTACCCTTGTACCAGCCCTGAATAATGGTAGCTTGAATTAGAAAAAAAAAAAATTAAATCTAATGCTCAGTGATTAACTCAGTTGATAACATGGTGATATTTTACCACATCCGTATAGTTTACATAGAACTGCATTTTCTTTCCAGCAGTGGATGTGACAGTATTTTGTTCATCTATATGAGACAAGTTCATGACCAAATGCTCAGATAAACCACAGATTAGTAAAGAAAATATGAACATTATTATTAAAAAAGAAATCACCACTCCCCCTCATGCTAATGTTTTGTAGAATGGAAAAAAAAAATAGTAATTAAAGGGTACCTGAGTTTTCATGAAAAGTTTAAATATGTGCAGGATCTTGCTGGGCAGTCTTTATACCTGCTGTCCTATCAGTCTTTCTGCTGCTAACAACCACGTTATGTCTGCAGCACATTTTGCATTTGTCTCTAAGGCCGGGGGCTTGTACAATAAGGAACAGTCTGCCCCCTCCTCTATACATTATGCATACTGCTGGTTTCTTTATATGTAATTCTTCCCAGTAACTATACAATAGCAAACAAATAGCTGAGAAAAGATGAAGTGACCATAATATAGGAGATTTAGGAACACTGAACTGCAAATACTGGGCAAATACACACATGCAGCTAAAACAAAGAGAAAAAAACAATCTATGAGCACAGTCAGTAAAGCTGCTTGCTGTCTGTGAGTAATATCCCATGTGTAATCATATAAGCAGCTAGATATAGATACAATGCATAGGATACTTTTTTTTCTTTTTTAGCTGTGAGATTTGCAGAATGTTCAGGCCTTTGCACATTGCAAGCAGTTTGCTGATGTGCTAGGAGGAAAAAAAAAAACAGCCCCCTCTTGTCTGCATTCACTGTGTGAAGAAACTAGACTGTCCATAGACATCGTATCTATGGACAGATCTTCCCTAGTAACATGGATTGAACTGCAAATTAGCTAGAAAAGAAACATTTAGTGAAAGAAACATTAGAGATATTTTGACTAAGTTAGTGATAGATAGACCACAATAGATATGCAACAAATATTCCATAAATATGTTATAGATGCAAGTCTCCCCTCTGGGACCAACAACTATATCTAAAACTGACCTCCAAACCCTGTCCTGTCTTCCCTATCTTGCTAACAGCCAAATCCAGGTTGTCAGTGGTGATCAGATTTCACTGAGCTACACTGTATCCATAATATCCACATTCATTTTTATTTGGTTGTCAGTGGGATTGGGGTGAGCCAAGATGGGTTCATTTTCAAAGACTGGTGTTGGTCCTGGAGGTGGGAACTGCACCTTTAAGACATTTATGGTATATCCTATGGATAGATGCCATAAATGTGTATTGTGGTAAAACCCCTTTAAGATTTAATTAAACTGGACAATCTACTTTTAATTAGTATTTCTAACTCATCAGACATTGATAATTGCTGACTATACTGGGGTTGAAACGTGACGGATAGAGAATCAATAGGGTTTGTCTAGGGACAGTTGTGGGACTGCCCTTGTTAGGGCAAAAGTCTTGTTTCCAGGGTTATTGATCACATAGGGATATATCTCCTTTTTCCCTACATGTAGGACCCTTCCACTGTGAAGACATAATTTTCTGTCCCCACTGACCACTATTTACTGACTAATTGGTAAGATGGTTCTAATTTTATTCACATCATATTATAGTTGCACTGATTTTGTTGACGCTTTTATAAGATCATTTTAAAGGTATTTATTAAAAGTTTCTTTTTAACTATCTGCTAGGACGGGATTCTTTTTCATTTAGGTAAATGCTGACTGTTTTATAAATATAAAAGAAGATATTGATGAATAATATACACTACCTCCAACAACCATAGACAAGAAGTACAAGCAATAGTAGACAGACTGTCCCAATCACTGCCGCAAGGATAATGTTACTAGTACTTGAGTCTTTATCTGCAAGATGTATAAAATGGAAATGAAAATATGAGCCATAGGAAGAGAGAGATCAAATGAAATGACGTCAAAGGGGTTGAAAGGAAGCCCAAGACTGTTTTCAGACTACAAGACATCAGCAATTTTTAGTGTGCAAACAAAATTTTTGATCTGAATCAAAATCTCAGGTGTCCTCTTCCAACCAGGAGTCAACTGTCAAACCGTACAGTTAGGTCCAGAAATACTTGGCCAGTGACACAATCTTCATGATTTGGGCTTAGCCACCATATTTGAATTGAAACATTTGAGATACGATTAAAGTGTAGACTTTCAAGTTTAATGAAAGAGGTGGAACAAAAATATCTTCTTAAATGTTTAGGAATCACAGCCATTTTTATACAAATCCTCCTCATTTAAGGGTCTAAAAAGTAATTGTACAAATTAACATAATTATAAATAAAATGTCCATTTTTAATTCTTTGTAGAGAATCCTTTGCAGGCAATGATGCTAGATTTCCTCATTTGTGATGCTTTCCGGGACTTTACTGCAGTGTCTTCAGTTGTTGCTTCTTTGTGGGTCTTTCTACCTTTAGTTTTGTCTTACAAGTTACAGCTTCCAAATGCAAAGGCCACACCTGGAATCTACTCCAGACCTTTTACCTTTTTATTAATGCGGGAATAGCCCATGCAGCCCATTAAATAGCTTTTGAGATTATTGTCCAATTATCTTTTGTCCATTGAAAAAGAAGCTGCTACATATTACAGAGCTGTAATTCCTAAAGCCTTCCTTCAATTAGGATGTGAATACCCTCAAATTAAAGCTGAGAGTCTGCACTTTAAGGCCATATTGATTATATAACTGTATCTTGAATATGTTTTGGAAAGCAGCTAAAATGCCAAAAATTGTGTCACTGTCTGAATATTTCTGGACCTAATTGTATTTAGGGTTCATCAAACTAGTTGAAAAGAGCCAAGTTCATTACGAATTTTTGAAACATTTGGCCCTGGAGACTATCGAGGCATGTGATTGGATCTCAGGCAGCGGGTGGGATGCACTAACATCATGATGCTTTATTTCTTTCTTCTAAGAGTCATCACATCGTTGCTCCCCACTTGACCTCCGAATCACTGGCCTCAGAGGTCTCACAAAGCTGCTGACACCTTCCATCTAAAACATCATTTTTTTTTCTTAATTTTTTCAAGTTGACCATACCACTTTAATTGATGATGGTATAATGAGAGCCATCTGGATACCAAGAAGTCAACTTCACCAATATGGAGAAGAAGAAAAACTACACCATAATCTACACAAAGATGATTGTCTGAAAACAATATTGACAGACCCTCCCTTTATATACTACCATCATCAGATGACAGAAACTTAATGCAAGGACGAGATCTATAGAGACGGGTAAACCTCTCAAAATTAGTTTTGTTTCTGGTTCGGGTGGCTCAGATCTCAGATTTGTTTCAGGTTGAACAAGTTCAGTAAGAATCACAACTTAAGTTGTCTTAAAACATAGTGTAAAACATTGTCATGTCTGACTGAGTGGACACAGTGGTTGTAGCTTTGGAAACATGAGAGGCAGTATGGCAGCGGTGGTAATTGTGACAACATGAATGGCAGTGCAGCATGGAATCATATGATGGACCAGTAAATGGAACATGAGGGAAATGGTGACAGCTCTATTCAGAGACATCAGGAGGTTTGTGAAAATCCTTAAAAAATTATTTTTCACTAAGCAGACTGATTGTCAGTAAAAACGATGCTTAAACAGTCTGTAGACGGATGAAACTGCTCTATTGCACAATAGACAGATAAAATTAGATTATTGGCAATGGAAGGGTTAACTGTCCTTTGTCTGTTTGGATTAGTGCAGGCTCCTGCTGTCAGGCTATACATGTTATTCTCCCTCACTCCTGTCTATGATTTCTATCAGTAATCTGCCTCTGATTGATTACATTCTCTAGCTCTATTGCAATTTGTAAGCTTATATATAAGCTTTCAGCTCCTTATATACTGTATCTGACATCAGCACTGTAAGGTGTCCACCTACCACTGACTATTGGCTGAGAGGCTGTCAGCTGATGTCAGGTGGTACTAGAATGTCACGGTGACTCACAAGTTACGTGTCTCTTCTGTATTTTTCCTGCACAGTACCTGTGGTGGCGATCAGTTTAGTTTGTCTGAGACAAATTGCCATTGCTTTGGTTTTGTTAAAAACCAGACAATTTGGAATATTCAGGTCGAATCCGGCTTATGCTGTATCCAGAGGCGTAGCTAGGGGTTCAGCGCAGAGGGGCGAACATGTCCAAGTGGGCCCCCAACTTAGGTATACTGATATTATCACTATATGGTGCCCTATAGTGTTATATATCAGCTCTACACAGGGCTCTGCGGACCATTTAAGTGAACACAGTGCGGTAACATTTAGCGACTTACAGGTGACCTCTCTGACTAATAGTTCCCATTTCTCGACTCTTCCATCTGGACCACCATTACCACTTCTTTCAATCTAAGTAAAGTTTGCAGCAAAGACATATTTGGCTCCTTAATTTTCCAGGCACCTGACCCACATTGTCCTCACCTGCACACCCATCCGACTGCTACCCCAGTTATAAAATATATAATATAATCCCCTATAATGAATAATACCCCCAATTTCATCTTTAAATTAATAACTTCCCTATGTACCGCCTTTAAATAGTGCCCCTTATTAATAATGCCCCAGGTGTTTCCTAATTAAAAGGTAAAAAAAATTATTGGGGTTCCAATACCCGGAACTCCCAGGATCAGCTGTTTGAATGAACCGTGATACCTGTGTAAGCGCCGTGACCCCTTCTCTGTGTCATTCATCTCATAGTGGCTATGTAATGTAACTACAGCCTCGTCCTATACACATCTATGTGAATGGAATGACATCACACGGTCACTATAAACAGACTGTGTGTGATATAAACAGGTGCCATAGCCCCTTCATACGCTTATTAGTGGTGAATCACTGATCTCTTATTGATGATCTATTCTGAGGATAGATCATCAATAAAAATAAGCTGGAAAACTCCTTAAGGCCGGGGGCTCACGTGTCAGAAATGCCGCGGAAAAAAACGCTGCGTTTTAAATTTCCTGCAAAGTGGATGGGATTCTTACAAATCCCATCCACGCATTGAGGAAAAATACGTGCAGCGGGCACGGTTCCGGGCCCCCCCCCCCCCCCCCCCCCCCCCCCCCCCCCCCCCCCCCCCCCCCCCCCCCCCCCCAGTTGCCTATGCGATTTATGGTGTCAATGTGAATAGATCCTAATTTTGGCAGTGGCTTTTTTTTTAAAAAGCCACACCTTTAAAAAACGTACCCCGAACCCCCAAACAGTGAAGAGGAAGGACGGGTCACAGACACAACAAAAGCAAAAGCAGACCACCTGTGCCAGGGTCAAGTTAAGCATGCGGCTAATTTTGCATCCCCGCCCCCCCCCCCCCCCCCCCCCCCCCCCCCCCCCCCCCCGGCAAAATCGCAGCATGTCAATTATACCTATGGAAATGCTGGAGATTCCCTATAGGTGCGGGCCATAATTGGAATCATCATTGTATGATATTCAGGAAAGCATTCAGTACATAAGTAGAAAATTACTTTTGTTCCGCTCACTGAAAAAAGAAAGAAAGAAAGGAAAGAAGGTGTCAGAAGATAAACAGCAAAAACAACAGCAAAAACTTCCCAGTCCCATCTATACTATTACAATAAGACTGTTCAGTATCCGTACAGTATATCTCTAACTGTGGCTGCAGGAAAACAGAATTGCATTAGTTTACTTGACTGTATTTTTATCCATAAGTGCAGGCAGCCCTCAGCCAACCATGATGTACTATAGGTGTGAGGTCACTGATGGGTCCAAGATAAGCTGCCATTGTGTGGGGATACAATATAGGAAAGATATAAGGCAGGAAAGTTGAGAGTCTGAGATAATAAAACACAGACTAAGGCTGGGTTCACATCTGTGCGCCGGTGACTGTTTGGTGATTCCGTCCCCCATTCTGCTTGAAAAATGCGGAGAGAAAAATCCTCCAAGCAGGACTCTTCTCTCCAAATCTTTCGGGAGAAAACCGGGCAGACCCCATTACAGTCCATGGGGTCCATGTGTACGCTTTGGGTTGGGTTTCTGTTTTTCAGCTGCAAGAGTTGACCTGAAGAACGGAACCCCCAACATAGGTGTGAACCTGGTTTCAAGAATCAGCCAGATAGATAGAAGATTATTGTGTTTTACAGTCAGGAGTAGAGAATAGATAGAGGAATAGATTTACAATAAATTTACACAGGGATAGAATTTAGAGCGAGAAAGGAGTCAGTCAGTGTCAGTGTGTTAGGCAGGGGCAGGAAGCCATTGCTGTGGTATACAATTCTTACATTCAGTGTCCAAGTGACAATTTGTGTCTCTCACCAGCAATTTTTTTGCATATAGTTCCACCAAAAATTATAGTATAATAACGTCTAAATCAGGCATTTATACAGCTCTGCCCATTATAGTTCAGACTGTATCCAAGTGCCAAAATAGTTTTTCATATAAAATGTAATTACTCTTGTGTCCCCATACTTCCTTATAGATTGTAAGCTCCTGTGAGCATTTTTTTCATTCCAGTTATTCAAATATTTTTGTATCTTTTTTTGCAGTGATACACAGGGATTTATTTTTATGTAATTTTTGCATTTTTTTATTTTTTAATATCTAGGATAATAAAAAAAGCACAAAGTTCTACATATATTTTTCTTAAATAGATATCCCTTGCCATTAAAGGGGTTTTCCCATAAAGAGGAGGCTGAAGGACCTTTTTTGTGCTCTATATTGAACCGGAGGGAAGTGAATGTACTGTAGATGGGACTGGTGGTGGACGGCGCTACCATTTACTTCAATCGGAACGCAGGAGGTAGCCAAAGTACAGCAGGCTGTTATCTTTGACGCTCCTATTGAAGTCCACCAACAGTCCCATCTACATTCAGCTTTGTTGTTAGTTTTGTCTTTTATTGACATTTTTGTAAAAGTTGCCAGTTCTGATTGTCTGTTCTAACATTTTTAGAAGAGTAAATGTGAGGCTTGTAGATAGTATATATATAATATAGAGATATATGACAACGGGGGGGGGGGGGGATTATAAGGAGAGCTGATAATGTTACCACATAAAGTATATAAGTGAAAATAAAATTTATCATTGTCTGTCCCCAATCACCTATAATACGTACAATTGATGTTCAGTCTTCCTGATGTCACAGCAAATAGATTATTTCGATACATAGCCGTGCACTGAACACGACTCCCATCATCCACATATGTTGGAATATAAGTAAGTTCTGATTCTTCTCTCCAGGATCCCCCAGAAATCTCCACTGACTGCTTCTTAATCTGACCAGGTTTGTTCCATTGTAGACAAGGAGGACTGGAGCGACACGTGTGATCTACAGAACATCTTATAGTGGTGGCTTCTCTTTCAGTCATAATTTCAGGCGCATCAATCTGAATGTTCACTTTATCTGTGGAATTTTAGTTTAAGAATCAGATTCTTAGCATAGATCATGTTATATTGTACAATTATAGCAAAACTATGTTTATTTCAACAAAACTGGTCATCTTAAATTCACATCTGTATGGTCAGGCTTATCACGTGCCCTGATCAGTGTAGTGTGCGGAGGTGGAGAACAATAACACCTTTTATCCTTCCTCCCCTGTTCCTCAGATCCATCTAGAAGTTACACTGCACTCCTTGCACTTAGTATCTGTTTATTCTGGTGATGGCTCATACAGCTTCAGTTACACAACCTTTTCTATTGAAAGATGGCTGGACCATGGTAGCAAACAAGCCCTCTGACCTCTTGTGTCCCCCTATCTCCTCATAGAATGTAAGAATTGTAATGTCTCATATTGTCTGTTCATGTGTCCTCTGATTTGCAAAGTGCTACGGAATATGTTGGCGCTATATATAAAGTTATTATTATTATTATCTTGTGTCACACGTCTCGGCATCTGTTGCACCAGGACTAAAAATAAGGAAGGTCACATCTGTACATGTTACTGTTTATCCATCTATTGACAGTCATTGGTTATATTTTAGAGACAGTTCACACTATGTTTATTGATGAAGAATGGAAGAAGAAATATAAGAGATGTCTTCCTAGTTTCTAGAGTAGATAAAAGACAGAACTGGGTCTAAGCGATTAACAATCCCAATTATTTAAACTAAACATTGGATCATTTTCACTTTTAAGTTATTTTACTAGATTCTCTATATTTATGACTTAAAGGAGTTGTCCATATTTTTTTTTTTTATTCATGGCCTATCCTTAGGTTTTATGGCCCTATCCTGAGGACACGACCATAAATATTTCAATGGTGAGGGGCCTAGAGTCACCCCTCCTGCTCGGATCATGTCCAGGGGTATGCTCCGTCTCTGTACTATATAGTGCACAGAGCTGTATACTGTATTGTGTGTGAGCGCCATTACTGCAGCTCTGCTCCAAGTGACATCAATGGGAGCTGCAGTTACAGTGCTTGGACAGTATACGGGGCAGGGAGTTATCTGCTCCTTGCACTGTATAGAATGGTGACCAGACATACCTCCGAACATCTGATCCATGCGGCAGCCAGCTGTTGGCCCCCAACTTATCAGTTGTTTATGGCTTATCCACATCCTCTCCTTTCCTTAGGTTTACCTTGATGGACTTATGTCTATTTTGAAACTATACTATGTAGCTCTGTAATAAATATTTAACCATTTTGTGTTAAAGTCTGCAGGAATTCGTTTCGTTTTTGCATCACCACATTGAAAGAGTCAAAACATGTTCATTTTTACAGCAAAAAAAAATTATGATTTTTGTTTTCTGGAGGAACGCAATAAAAATAAAAACTGCCATTTCTAGAAGGCATATACCTGTGTCAAATCTGGAGGTTTTCATGGCAATTCATCAGCACCCAGAAACTGTGTCAAAGCCACCAGGAGATTAAAGTGAGGGGGAACCCTCCTTCTGTGTGAGCACCTAGACTCTGTAGTCATCATTGCTATGGCATCTAAGTGGTTAATTGTATCTCAGCCATTGCCGTGGTATGTTGGTTGTATATAACAGGGCTTGTATTGTCTGCTGATGGTATAGGCACAGGAGCTGGGCCCATAGTGTCATGCATGTGGTCCCTTATGTTATTTTTTTTTCTTTTAAACAAACTTAATTTTATTTTAATAATTTAATTTTTTTTGTGTTTTTTTTTATTTCAATGTGATCTGCTTGTAGTTTCTGTTTTTTTTTTTTTTATCAACTCTTTATTTAGGAATATACAGTCATCAATACATCAAACCGTTGAAGGTAAACATAAATAATACAGAGGATGTCGTGGAACCGCGACACCAAAATGCATGTACTAAAATTTTACATATGTTTATAAGGATGAGGGGAAAAGGGTAGGGGGAAGAGAAGGAGGGGCGGGCAAAGAGGGGGAGGAGGGGGGTAGAGAAGGAAGGGGAGGAAGAAACATAACTCTGGATTTAACCTCATTCTAGAAACGCAAATAAAAGTAGTGAACTGCAACTAAAGTGCAAGAGACAGGACACCACCAATGTAGGATCAAATACAGTTGGAAGGAGAGTTATAGAAGAGCGAGAGCTCTCAGCAGAGCGGTCCGGGGCAACCATGGGGGAGTTATAACTAGCCCGAGTATTGGAGCCATGGTTCCAGGTCTGGAGGAATTTACTGTGAATTTTTCCCATGACTGCACAAAAACCGGTCTCGTGAACTCCCGCTTTACAACATAAGTGTGATAAATTTTGGACAGTTTCCGAAGCTTAGGGAGAGGAGCTAGGATCAATTTCTCAAAGTCAGTTGATTCAGATCTCATTGGAAACTTTGTCTGAAAGAGTGAGCATGAGACAAATGTTTGAGATGCAGCAGATTTAATTTAGGTAGGTCAGTGAGACCTCTCAGCTGCACATCAGTCAACTTTTGGGTTTGTTGCGGTAAAGACATGAGAATGTTGTTAACCAACCTTGCCCATAAGTCTCGAGGGCCCAAAATTGAGAGTGCATCAGGGATTAGGGACACAGGCATCACACCGGATGGAAAATGGGCCAGAGACACCTGGGAATGTGCCCATACGTGCGAAGGACCTACTAATAGAGGATTGGCCTGCTTGCTAAGTTTAAGTGTTCATCCACCAAGCCATAGGTCCCCAAGGAAACCAGGGCCACTCTTATAAAGAGGGAGACTTCTACATTCCTGGAGGGGTTGACAAGCTCTAGCCAACGAGACAGCTGAATAGCGTTGTAGTATGCTTGAACGTTCGGTAGTCCCCATGCGTTTACCCCTAACCAAAAGGGAGTGAGCCAGTCTTGGTCTCTTACATTTCCAAACATATTGGGAGAAAAGAGATCGAATTTCTTTGAAAAAACTAACAGGCAACAAAATAGGGACCATATTCACAGTGTAGAGCAGCTTCTTGATAGTCATAAGTAGAAGGGAATAGTTCACTCTATACAGATTGGATAAATTAGAGGGGATCACAATGCCCAGGTACCCGAGGGGGCCCTTAGTCAACGAAAATGGGGT